>CM037880.1:181432148-181879869 GCA_021292165.1 Shinisaurus crocodilurus | reverse complement strand
TCTTATTGTTCATGGAACTTTACAGAGTACATAAGGTAAAAAAGAGGAGAGTTCTTCCACGGGAGCTTACAGTCTACACTTTGGCAGTGGAAGCAGAGGAGGAGGAGAAGCAAATTGAACAAGTGGGGGGGACGACAGGAATGGGAGATGCAGAGATAATAGGGATGAAACTGAGCAACAAATGAGACATCAGCAGTAGCTTCAGCTCCAATTATGCATTCACTCATTCTTATGCTTTTCCTTAATACTCCAAGCCATGTACATAGATAGCGCTCAGTGGTGCCCTTAGGGCAGGAATTTGGGGCAGACGCCCAGGACCCCAGGCAAAGGAATGAGCAGATGGGCCCCCAAACACAGGAGTCTGGCTTACCACATTTTAAAGTAAGTGAAGTAAACACATTACTGTCTAAAGAACACCCCCCGACACACACACACACACACACACACACACACACACACACGCACTGTGAGACCATTAAGTCCAGAAGTCTAAAATCACCTAATTGCACAACTGATGGTGCTTTACAAAAGAGAGAACAAGAGGGTTATAATCGGAAAGGGAGACAACAGAGAAAAGGGAAAGAAATGGAGGTAGGAGAATAATAATATGCAATTCTTTTAGTTGCACATACTTAGGTCAACTTCTAGTAGGTTTAGGAGATAAAGTTGAGCCAAAGGCTTAATGTAAAGGCATGTTTAATGGGAGAGACCTGAACAGCTTGTTACCCCTCAGTTTGGAGGAAAAGTTGGCTGGTAGCAGGGAGCAACCCCCAATTCGAGGCAGATTGAACTCAGCAAGGCTTTTTGAACTGGGTGAGTTTGTGTTCTGAACTCTCCGATTTGAACGTTGCCCATCACTGTGAATTATATAAGTGTGCAAGGGGCTTGGAAACAGGGATCACATGAAAGAAGAAAGGAAGGGACTGAACAACATAGCCTGGATGGTGTGCATGGATGACACAATCATTGGATTTTGCGGGGAAATGGGTGTGTGTGCGCATCCTTCACATGTGCTTCAACACCTGGGCTGGATATGGTTGTTGTACTATGAAAACATTAAGAACCTTAGGGAGTGCAATCCTATAGCCCCAAGACAGCATCTGAGCAGCCGTAGGGCTTTTCAGATCCCCAGTTCTGAAGTCGGAGTCTGTGCTACAGCCTCAGAACTGGGAATCAGAACTCCGTCCCCCCCCTCGCCCCCTCTCAGCTGGCATGGAAACCCCCCACACTGGTTGCTCTCCAAGGTTGGGAAGGTGACCTTGAAGAGGGGCAAAAGGGCACCCCCTTTTGCCCCTCTTCGAGGTCACCTTCCCAACCTTGGAGAGCAACCAGTGTGGGGGGTTTCCACGCCAGCTTGTTCTTTGGAAGGCAGGAGTCGGGGAGGTCAGGATATGAGGTATCCTGCAGCCCCTCCAGCCTCCTTTCTTCCTCCTCAGAGATGCTCCAGCTAGATGGGTGAAAAGGCACTGTGGCGGAGTGACAGGCAGAAGCCCAGGGAGGGGCCAACCTGAACATTCCAGAGGCTCTGATTGGCTGAGGCCGAGAGCATAGAACCCCAGGGAGTTGGCAGTTAAGGGAGTTGGTTGTCGGTTGGGGAAGAGAGTGGGTTGGAGTGAGAGAGGGAGTGGAAGCTTAGTAGAGTAGGTAGGGAAAGGTGGTACTGAAGAGAAGAATTCAGACAGGAAATCTAGTCCTAAATTGTGAGAAAGCAAACGTGAAGGTGTTAGTATAGAACAATTCACAGGAGTCTCCACTTAGGGAGTGAAGGACCTTCTGTCTGAGGAAGAAGGTGAAACTCTGGACTAGTGTGAGGGACAGTTAAGGTCCCTGGTCTGATACTGTAACTTTCAAGTAACCAAGCCAAATTGATACAAAGAGCACTGTATAACATCTGCCTGCCTTTAACCTGAATCTAAGCAAAGAACAAGTCTGAATTAACTGTTGAAAATCCAAGTTATCTGTTCCTGAGTTGAATATCAGTTTAGAGACTTTGTTAGAACAATAAATCAACCTTTTTATTCAAAGTTCTAATTCTCCAGAGTCTGACTGGTGACAGGAAAGTTAGAAGTGAATTAACGGAGGGGCACCCTGATTCAACTAATCAAATAAAACAAACTGCTCTTAAGAAAGACAAACAAACGTGGGTGAACAGCTACATATAAGACCTAAGACACATAATCGGCTAATGCAACTTAAGAAAACAGTTTAAAGTCTGAAGTGACCCATACAAGGGGGCACTTGGTGAGAGCGAAGTACACATCGAGGGTGTGGGCTTTGGAGCAAGGGGTCCCGTCCGCTACAGGCACATCTAGTGGAAAATGCAGGGCGGGAGGGTGGGGGGAGGTGAAGATCGCTCTGCATAGGATGCCCGTGAGCCTCCGGATTCAGGGGCTTACGGGCATTGCAATAAGACTGCACCCTTAATTTGAAAAGGGGAATATTTTATACAAAAAGTCCCATAAGCAGTAACTTTGAATGGATGAGACTACAATCCTGTGCACACGTACCAGGGAGTAAGCGCCACTGAAGACAGAGCGATGTACTTCTGAATAAACATGCATAGGATTGTTCTGGAGGTTACTGTTGTGAATTTACTGGCATGATCGCTGTGACGGGTTAGGTACTTCACAAAAGAAGATATTTAAGGATATTTAAAATTACTGTGGATTATCTCCTAAAGGGGAAACAAACAGCAACAAGAAAAAGAATATAGCAAAAAAGCATATCTATTCACAATAACTGTTCGCAATACCATTAATAAAAAGCAAAGCAAAGATTCAACACTTCTATTTCAAATATAAGCAGTCCATATATCTAAATACCGTAAGCATCCGGATGAAACTGATGACTGTTGGATATAAGTTCAAATGCAGTGAGAGTATTAAGATCTTCAGACCATTGAATGCTAGGTGGTGGATGTTAATCTTTCCAAGCTTTGCAGTACAAGTCTCTTTGCAATGGTAAGTGTTCTCAAGGTCCACTTTTGCTCTCCATCATCGCTTCATTCCCATATCACAGGAATATAATTTTAAAACATGTGAACGTTCACAACTATCACAGATTTTTTTCAATAACAAAGTTTATATGAGCAATAACTTTCACCCAGAAAGAGGCCTACTGCGTACTGACCTTGCCTTTAGTAATGACCCTGACTAATTCCCCGGAGCCCTGTCCTTGAACCGCCATGAGCAGGACTTTGAGTCTCCAGTGCTCTCTCTCTCTCTCTCTCTCTCTCTCCCATCCAAAGGTCACTGAATCCTGTGGCGCTGGGGCTGGCACTCCTCAGTGCTTGGGGAAGCGGGAAGCACATCGTGTTATTTTAGTGAATGCACATATGGGTGTGAGTTCATTTTGCTGGGTGCAGAGGAGTGCCAGCTGGCCTTCCATGCTCCCCAGGGGCACACTTACTGGATGTCTGGCCAACAGTGCTGTTGCTGTCAGTCGTTCTCCTCCCTGGGAGCCCCTGCTTTGCAATGGGAGCATTGTTGACATTCTTGCAACAGGAGAAGCCCCAGATGAGATATTCTGGTAATGCTCTTCTCTTGCCTCTGGAATTGCTTAACCTTCTACCTATCTTGCTCTCCGGCTCAGAGAAGAAGAGAAGGGCCTTTTTTTTTTCTTACAGTAGACAGTTGACAATCACTGCTTTCCCTCCATTGGGCCCTTTGCTGGCTTCCAGTTCCATGTTCTTCTCCTGCAATATTGCTTTAAGTGAACTTAACAAGCCGTACATGGGGACATTTTTATTGAAGCAGGCTGTTTTATTGAAACAGTAAAATGTTTAGAAATCATTTATTACGGCAGAAAAATTGACAGGAAATTTGATCAGTCTTGCTGGGCTTTCTTAATTGGTTCATTTTCAGATAGCCATATATTAGATTCAAACATCTCCATAATAAAAATGCAGACAGGAGGCAGGACAATTAAAAAAAAAACAGCGCACCAGTGGATTTTTGGTTGCTGTTTTGCATATGATATTAAATTCAACTAGTGGTGGTTGAATCCTACCTATTTCAGTTCAGAAAGAGATGGGGTTTTTGAGCCTTTATGAATAATTCTAAAAAATCTTGCAGTTTTCTGAGAGTTTCCCAATGTTCGAAAAAACACAGTCCAGGATAGTGATGAGCCTTCTTCTCTGCCAGTTTCCCTCCCCTCTCCCTCTTCCCTTGCTTTCCCCCAAGCTTACCAAGTTGTGAGGAGGACGGTGGTGGTGGGAACAGTAGCCAACGGGCTGACTAAAGCTGAGGGGAGTGCTTGACTTTCTGCACTTAAGTCTTCTGAGCTTCTATTGCTGATGAGAACTCCTGGGACTGTAGTTGTGGTTGTTTTTAATCCTCTTGGTTAAGGAAGAATACAAAACTACAGTTTCTAGTATTCCCATCCACAATGGAAACTCTGAGCACACGCAGATGCAAAGATGTCACAAGCATTTGACTAGGAAAAGTTAGCAACCCTGCTCAAATTCTTGTGAGCAGGGGTTAGGCAAGCAAGTTTTGCTTGCCAGCTATTGTGAACAGGGCTGGCAAGTCCTATATTTGCTGCAGTCCTGTGAGCCACTGCCACCTCTCTTTCCCCTGCTGCAAAGCGTGAGAAACTTGCCTTGTGGACACTGGCAGCCCAGGGCTTCCGAGGGTCTTCTGACATTGTTTCCCACTGGGGATTCTGGGTGTAGCAGTCTCATTCCCCAGTAGGAGAAGCAGGGCTTTTTTTCTGGTGGAACTCACCGGAACTGAGTTCCAGCACCTTTTCTTCTATTAATTGCATTACAATTTAATCGCCATCTACTCCCAAGGAAATGTAATCCAAGAGTTCCGGTACCCTTTTCTCCAGAAAAAAAACACTGAGGAGAAGACACTTCACTGGGGCTTGGGGACCTTCTACTGCCTCCACCACCTCCTCCCCCTGCCTCAAGTTATATTGGGTCTTGGGGCAGGGGAAGAGGGGACGTGGCAGTGGTAGAAGGAGCTTCGCGAGCCCTCTCTGAGCTTTTTGTGGCCATTTTGTCACATTTGCCTCTTACAGGTGAATTCTCACACCCTTGGTATCTAGGCGAACCAGACGTCTCTGTAATAACCAGGATGTGTGAGAAGAATCCATCAAGAGAATACACCTGGGCTTTTGCTTTCGGTGGGTCTGATAGCTATTGTACTGGCAGACAATGTTAAATCAAAGGACTTGAGAGAGAAAAAAGTATTTAAAATTATTTTACCTTCATAAATCAAACAGAATAGTCACATGGTATAAGAGTTTAACAATTTTAGTCCTACTTAGGCGGACCTATTGAAATGAATGGGACATAAACTAGACTGACATTAGATACAACTCATTGGATACAACTCCTTGTCTTTAATCAGGTTTTTAAGCTGTCCTGAAGAAGGAGGAGGAGGAGAAGGAGGAGCAGATAACTAGCTTCCTAACTGCTTTGGGCAGAGAGACCCAAAATTGTGTGCTTAACTCCACAAGTCAGCAAGAATCACTAACTTGAAAGAAATCTTTGAACTGCAGTTTTCAACAATAGTTCAGCTTCAGGCTACGAGCTAGAAATATTTACTTCCTTCTTCCATCAGCATTTAAACAACAGATAATGCTAGATCCAAAACAAGACTTTTAACCTTGGATCATGTTTAAATTTCCTTCCTTAAGATCCTCAGTGTTCCTGGGGCAGTTTTATAATCAACTACTTTGAACTCTGTATTCCCAAGTAATTCTCTCATCTTCATTCATTTTAAGTCTATTTCAAAGAAGATTCTTATTTTAACTATAGTTCTTCCTATGCAGCTAAGGGATTGTTTCAGTTTTTAATTCTGAGATATAGGCAGCACAAACAACTTAATGCCAGAAGGTAAAGACTGCTCAGGCAGGTTGCTTAGAGAGCAATGATTTACCAAATTCAGTAAGGCATTAACTAGGCAAAAGGATGCCTAGAAGAAGAGCAAATCAAGCAAGAGAGCAAAGCTTCTGGGATGAGAACGAATTAAACAGTATGAAGATGTGGATTAAACTCATATTTTGAGTAATATCTATCAGCTGTTTCAGCAAAATATTCACCATAGCTAAAATGTTTATATTTGATTGGAATGCTTCAGAGGATCAGTCTTTTGGGGGGTGAGAAGCAGGGTGCAGATGCATCTCTAGTCAGATGCCCTCTTTGTAGTTACTCAGTAATTTAGGAAGAGCTCTGACTTTAGCCAGCTCTTTCTGCTGCCTAGTTTCGCCCTCGCAACTTGGTAAGTATGGGAAGCAGGGAAAAGGGAAACTGGTAGCTGGTTCCAGACATTATAGACTGAACCAGATCAAGAGGGGATGGTGGTGTTGGCTCATAATGATTCAAGGATTCCTGAATTGATGGAGCTCATTTCTCAGCCTCCTCCTTCCTGTAACTTGCGCTATCACTCAATTCAACTTGACATGTAAAAAGCACTAATCCAGGTTGTGGGCAACCTGCTGACCTCCAGATGTTTTAGACTGCAACTCCCATCATTCCAGGCCATTGGCCATCTTGGCTGAGGTTGATGGGAATCATAAACATCTGGGCAGCACCAGGTTGGGAAAGGCTGCACTAATCAGTTACTCTCCATAAGGCCATGCTATACTAGAGCAGTTCACTGGATAAGCATCTTATGCAATGATTCAGACATTCATTGCATGAGTCACTTTATGCAGTTCAGTCCCATGACTTTCATGTACTGTCCAGGTGGAGAAACCATATTGCTTTCCCTGGGAAGCTCACAGGAAGTATCCCGGAACAGAACAGCTAGTACAGAGCAGAAACCACCCTAATGGATGGCATAATGCTTCATTCCAATACGTCAAGAACCCCATTCTTGAAGTACTATCTGTGTACCAAGTAAAAAGCTAACACACACAGAAGGTCTGTGATGAAACGGTGCCTGAATTTTGCAGCCCCATTCAGAGACTGAAAAATCAAACACCATTTTGCCAATTTTCAGGAGGTTATGCACCAAAATTTGCCAACCAGTGTAGCTTACCTGTGGAAAACAAGGTGGTAGGGCTTTTCCCCCCCTTATTATCCCACTGCAATCAAGAGCAGAGCTCATAGGAGCTCTTCTTCAGTAGCCAATTCCTTTTCTCGGGGGTTGGGATGTTTGGGGAAAGGTATCAGGAAGAAGGGCACAGGATCGTTTGCCACATGGTGTCTTCCCATGTGCTACTTCACCCCCAGGCATCAGCAAATACAGTGTGAATCTGTCTGGCTGTAGTACGCTGTACATGTGGATTCTGTGTGTGTGTGTGTGTGTATGTGTGTGTGATATTACATGTATAATGTTGCAGATGGGTCTATATGGCACAGACCTGCTCCCTGCTCATACGTTGAGGTAAGTCATAGGGCTAAGATGTTTCATCACTGACTGCACACTAAGGCTTGCTTGAACTAATAATAATCTGGAAGCTCTTTTACTCACATTGCAATGGGCTGTTTAATTTCATTGTTTTGTGTTTGTTTGTTCCTGCAAAAGGGTGAAATAAAGAAGAAGAAACCCCCAACATGCTTTATTTGAAAGCAAACCCAAAAGGTTTAAAATGTGTTCCATGCTATATTTTGAAGGGAGGGAGGAATCAGAAATTAGCAGTGCAGCCTTAGCATGCAGAAATAAGCCCCATTGACAGCACTGAGTTCAATGGGGCTTACTCCTAGGGTAAATGTACTGAAGAATCGGCAAAATGAATCAGCAAGACTATGTGGGGGGCATTTCATGAAACTTTTCCTGCTCACGTTACTGAGTCCATTTCACTAATTTTTCATCAAATCACTGTTTTTCACCAGCCCTACTTCACACCAGAAATACAAATGGTTAAAAGGACACTCACATTTGGAGAACACTTCATTCACCATAGCATTTGCATTTGCTTTACATTCCCAGCCACTATGCTAAAGTACAAAGAGTACCCTGGGAAAGTTCATATTCTATACAGAGCTAACAACCTGAGATTCTTGGTCATTATCTTCACGAAGCTCTGAGCTGAATTAATCTCTCAGATTTCCCAACAGCAGCTACATAAAAGACTATCAATGAAACCACAGACCTTAAATGTCATTGCCCAGGCCTTAAAAAATATATATCTTCGAAAGACATCTGGCCTCTGCAGATTGTACAAGTTGACAGGGCATGTATCACTTTGGGGCAGCTTTTATTGAGACAGATGCCTTTTGCATTTTGTACATTTTCTTTATTTTGGCTACAGCACTTAATAATAAATGGCTGCCTCCAATTGTTGCTCAAGCAAACTATGTTTTCCTATAAGACTCTTATTTACACCTGCTCTTTCTTTTCATGCTTGTCATCACTGCAAATAGCTTTCCTGTTATAACACACACACACACACACACACTTTGAAATAGACGACCGAAGCATTTGGAAAGTACAACGGGAGCCTGTGAAATCTAAAAGGAAATCACGAGAAGAGTTTCATTCTCCACCAAAGCCTGTGATGGAAGCAATATCTTAAATCAGTGAGACTGTAGCAAACTGTTAAGAAGTCTTCCACACATAGGGGTTGTGTTTCAGCCAGCAAGTTACTATCTCCAATGCCGTCTTGTTAAGGGAATGACCAAACGGCTTTTAAATTTAAGAAAGAATGACACTTACCTTTATCAAGAAATGGAGCAAGTTCCTATTTTATCAGCTGGGAAATCTGCAAGCTATTCTGGTAGGGGAAGTGGTAAACATTAAAAACACAGGCTAATCTTATGAGCTGTTGTGCTAACACAACAGTGTTCCCATGTGCTGGCACTGGAACTTGACCCAGCCTTAGAGTGATCTCTCTTTGAGATGCTAAATTAAACCACTCCTTAGTATCAGACCATTCCGTTGCAATCCTAAGCACACTGAAGGCCGGCACGTATGCCGTTACCTCATCTGGCAAGTCATTTGTGTGAGTGAATCTCACCCCTGCCCCTGTCCTGTCTGGAAATCTGAGTTTAATTTGGGCAGGGGGGACATTCCACTAGATTTTTTTAAATGATCTGATAGGTCCAGATGATTTCTATGGAGGGTGGCCACTTATGAATCACTAAAAAGAAGGAAACGCACCACCCAAAAGAGAGGGACACCAATCTGCATAAAATTTGCATACATTTGCATAAAAGACATGCAAATTTAGAAATTATAATTATTATAATTTTGGGAGAATTACAGTACATCTCACTATAGCACAGAAGACTGTGATCAGGTGACCTGTGCGTGTGCCCGCCTGTTCACCTCAGCTGCCCAGATGCTGAGTGTTGATGGGCATGTGTTCTAGTGGGTTCTTCATCTTTAAAACTGGAATTGAACAGGATGACAAACTTTCAACACAGAGGATGCCTTCAGATGGAGGACTGTCCTCTGTAAAAGAGGACACATGACCACCCTATAAAGAGACAATAAGTGTGGCCCAGAATGGGGAGGGGGCAGACATTTTTAACTTTTAAATGCTTTTAAATTATAATTATTTTTAAAACTAATAGTTTTAGTAGGATTGCTTAGGTCTGGATGAAACATATATTTGGAGATATTGAGTGGGTTGTTTTAGGGTTATTATCCAAGGGTTGTTTAGCCCCTCACATAACCCATGCAGTCCAGGTTCGCATGACATGAAAAATCACAGCACACACCTGCCATGGCATGCACATTCAAATGGTGGCCAGTGCATGCTGCAGCGCCCCATGGGTGAATTAACCCACGCCACCCTACCATGATGTGCAAACTGGCCTATTGTGTTTTATGCCCCATTATATTGTGGGTGTGAGACTGAGACCATAACCATGCGGGCATAGGCACGTTATGTTCTTATTCATAATTTGCCCACTAAAATTGCGGTATAAAGCCCTTCAAAATGTTTCTCTTGTTATAATCTTTAATACATTTGTCTCAAGTGCTAGGCCTTTTTTGAAACAATGGTAAAAGTTAGAGAACTGCTGCAGTTTTCTCACAACATTCCATTTCTGATTTCAAGAAATATTATTTAATCCACTCTTCACCAGAATCAAGGATTCAATGGCATTGTGCAAACATAACCAACTAATAAAAAAGTCTTAGTAAACACCAGGTAGCAAGGTGAACCCCAAAGAGAAATGTTCCTGGTTTTTCCCATGCTGGAAATGGGCCATAGTTTGAGAGAAACTATTATCTCTTTTAAATGTTGATTTCTGTTCTTGGTCTGAAACCAGTATGTACTGAGAAAAAGAATCCTGTTTAAGAGCTTGGCATTTCTGTTCACATCTTTGAAAACAACCATTAGAATAACATAGCCTATAAGATCTGGATTTTGCCCATCTGTATTTGCTTCAGTACAATTCAAGAGCACTTAGCACTTTTGTATCAGAACACATTTGCCAGCTTACAGATTTTCACTTTGGATGCAACAACTCATAATGGGTTGGTTTGCACGTCGTGACAACCCATCCTGGCAATAAGCCACAGTGGGTTGGTTCTTCTGCAAACTACCCACGGTGTGCCTGACAAATATCGGGCTCATTGTGGGTTGTTTGCTCCCCTCCCTTCCCCTCCTTCCCCCTAGTCCTCCAGGCAGTATCCCAGGGGACACCATACTTTTTTAGGAGACGGAGAGCTTTTATTGCAACCATATGACAAAAGAGCATCCAAAGCGAGGGGCTGATACAGTACTGCAGGGGTCAGACCCGGAGGGGGGGGCTCAAGAGGATGTCCCCTCCCCATTTACAAAGGAGTCCGGCCACACTGGGGAGGGGGACAGAAGGACACAGGCCAAGTTCTGACCATGTCCATCATGTGGGGAGGGCGGGAGGGCGGGGGGGCTGAGCCCGACTCCCTGCGGAGCTCTCCTGCCCCCCACTCCCATGCCATGGCAGGCCCAAGTCATCTCTCCCTCCCTGCTGCGACCGAGAGCCATTTTAAGCTCCCTGTGACTTTTTTTGCATTTTAACCTTTCCCCCCTGTTTTGACAGCCACTGACAGCCCCTTCAAAGTGCCCGAGTGGCACCTTGAAGTGGCTGTCAGAACCTTTCCCCCCTTTTTTTGCACACACAAAATTGCGAACATAGGTTTGTATTATTATTATTTTAATTTTTTTTTAGGGAGATTGGGGGCCTTCAGACTAGTTAGCACCTGGTTAGCACCTCAGACAGCAGACTGAGCAGGCACACAGATCACCTGGTCTGTCTTGCCCGCTATGGTGAGATGTATTGCATTTCTGTTTAAATTATAGTTATTATTTCTAAATGAGCATCTCTCTATACACTAGCACATGCAAATGTTATGTAAATTGGTGCCCTCTTTTTTGGTGATGCAGTTCCTCTTTTCTGGCAATATGTAAGTGGACACCCAAACTCTATGAGAATTATGAGAGGATAATGAAACTGTGGCTTGGCTAAATGCCAGCTGGCATCACAGCTACTGCACACTTTGTGCTTTGAATGAAAATGGTTTGTGCCAGCTGCTAATGTCCCAGGGAAGATGTTGCATCCCTACCAGTGGCACTGTATGGAAATAAGAGGGTTGCTCCCATGGGGTTGTGGGAGGGGGAGGTGGGAATAAGATGGAATGAAGCCTTGGGACCACCTTGTACTATGATATGCATAGCATTCCCTGAACTTCTGTAGCTCCTCCTGAACCTCCACACCTTTCTCCCAATCTTTGTCTTGGTTTCCACCCCCACCCATGATCGCTCCCTGAATGTTGAGAAATTGAGGGAGACCAGACATTTGGATCAGCCTTAAGTGAAGGGAATGCAGAAGAGATGCCAGAGTAAAAACAGTGAGGGTGCAATTGGCTTTGTCTATTATGACAGCTGAAATATCAGAATTGCGGGAATATTCTGTCCAAAAACATTTTTCTAGGTGAGGTAGGGAAGTTTGAAACAGCAAATCTGCCACCCTCTTCCAAACCAGTGTAATTTAAACACAAAAAGACTATATGGCCCTTCTTTCCCTTCCCCTCGCCAGCCCCGGCCTTGGTGGCAGCGAGGAGGTCTGCCATGACCCTCGGCCTCCACCAAGGTGGGTGAGATTTTCTCCGCTGCTGGAGCCGCTTTAACCAAGCTGGGCGAACTGACGATGCAGCTGCACCCTGTGGCCGACTCCTCCCCAGCGGGGGCCAAATGGACAGACGTGGAGATCTCCCTGTTATGGGCATCCGTCCAGCATTTTGGAGACGATCTAAACCGCATCAGCGCACTCATCAAAGACCGGACCGTGGCCCAGCTGAAAGGGGCAGCCAAACGCAAAGCCTACAAGGACAGTGGGTTGCCCCTCCCTGCCGAGTTCTCAAGGAAGGCAGCTTGCAAGGGGCGGCAGCCGCTGCCAGCGCCGGCTCCCCCCTCTGCCCCAGGAGTTGGCGGGCTCCCCGACCCCGCAGCTCCGCCTATGAAGAAGCAGAAAGCAGCATCTGATGTGACACTCAGTGCTCTGAATGACTCAAATGCCCACAGTGACTTGGTGGGCATCGAGGGTTTGGGGGATGCGCCTCCAGCCAAGAAGCTCAGTTTCAACCAGGCCTGAATCTGGACTCCGGATTCCTCCTGACCCCCAGCACAGAGCTGCCCCTTCTCTCCCGCTGATGGGCTGCTGCTTTCCCATGGCCCCCTGGGGGCTGCTGCTGCCGCCGCCGCTGCCACCGCCCCCCTCTTCATCCTCCGGAGCTGCCAGCTGCCGGGCACCACCTCCGGGCACTCTCTCTGCAGGACGCTTGTCCGAGGTTGTGCTCCCTCAGATGGCCACCACTCCATTGCTCACTGCCCGTGACGTGGATGGCCCACGTCCTGCCTCCATCCTGCCCCCCTACTTCAGGTCTGGGCCTTTCCTCTGGATTGAGCAAGGAGACGGGCCGACTGGGGGAATGGCTGCTCTCATCCCAAAACCTCCTTCCTTCCCACTCTGTGTCCGCCACCCTGTTCCAGCCCCAGGCATGGGAGTGGGGGCAGGAGAGCTCCGCAGGGAGTCGGGCCCTCCCGCCCTCCCCACATGGATGGACATGGTCAGACTTGGCCTGTGTCCTTCTGTCCCCCTCCCCAGTGTGGCCGGACTCCTTTGTAAATGGGGAGGGGACATCCTCTTGAGCCCCCCCCTCCGGGTCTGACCCCAGCAGTACTGTATCGGCCCCTCGCTTTGGATGCTCTTTTGTCATATGGTTGCAATAAAAGCTCTCCGTCTCCTAAAAAATTATTTTTAAAAAAAGACTATATGTGGACATCAATTTTAGGATGAACAATGAAGATAACTACAGATGGATGTACATTAATATCCATGTTGGGAATTGTAGGCCTTTTTTCCTGTCTATACTTGCATAGGATTGTGCCTTAAATATGCCCCAAATTGATTGTGACATGCCATAAACAGCTAGTTTGGATAAGTTCCGGGGAATAAACCATTCAGTTCCTTGTTGCCTGTATGCTCCGTTTCATGTTGTTTTTAAAGATGTGCTTGGCTATGGAGGGCGTTGCTGAGGCTGATCAGTGATAATGTCACTAAAATAGGCTAGAACACCAATTACGCATAATCCAGGATTTCTTAGGGCTCAGCAAATAACTTTATCCATGAAAACCTGACACATCACCCACTGAGTCTTAAGATTCCTGACCGTAACAGCCATCTTTGAGTCCATGGTTGTTTTTAAACACAAACTGGGAAAACTATGTCATGCATTGATGCCTAATGTAAATGCCTAGCAATACATGTTGCCTGGCAACCAAGCAAATGGAATGGTGGAAAACAAACTGAGAACAAGGGAGCTCATCATGTGGTATCAGTGCCTGAGAGCCACCGTGATATCATTGACCTTGCCTTAACAACATAAACATTGTCCCAGCCAGCCTCGGTATCAATGTGGGCTTGTGGGAGGAGGAATCACAGGAGCCCTCTTAATGGTATAAGCGTAGAAGGAACTATTGCAGTCTTAAATACTAATGATGAGGCAAATCCTCCCAATCAGCAGTGGCATTGGGCTCAGAAAACTATTCCACTACCTCAAACTTGGAAAACAGCGTGGTTTATTCCAATCTGGACTCCATTGGACCTCAATGATGCCATCAGGAATGCAATGGGCTCTAATACTTCTGGAACAATGAAGGAACACAAATGGGCAGAGAACAAGTGGATGAGCAGGAGGGAGGGAAGGGGATTTGGAGGGGAGCAGGTGGGTGGGAAGAAGGCAGAGTGGAAAAACTTGACTACCTCTTTGGCTTGGATTAACATTTAAGGTAGCAACCTCTTTACAATCGAACTTCCTTAAAATCTGTGGGCAGTGAGGCCTATCCTGAAACAAGGTGAACTGCTGTCGGGGAAGCTAAGCATTGTGACCAAAAGCAAAATGTGGCACCCAGTCTCTATGTCCAGGTCACAGAATATTGATTTCTTTTCACCATGAAAAGCAGACTTTACTCAGAGACTTCTTAGTCCTTTTCAGTAGCATTATTTGGGGACAATGACAGTGCATGGCTAGGAAGGGGGATAGCGGCAGAAGATCTTCCCTCAACCCACAGGCATTTGTTTTTCCTGCAGTTTACTTATGCATGCACAAAGATATGCATGTAGAGACCTCTCCCACTGATCGGCAGCCTTGTCAAGAGCTAATTTGGCCCACATTCAATGAAATATTGATGGTAGAAAAGAAAGAATGAAACTGAATGGTCATCCTGATCCAAAACAGGTCATACAAGCGCAAGGAAATTTGTAAGGGTGCAGTCCAATCGAGATGCCTGTAAGCCTCCAAACCCAGAGGATTATGGACATCCTATGCAGAGCAGGAGGAGCAGCAGAGGTGATCTGGCCTCCCCACTCCTCCCACTCTGCATTTCTGCTAGACGGCCATTTTTGGCTGTCTAGCAGGAACATCTTGGAGGGGGAGGGATGGAGGCTAGAGCACCATTAGGATACTTCGCATCATGGCCACTCCAGTCTCTTCCCCTCCCCCCTTTACCCCCTCTCCAAGGTCACTTTTCTGATGTCAGAGAGTAGCCAATATGCTTCTTTCCTGCTGTGTGCGATGGGACAGGGGTGGGAGATCGGCACTCTGATCTCCATTGCTCTGTCTCCAACCTCAGAGCTGGGAATCCAAACAATCCTATGCCCCCCCAGATGATGTCTAGGGGACATAGGATTGCTCCCTCCAGCACTATTCCTACATGCATAGGGGGTAGCAGGATTGTGGGAACATTCTCCAACCCAGATGTGTGCATGTTTATTTATTTATTTATTACATTTATACCCCGCCTTTTTTCCTGCAAGGAACTCAAGGCGGCTTACATAATCCTCCTTCTCCTCTCCCTTTTATCCTCACAACAACCCTGTGAGGTAGGTTAGGCTGAGAGTCAGTGACTGGCCCAAAGTCACCCAGTGAGTTTCATGGCCGAGCGGGGACTAGAACCCGGATCTCCCGAGTCCCAGTCCAACACTCTCACCACTACGCCACACTGGCTCTGCAATGTGCCTACATACATACAGAATATATGCCCTTAGGCTCGGATGTGTGCTTAGGGATCTCGCAAAATCAACAACTGAACATGTAAATAGAAATATAAAAACAAGTGCCCTGGATGGTGCCAGGGATCAGAAAACTACCCGAGGCTTGAATGTCATCCAGGATCCCACCAGCAGCCACAACACAAGATAATGTGTTGTTCAAATAGACAGATGAATGATTCTGTCAGATTTGGCCTCTCTCTGTTTCTCCTTTTTCTAATCTTAAGTTCAGTTTGTCCGAAACTTTGAGAATTTTTTTTTTTAAAAGAACACCTTTACATGAAAATTTGTATAAGCATGTTTATGTGCATTTCTCTGAAAGCATTGTGCTTTTGAATGCAATTTTGCTTACTTACACAATTTTGCAAGCAATTTCCTTAATATACTGTACTTTTGTTCATTATTTTCATTAATATATGCATTTTTTAGTGCAATTTGCCCTAATAAACACATGTTCATACATGGTTTTTGATTGCAGAACTTCATTGCAAAATTCAGAGAAGTGCAAATTTGGAAAGATAACTGAATTTTGGTTCGCATAGTGGTTAAAAATACGAAATTAGGAAATTAGGTAAGTTCACAAGAAATGGAAACTGAATGAATTTCTCCCCCATCCCTGGACAGAAACAACCACCACAGCCTGCGGTGTGTGCTTTTTGTGGGGTGAGGAGGTGAGGCACGTTCCAGCACCACTGGGAGAAGCACAAGGGAGCACATCCTGATAGGCACATGACACAGCAACAAGGGACAAGGAAGGTGGAATATATGAACGGTGGAAAGCCCCACTAGTTTCCTCTGCCAACTTTATGTCTGATGGAAACACACACACACACACACACACACACAAACAGATGGTGACTGATTTGTGAGCAGGTGGCCAAATTCACTTTGGCTTTTTGCCAAGGGAGCTTCACCCAGCCAGAATCAGTGTGTGTTTGCCGCATGTTTGCCAAATATCTGCAAGCGACGATCCAGGAATCCTTTGTGTGAAGTTTCTGAGAATGAAAGAAATCACTGAGGTTGGGCTCCAAATATTCATAAATGTCACACTGGATTTCCATTGGGATGTTTAAAAGGAACATAGTGAGTCACTGTTAAGAATCCAGAAAGTTTATTATTTCAGCCAAACGCCTTTCAAAAATGTAGAGACATATTCCCAAATATAAGGCAGATATAGACACCACACCGCTATCTTTATGTGTGCACTAAGGAAAACAGGAGCCATCTTCTAATGCTCTAGAGCAAACACTGAATGAAGTGATAGCAGAAAAGACGGCATTCAAATGTCAACATTTCACTGCTCATTTCACTGCTCATTTAGACACAGACAAATAAGTGAATGTTCTAAATTACTAAATAAGTAATGTTAAAAGGTCAGCTTCCCTGAAGAGAGTATACACTTCCAGGTGACATTGGCAAAGAAAGTGTTGTTGTTTTTAAATCAAACAAAGATAAAAGCTGTTAGTGGGTTTATGTAAGAAATATATGTTCTAATTCCTGAATAATTGTGAAAGGCAACTGTGAAGAGTTTTTTTTTTTAAACCTGGGCAACAACAATCTTCTTGTCTCTGATGTAGGGTGGCCACATGTCCTACTTTACAGAGGGCAGTCCTCTATTTGAATGCTTGTCTGAGGTCAGTCCTCTGTCTGAAAACATCCTTTATTTGAAGGGCAGCTTAAAGATAAAGAACCATAAGGGGTCTTGAAGTTGCCCATTTCTTTCCTGGCTCCCTTGAAAATAGGTGAGGGAGTCAAGCTGAATGCAGAGAATGTTGAATATTTGTGTACCTACTTTCATTCAGTTATCTCAGTCTTCAAGGGAGATATCACATTGCCTTGAAGTTTGCATTTTCCTCCCTAGGGTTGAGCTGGGATTCACACCTGAAACATAGAATTGTGCACTGGAAGTCTGTACCAAATTTCATTCTGATATCTTAATAATGCTGGGTGGAGTTACCACATTACCAATAAATAAATCCCCGGACAGCATCATTCAATGTGGCTTCTGGTGGCCCTCCGAACTTGGATGATTATGGGCATCCACTCAAGGACAGAAGAAGCACAAAGGTGAAGGTTACCTTTGCGCTTCTCCCACCCTGCAAAACACTTAAGATGGCTGATTCTGACCATCTAAGTGTTTTGGCCCTGCTCATGAGGGGCAAAACACTGTTGCCCCTCCTCTGTTCATATCCCAGCGAAGCCTCATTCCTCCTCTCCCTTCCCCCCTCCCTACCCCCCCCCCCCAATGCTGGCTCCAAGGTTGGCCTTGCAACTTTGGAGCCACAGCTGGCGTGGAAAGAACTCTGCTGGCTGTGAGGGTGGAGGGAAGGCACTCCAAAGTTGGAGTTCCAGCTCCAACTTTGGAACGTGTTTCTGAGGTCAGAGCTGGACCTCCGACCTATGGCCATCTAGACATCATCTAGTGGCCATAGGATTGTGTCTTGACACTCTTACAAAGAGAATTTCAAACACGCTAGTAAACCCAAGGCCTCACTTTGCTTGGCCAGTTCAGTACTAGCTATAAACCTTTGCTTCAGTCTAATCTATATATCTTTCATGATTCTACACCAGTCTTCAAAACTTCCATTTCTAACATGCTTAATTTTAATAATAAAAAGCACAGTATAAATTAAATTAACATTAAAGGCTGTGGGCAGGGGGTAGGCCTGTTACGGGGTTACAAATAAATTGGGATAAATCTGAGATTATGTTGTTTAATTATAGTAAAATTGAGGAGTTAGAAGGAATTAAAAAAAGATCAAATATTAAGGTAAAATATAATTAAATATTTAGGTATAGATATTTTAAAAGAGTTAGAAAAAATAGGAGAACAGAATTTTAGAAAGTTAAAGAATGAGGTTAAAAATAAGATAGAGGAATATTTTTAAAAAAATTGGACTTTCATGGTTTGGTAGAATAGCTTTGATAAAAATGAAGATTTTACCAAAGATAATTTTTTTTATTTAGAATGATACCAATGTGCTTAACAGAGAAGGAAATTAAGGAATTGCAAGTAATAATTAATAATTTTTGTAATGGGGGAAAAAGGCGAGGATTACAAAGAGTAAATGGTATAAATCCCAAAAAGGAGATGGGCTTGGCCTTCCTAATATTAAGTGGTATTATATAGCTAATCAATTAAGATATATAATGGATATTATAGTTAAGAAGGATATTATGTGGTTAGAGTTAGAAGCGCAGGAAATAGGAATTGGGATGGGGGGGAAATTATTTTTTTAAAAAACCTAACAGTATGGTAAAAAGAATAGAAAATCTCTTTTTGAAAAATATGTTAGGGATTTGGAACAGTAATAGACAGATTTTTATACCAGGGATATCCCTGTTAACCCCAGTGGTAGCAATGGAGGACTTTCCAGAAAATGCACAGCATTTGGAAGGCTTATTTAGGAAAAAAAGATTATCAAATTAATGGATTGATGGGAAAAATTGAGTCTAGACAACAAATAATTGAAATGTTTGGGCCAGGTTGAATTTCGTGGTTAAATTTAATGCAATTAGATCAGTGGACTAAGAAATGGAAGAAGAGAAATGAGCATGAGAGGGAACTCATTGGATTTGAAAAGAAAGTGCTGTCTAGAGAACTTATAGAAGGGAATGTTTCTTCCAGAGGGTTAACAAAGGAGATATATAAAATGTTTCAAAAAATTGAAGTGCAAAAAGATAATCTTAAGATGGTATGGAATATGGAATTTGAGAAGGAGATTTCGAACACAGGGTGGAAAAATATTTGGGGCGGACGTATATTAAGAAATATGTCAGTAAGGATAAAATAGAAATTTTTAAAAACTATTTGGAGATGGTATCTGACTCCAGTAAGATTAAATAAAATAGACAGTAATTGTGCTCCATTGTGTTGGAGAGGATGTCAGGAACTTGGTACTTATGCTCATATGTGGTGGAGCTGTAAAAGCGTATTGGATTTTTGGAATAATTTTTTTGTAGAAATTTCAGAAATTATTGGCATTAATTTGGAGGTCTGTCCAACATTAGCATTGTTATCAATAATGGAGAAACTTCTGTGCTCTCAAGAGATAAAGGAATTAATTGTAAGTTTGTTAATGGCGGGGAGATTATTGATAGCAAGGAAATGGAAAGTTCAACATCAGTATTTAATTATTGATTAGTATAAAGAGGTGTGGGATATTGCTTTAAATGATAAATTAACATGTAGTATTAAATGTAAAAAGGGACAATTAAAGAAAAATAATTTTAAGGATATATGGGGACCATTTCTAGACTATGTTTTAGTAAAGGGAAAGGGGAATAAGCCATGTCAAGATATGATGTATTTTTGGAATATAGATTAATAATGGATTATGTGGATAGAATTATTTCTTGGCCCCGTGGTGATGGGTGCACTTTGGAGTTATATGGATTTGTGGGTTTATTGTCTTTTTGTATGTGTGTTTATTGGGGGGGGGGAATAATTTTTTTTTTAAAAGCACAGTATATTTTATTGGCAATTGCTTGCAACGCTGAGTTAACTAGACTTGAATAGTGTGACATTTAATAGCAAAATCAATTTAGTAATGGCAACATGGTCTGTCAGTCAACAGAGCAATCCTATTGTCCAAGTACACTCCAGGGGAGGGGGAAATACACCACTGCTATACCAGTGGAATGGCTGTTGTATCCCATATGTGCTCAGCCAAGGAGGGAAGGGGGAAATGCATTGCCCCCCAGTGTCCATAGAAACACCACCAAAACCCACCAATCAGAGACTCTGCTGCCAACAATGGCTACATGCTGCTCACAAACACAAGTGTCCAGTGACTTGATATAACCACAGGGACACACACACCCCAGCGCCCCCTGCATCACCATGCACACAACACACAACATGATGCCACAATGCCTCCAATCCACCAGCCCCAGTGGCATAACTGGTAACAAGCCCAGAAGCTCTGGTTCACTTTATGCTGCACTCCCATGCAGCGTTTTGGTGTACAACGCACCACAGGAAGGAAAGAGCCCACACAATAGCTTCCTGGGGGCAGGCTCCCTGAAGAGATCACACACAGCTCTCCAAGGAACAAGGGTTTATGACCCATCCAGGGAAAGAAATACTTTTTTTTTTTTTGGACAAGCAGCAGAAGGGAGGATAGGCAACAAGGGAGCACACAGACACGCATTGACAGCATTCTTCTTCAGCGGCTCACTATTATAGAACAAGGGGTTGGGAAGCAGGGGGTGGGGAGTTTGAGCACCACTAGTGGGAAGGGGGAAACCCTAATCACTTTTTTCTATGCCACGTCAAAAGAGGGCCAAAAGAGAAGGAGCTTCCAGAACTTGAACCCACACTACAAACACCACAGAGCAGTTCCTTAGCTACTTGGCCGCAGCAGCAAACAGGGATCAGACACATCAGGGGGCATTGGCCTCCCCCCTGCCCACAGCCTCAACATCCAGTCATAGGTGCCAGGAGCACATGGATGGCAGGAGGAACCCTGGTCTGGTGGAGCCACATATGTTTTACATGCTAGAGGTCCCAGTGTGTACAGTCCCACTCCAGTAAAGGTGAGGACACCCCCCCCATGCAGGTACACCTGAACCAATCAGGAGGAGTGCTTCATGAGCCAATAGCCTGGCTTCTGCATGGCCCAAACCTCCCACTGGAAACCCATGTGTCCAATCTACCCCCTGCTGGTCCCCTGGTTTGCTAGTCTGGCCAGGTAGCATCCTCCTGGCCTGGGTGGAACAGAGTGTGGGGTGGATTGTGTACCTGTGGGAGAGCAGCCTGTGAAGAGCCAGGGGGCACACATACGGTAACGAGCAATAGTCAGCCACTGAAACACGTCGTCCCTGAACCTCAATGCGCCATAGCTATTTCTCAGGGAGTGTGAGAGAAAAGTGAGTGGCGCCAGCTATGTGCTCAGCCAATGCTCTTGTCTCAGCCTTCCCCCACCTATGGGGTGAAGGGGAGACTGCACCCTATATAAAGATATCATAAATATATAAATACATAATAAATACATAAATATAGAAAATATAAAGATGTACAACATTTATTTACTGCTCCCCATCTAGACAGATTCCAGAGCAGCGAACAATAAAAAGATAAAAGAATAAAACACAATATTAAAACAGAATATCAAGAAAGCACTGGCTGGTCAACCAAAGAAGGCTTCCTGAAATAAAGATGTTTTCAGCAGACGCTGGACAAAACACAATGTTGGTGTCTGCCTGAGCTCCAGAGGCAGGGAGTTCCACAGAAATGGAGCCACCACACAGAAGAATCTTCTCTGGGTGGACTTCAGTCAGGCCATAGGTCCATGCGGAATCACCAGGAGCATGCCATCTCATGATCTCAGTGACTGGGCAGGTGGGTAAGGGAGAAGGCACCCTCTCAAGTATGCTCGTCCCAAGTTGTTTAGGGCTTTGTACACTAGTAACCAGAACTAGTCAGGTATGCTTTGACCTAGATTCCTACATTGAGCAGGGGGTTGGACTCAATGGCCTTGTAGGCCCCTTCCAACTCTACTTTTCTATGATTCTATGATTCTATGAACATTAAACCTGGCCCAGTAGTGAATAAGTAGGCAGTGCAGTTCCCTCAGCAAAGGAGTTGCATGCTGAAAAGTGCATTCAGCACTAGCTCCAGCTTCTGGACCAGCCTTAAGGGCACAATCAATGACCATGATTATACTCCTCCTTCCCCCTTGGGGGTTGCAGTGGAACTCTGGGTGTGTACAGGAATTGCTTGTTCTGTTCCACACATCTGGGCTGTGATCCTGCAAGGCACAACTGCTCATTGGTGTTTGGAGGGCAATGCCTGGCCTTAGCCAACAGAGAGCTTACCACCACCCTCTTTTGTTCACCTGAAATTCCCCCTTTCAGTTGCCACCCCCATTTTTCCTTTTTCTAAGACTATAACTGGCCCGGGACCTCGGAACTCTGTACGATTTCAAGGGAACAGTTTTGCTCGAGACACACAGTCTGACTGACACTTGGAACACCCAGCCTTGGGTTCTGTCCTTTGCACCCCATCATCCCATGGTCCTGTGCAATGTCTGGGGAATGCCTGCTCTTCTGGCCTTCTTTCATAGATCATAGAGTTGGAAGGAGCCTACAAGGCTATCGAGTCCAACCCCCTGCTCAATGCAGGAAACTAGAGGAGGGGTCTCCCATCCAAGTAATAACCAGGCTTGACCCTGCTTAGCTTTCCACATTGAGACAAGCTGAGCCAGCGTAAGCCACAGGCCTTTTGGATTTGCCTTCTGTCAATGGAGGACCCCGCTCCCACTTCCCTCTGGCATGATTCTAGCAGATCACAACAGAAGGAGAGGTATAATATGTAAATCTCTGTCTCCCACTCTTTCTGATCAGCTCTCCAGTTGCACCCCCTTCTTTCCCCTGAAGCATCATCGTGCAGCTGCCTTTGGCTTGCTGCCACTTCATCTCTCTCTGTCTCTCCTTCCTTTTCCCTCTGGGACAAGCCTGTCTTTTATTTTATTTTATCAACGAACCCTGCTTTTTTGTAAAAGTTCTGGCACTGTCTCTGTTATCGCCTTCTGACGGGTGCAAAACCTCTTTCAGCCCAAGGACTGAATTCCTTTTTGGAGAAGCTCTTGTGGGGGGGTTCATTCCAATGATGGGAGGAGCCAAAAGCTCATCATCATCATCATCATCATCATCATCATCATCATCATCATTATCATCATCATCGTATCTTTTAGCTTGAAGCTCTTACTTTCAGTAACTAAGCTTTAGAACAGGCATTTCAACCTTTTAGAATGGGGAAAAAACTGCACAAAAACCAGGAAACCACCAAATGATTGGTGCTGGGGGGAAGGAGGTGTATCCATCTGGGGACCTCCAGAGGACTGGATTTGGCTGAGGTTCTGCACCCCTGCCTTATGAGGACAATCTGCTACCTAGACCATACTTCGCAATGTTACCCATGCTGTGTTCCAGTATATTTAATAAAAATTGCTTATTGTTGGGCCAGCTCAGAGGGAAAAGGTTACAGTAGCATCAGAATCTGTTTCCTAAAGGCACAATCCTATGCAAGTTTAGACAGAAAAAAGGCCTACGACTCCCAGCATAGCTAGCTGGGGCATGCTGAGAGTCCTTTTTTTCTGTCTAACTTGCACAGGATTGCACCCTAAGTAGTTTATATTCCAGAAGGGCTTATTCCCTGAACATGGAAAAGTTGGTTTCAGATGTGTTATAGAGATGTGTATCCTGAAAAAGTGTGGTAACAGATCCCTGCTCCACATGATGCAGCCTGAAGTGGGTTCTGCTAATGTTCAGTTGAGTAGAGCAGAACACTCCACGTGAGCCCTGGGTCAGATCTTGCTGCTCTACGCGGCAAGGTCGGGAAAGGCAAATGGGGAGGCCTGGCATGCACAGGGACAGGGGACAGGGGAGGCAGCATGTGCACTGCAGCCCCTCGCCGTCCCTTCCTTGAGCCCTCACACATTCTTTGGAACATGTGAAATAGAGCTTTAGGCTCAAAAGGAATTTACTTTCTGGTTGTCTTACTGTCAAGGTTCCGCTACTGCAGGGACCCCTTAACCTTCCTTTGGGAGATCTCTGCCTCTCCTCAAAGCCCCTCCCGTTCCAGGAGATCAAGTCCTTTTACAGCTTCCAATAGCATGGGTGTAGGCTGTAGACGTGGTGAATAAGTCACTCCAAACTTTCAGGGTAAACCACAGCACTTTACTTATGATATTAGGGTATTTACTTAATAGAGTGGTTATAATCCAAAAGCAAGTATGAAAAAAACAAACAAACAAACAATCCAACGTTCTCTAGTTTAACTTCAGACTACCTATCTCCTATGCAGCCAGTCTCTCCCTCTCTGCTTCTCTCTCTGCTCTTTCTGCTTCTGCAGTCAGGCTCCCACTGCTGCTAGCTGACCACACCCCACCATATATAGCCTTCCCAGGACTGGAAGGTTATAACCATGTGACCTTGAATAGGAGATCTAATTCTTAACTTCTGTTGGGTAAACTAAAACTCTCAAACTCCCCCTCCCATCCAAGTGTTTGGGCCTTCAGGCTTCAACTAATCGAGGGAAGTGTTTGGGCCTTCAGGCTTCAGCAAACTCAAGCCTGTGTAGGCCTCAATCCCTCACACTTACCCTTTTTGTCTGCAAAGAATAGAACTATTGTATTTATCTCCTGGTGGTTCTGCATGGACCATTTGGAGTCCACTCAGAGTCAAGCCTTCAGTGTGGCGGCTCCATCTCTGGTGAACTCTCTGCCTGCTGATATCAGGTAGGCATGAACATTGTTTCATTTTCAGTGCCTGCTGGTAACATTTTTATTCAAACAAGCCTTCCCAGATTGACCTGCCTGCCATGGTTTTATTAATATAATAATATTTTAAATATGTTAATTCTTTATTTTGGTTCTTTCTTTCTTTCTTTTATTGTTCACCATTCAGGAATCTTGTTAGATATAGAGTAGTATATACATCTTATAAATAAATAAATAAATAAATACAGTTTAGTTATTTATTTAAAATATTTCTAAATACCCTTCATCCTCCCGCTTCTCAATCCTAGTCTATCTGGACACTCGGGTCAACATCTGAGGCCTTCCTCTGAGTGCCACCTCCAAGAGAGGCTTGGTGGGTGACAAAAAGAGAGAGGGCTTTCTCAGTGTTGGCCCCCATGTATGGAATGATCTCCACACTGAAGCCCGCCTGGCACCAACTCTGTCATCTTTTTGGTGCCAGGTTAAGACTGCCCTCTTCTCCCAGGCAGTTAATGGCACTTAAGGGTATTTAATGGCATTGATGGCAGCAGCTTTTAACAGGTCCACTTGTTCTAAAAATTGTTCTAGCTGTTAAATTGTTTTTTTAAATTTTGTATATTGGAAAAAATTATGTTGTTTTAATGGTTTAAAAAAAATTATATTGTGTTTTATGAATTGTTGTGAACCGTGGCTATTGGGTGGTATAGAAATGAAATAAATAATAATAATCCAAACTAATTCCAGGATGGTGCACAGAAGGCATACAAATTATTATCTCAAATACCATACAATAAACACTACATGAAAAGAAAACAGTGCTTTATTCTTATTAATTACTATTATTATTATTATTATTATTATTATTATTATTATTATTATTATTATTTAAAAAATCTTTACTGCCCAATAACTGAAATTCTCTGGGTGGGTTACAAAAATTATTGCAATAGTTACTCTATTGCTGATTATTCTGTAAAAATATTTTTCTCCTGTGCTATGGGAGTTGAAATTAGCCACGTTTAGCCTCATCGCACATTTGCTCCTATAATGAAAAGTAGGGATCTGGGGTTCACAGGGAGAAAATTGGGCCTCAGCATGCAAAGTGTTGGAACGTACTAATTATCAAGGGTGTTTCTGCCCATAGAGGCCCATAATGTGCTTTTGCATACTATAAACTAAATTGGGCAGATTCTCGTTGCATTCACAATTACTGTGTTGTTGGTCCGCTTGAAAAGATCCAAACCTTGGATTCCTCCATTTTCAGAAGAAGAAAGCAAAAAAAAGAGCCATCTCACAAAAGAAAATGATTCCAGCCATTACCCGGTATTGCAACTAATTGCCTCAAATAATGAGGTGCTCTAGGAATGGAACATTGCAGCAAAGTGGCTCCAATTAACAGATTAAAAAACTGAGGTCATGATGACAAGGGGAAGCTAATTCCAGCTAGTTTTGGGAAATTCCAAAAGGTTGCAGGAACTTCCTGTTTGCAAACCTACCCCAAAAGATGATGGTCCATTTCTTCAAAAATATGATTTGGTTAATTGCTGAGAGGAGAAAGTGCTCAAGGGGTAGTCCTCCAACCTAATGAAAAAGGTACACATATAGCAGAACATCCTATTCAGAACATCCTATTCACACAACCCTTTGAAGACACCATGAATCAAGAATACCCCGAAGTTGCCCCTGGCCCACTGCCCAATTTGCTTGGCCAGCAGAAATCTCTGGGAGACTCTCTGGCTGTAGTGATGAAGATATCTTAGCTTAATTGGTTCACCAGTATCTCAACTGTCTTTATCTGACTACTTACTTACTTACTTGCCTACCTACCAACTTACTTACCAGTTTCTTTATGCTGGTTATAATGTGCTTTTAACAACTTGGTTAAGTAAGAGGGCAATTGGATCTGGAGGTCTGTTAAAATCTCTGCTGTAACTGCAGTGAATGATATCGGTGATATGAAACTTGGGGGGAGGGGGAAACTGACAGTAAAGGTTAAAGTTTAAAACAGGCAAATTCTGAAATGCAAACCCTGAAAAGTGTCTCTATTCTCATCCAGCTCAGAGAGAAGCCAAAAAGCACAATCTCAGCCATAAGAAGCCGTGCTTTCTAGTTTGTGTTTAATGCACTTCAGCTTTAAGAGAGCTTTGCAGTTTGCAGAATTTTGTAATCTGATTTATGGTGAGCCCAGACACTTGGCTAAATGCTTAGGAGCAAAAAGGGAAGGGGGTGGGGAGAAAGAAAAATAATTTAAAGGATAAATTTGACAGGGATTCAACTCTATTTTTAGGTGTGAATATCACAGTACGGTGCCTTTTGTGGTGCCCATCACCGTGCTGAAATGACACTATCACCGGCTACAAAGTCTGCAATAAATTAAACAAAACAGCTATTGGAATTTAGCCTTTAGATTTTCATTCAGCTTCAGTTTTGCATTCCTATTTCCCTTCAACTCAATCACCCCTGCTTTTGTTGCTGATCCGTTATCCATACTTATGGATAACAGATTATTAATGTCATAATTTATCATTTCTAACAATGTGACAAGTTAGAATTTCTGTTCATGAATAAATTACTTATAGTACTAATATGGAAGGCTTCACACCTCCTCCTTTATCTTCAAAATGTGGTACAAATATTAATTATTTAATCCTTAAAAGGGCTCTGTGAGTTAATTATGAAATGATTCTATCCATTAGGGACCTCGATCCTGGAGTGCTCAGTAGTCGGGCAGACTTTCCAAGCATTGCATTGTCAGTCCCCATTGGAATGTTAATACATCCTTTATACCACTGAAGCAAACTGTGCACTCCTCACAAATGTTCAAGTGATTTGCAGCTGTAAGGACCCCATGTGAGAAATAGATCTTGAGCTTGTGTGATGAACTGGTGAGGCTATAATAACACCCCAGTTGGATTCATGCTCTGGAACTGAAGGGTAAGCCTCAAAAAGATTGGTGCTATAAAATATTGAATCTAAGCCTTATACTGACTCTGAAAAGCACAGGCACAAAGAGGCTTCATGATAAATGAAAGTTTAGTAATAGCCATGCTTCTCACCCTCCAGAGTATCTTACAACTAACTTAACATATGATTTTGTTAAAGGAGATGGTCCTTCATTCAGAACTTTGGTGTCAAAGAGTTGTATACACAGGGTTGGATCCGGGTATTGGTGGACCCTTGACACCAGAGTGCCTGTGGGCCCCCTTCCATTCCTCCTGGTATGTTCTGCAGCAGCTTTGGCACTCTTTGCTCATTGCCGCTGCTGGAGAGGGTAAAGAGGTAGCTTATCCTTTTTCATCTCCTGCTGAAGAGGGGAGGCTGAATGACCACAACACCACAGAGGGCAGGAAAGTGAGCAGCACTGGTGCCAGCTCGTCCTCCTCCTCTTGTGGAGTTAGGTTGACTTGGAATCGAGCACTCCACATCCAAAGAAGCCACTGGCATCCTGCCACAACCCTTTGCTTCTTATTGGCTGTCAGGCACAACATCTTTTAGTCTTGCATGGATGGAAAACTAACATGATGGCAGAGTGTCTGGCTGGATTTTGGTGGGCCCCTGCTGGTCCATTCACCATGTGGCTGGTTCCAACCATTCCATACTGACTGTTGACACTGGGCCTGTGTAAAGGCCTTGTCTCACACTAGTGCCCTGGTGCCTTCCAGATGTTTGGACTACAACTCTAATCAGCCCTAGTGGTTATAGGAGTTGTATTATTATTATTATTATTATTATTATTATTATTATTATTAATTTGTTGTCGTCATCATCGTCCAAAGCATCTGGAGGCCACTGAGTAGTCTACCCCTGCACTAGGTAACATAGGAAGGACTTCATTCCTACCATGCATGCCTCTTCCATGCCTGCTCCTGGTATCCAGCATGACTAGAAAATGACCAATTCCCTGCCTCCACTTTCCCAGTTGATCACCCATCAATTTTCTGCCATTAATTGTATGGTAAGGCTAAAGTTCTTCAGGTTTCTTTCAGTTCCTGTGTCCGAAGGCTCTATGTTGAACCATGAGAATTAAGTGATGGCCAAAGAGGTGACATGCCTTAATACCATATCCTGCCTAGAAAACTTTGGATTTGGTGAACTATTCAAGATGCACATTTTCAAAATGCAACCTTAAGGAAAATTCAGCACTGAGTTCTTCCTTACAAATCCCTTACAATTCAGAAATATTCTACAGTTGTTAAAGCTGATCCCTAAATGTGATTTCCAAATCCATTGGTTTGTGTAGGTAAAAACAGGCCAGGGAAGGTCTCTACATAACCCCAAGCTTCCTGTAACATACTAGTGCAGCTTCTTCGCGCAGGAGCTGTAGAGTGTGAAAATAAATATACAGGACAGAGTTGGTGTCTGTTTCTAATAGTGTCCTGAAAGGTGTACCCTTAGGGACATACAAGAATTTGTTTCACATTTGAAAAATTGATGAAATGAAAATGCCCTGCTCACAACTCTGAATGCGAGCACAAATGCAATTGTATTTTCTGAAAAAGCATTCTCAAGCTTGCAACTGCATTCATGAAATGTATCCTTTTTGAAAAATGTGCACTTTAAATTGTACATCTTTCAATTTCAAAAAGGTTGCATTTTCATGCTTTAATTATAGGAAGGAGTGCACATTTGGGTGCACGCTTGGAAAAGTGCACCTTTATCCTGTTTGAAAATGCACACTTTTCCTGATCGAAAAATGCCCCCGCATTTACATGTGTGAGCAGGAACAAGGCAAAACAAGCATTGGGTGGGAAAAGCCAAAGAACACAAAAATTGCTTGTCCGCTTATACCTAAACCAAACCCTCCCTTCCACCAGGTACATGATGTTGGAATGAGATCTCCAAATCGCATCCAGGCTCTCCCTAATCATTCCTAACCTTATGTTCCCTGAACTGTACTGGGCAGCATGAACTCTGCTTTGCTGAAAGCATCCTTGGAGGCGCCTCTTGAAAGATTACATTGCTGCAGCAGTACCGGTATATTTTTCTAGTTATTATGTCCCATATACAGGCCCTGGGGAAGTAATTGCTTCATTTATCCCTCAGAACAAGAGTTGGTTCCAATGATATGCCAGCAGCAGACTTGTGCAAAAAATTGCTCGCGCAAGCAGGCTATTCACATGAGCAATGTAACATCAGAGCAACAGAGGTCATGGCAGCGTTTCTGTGAAAAGAATGTTAACCAGTCCTTCCACAGAAGTGTAACGGCAATATCACATGAGTTTGTAAGTTTGGTACTACACTGGATCATGTGAATAGACCTCTCATGAGACTCATTTTTTGTGGGTTATTTTGCTCCAGTTGGCCACCACTGTATTGTCAGAACTGACTGTCTGAAACAGTGCGTATGAATAATCAGGTTGGGCATCTGGAATATAGAATATCCAGAATATATATGTGAATATAGAATTTTAAAACCAATTCTATATTCACAGGACACACTAGACAAGAGGCAGGAACCAAGATGGCAACAGAGCAATAATCTCTGCAAGAGCCTCTCCCTGAATAATGCTATTTTTTCCCCCTTGAAACTTGCAGACTCCTACAAACTTCATTGACAACGACACTGGAGTTCCTTCACAGTCTCTCTGCATACATTGTTTTGTCTCCTGAAGAAGGAAACATAGATACGAGGTTGTTGCTTCTCAGGAATCTTGGCGAGTCGGAGGTGCTCTGAGTTTGGCAATAACGGTGAGAGTTATCTGATCATAGGACACACTAGGAAAATAGGGGTGGTGGTGAGGGTATTCAAACCGCAAACCTCCACTGACATTGGGACACCAAAACAGAAAAGAGACCAGTATACTGGTCAAAGCAACAACTTTCATACATTGATAGGCAATGACCTGTAACAGACAAAGGTACTACAGAAGTCCTTTACTTGCACAGATGTGTGTCCTTTTGAGGCCCACATTGTATTCAAAATGAACTACAGTAATACCTTGGATTGCAAGTAACTTGGTTTGAGAGCGTTTTGCAAGACAAGCAAATTTTTAAATATCTATTTAATTTTTTTTTACTTGATATACAAGCGACGTCTTGCAATACAAGTACTGTAGTACGGCTTAAATTAAAAATCTCTGTACAAATTTTTTTGGGGGGGATTTCATTTTGATATAAGAGTGTTTTGGATTACAAGCACGTTTCTGGAACGAATTATGCTCTCAATCCAAGGCATGACTGTATCCCAGCTACATAAGGGAAGAGATGACCGACTATATATATACACACACACACATCAAAACACCGCAGAAAAGGAAAATAACAGAGAAAGTGACATACAGTGAAAGTGACAGCATTCCCAAGTGGCTACATTTCATTCTGAGATTAACACCGTTCTGCAACCCCAGAGCTTGATTAATGGTGTACTCTCCAGTGGGTTTTGTTGGTTATTAATTGCTGGGGTTTTGTAGCTTATTGGTTCTGTGCTGGCTATTTTTCTTTAGTTTGCTGTTGGTTTGTTTACAAAATTTGTTTTATTATGGTTTTTAAAATTGTGTTGTAAGCTTCCTTGTGGACCCTGGGAGATCAAAAGGGGAAAATATTTCAATTTAATAAATAACTCTTAGATTAGCCCTCCCCAGCCTGGTGCTCTCCAGATGTGTTTGACTGTAACTTCTATTAACCCCAGCCAGCATGGCCAATGGCTATTATGGAATTTGGCCACTACAACTGGCAAAATAAATTTATCACCTGGGTTTAATCTATAAGCCCACTGTCAGCATTTGAAATCTCTGCTTTGTTCCCCACAAAGCTGCAAAACACTTTGCATGTCTAACTGTCACACATGATGATCAGCTCACAGGTTTATTTCCGAGAGAGTTTCCTGTTTAGGAATGTTGCCATGTGTGAATTAAGTGGCCTTATGATGATATCCTGTTGGAATAATGAAGTGTCTAGCTCTAAAGGATTTTAAAAGCACACAGAGACCCAGTTTGACTCACCAAAAAAATGTATGGAAAACAACATGGAACCAGAAAAGAATGGGGCACCTTATTAATCTGTAATTACTTCTTGGCAATGGCAGGGCCAAATTTGTTTACTCTTTTCCCTTTGGCCCAATCTATGGGACGTATTGACATGTTTGAACTTTGTTTTATTATTGTACATTTTGAACCATGGTGGTATAGTGGAAGACCGCCAACCTGGTCTTCTGCGCGGGTTCAATACTAAGGGGATAGCGAGTCCTGGGGGCGGGCCTTCTCCGAGGCCCCCCAGCGACTATCACCCTTAGCCTAGAACAAAGGGATAACTTATAGCCACAAAAGTATCTTTTATAAAACAAGTTTATTTACAAAATGACCTTCACAAACCCAGACACACGCCAGCAATACAGCTTATCAGTACAGCACAAAGTAGAAAGCAAGAAGTCTCAAGGACACCGTGATTTCAGGGCTCTCAGCTAGTTAGTTCAGCTCGGGCTCCAGCAGAGGCCCGGTCAACCGCATGCTGCTAGCTGGGTTCCCGGTGGAGGTCCGGTCTACCCAAGCGGCTAGCTGGGTTCCCGGCGGAGGTCCGGTCTACCCAAGCGGCTAGTGAGTGATTTCAGCTTGGTTGCCCGGGGGTCCGGTCAACCCAAGCGGCCAGTGATTTCAGCTTGGTTTCCCGGGGGTCCGGTCAACCCAAGCGGCCAGTGATTTCAGCTAGCTGGAGCACGCCGGGTGCTGCTACCCGGGGTTGCCGATCCCTTCGTTCCCTTACCCCAAGCATGGGGCAAGACTGCTGATCAGGTCCAACAACTCAGTTCCCTTGCGCAGGGTGTTTTATACCTTGGGTTTCAGGTAGCCCCTCCCTCTGCAATCAGGTGGGTGGCCAATCAGGTGGGTTGCCACCCTCCTCAGGTGGGCGGCCAATCAGGTGGGTTGCCACCCTCCTCAGGTGGGTGGCCAATCAGGTGGGTTGCCACCCTCCTCAGGTGGGCGGCCAATCAGGTGGGTTGCCACCCTCCTCAGGTGGGTGGGGTCCCCCTGAAGCCACCTGCTTAATGGTCCCATCCTGTGGTGTTGAATGGCCCTTTCTTATGGGTGCCGAAATGTCTGCTCTGGTATTCAAGTCTTATGTAGATGGGGCTGATATACGAGAGCATTGATGAACCTGGGGATGCTTCCTGCCTTTCCCCCTGGGGTGATTCTATGCAGATGTTGTTTGTCCCTGTTGGTCTCTGTGGAGACTGGCTGTCTCTGCCCCCTGGGTCTCCTTCCCCCCTCCTTGGTGAGTGTGTGTGTGTCAGAAAGGGGTTTTAGGTTGGCTTTCTCCACATCTCCCCCCCGGGGAAAAGATGGCATTGGGGTCCCACACCCCAATTTCCCATCGACTTGCCCATCACCTGAGAAAGCCCGGGAGAGTGCATCAGCCAAGACATTGTCCTTACCCTTGATGTGCTCAATTTCGAAGTCAAAGTCTTGCAACGCCAGACTCCACCGTAGGAGTTTTTGGTTGTTGCCCTTGACTCTATCTAACCAGCACAGGGGGGAATGGTCAGTCTGCAGGCGGAACCGTCTCCCCCAGAGGTAGGGGCGCAACTTGGTGATGGCCCACACCACGGCCAGGCACTCCTTCTCAATGGTGGCAAGACTACGTTCTCTGGGCAGGAGCTTCTTGCTCAGGTATGCAACGGGGCGCAGCCCTTCTCCCACCTTCTCCTGTAACAACACCGCCCCCATCCCGGCCTCAGAGGCATCCGTCTGTAGAACGAAGGGGGATTCGAAGTCTGGGGCTTGCAGAATGGGAGCTGCTGTGAGGCAGGCTTTTAACCCGTCGAAAGCGGTCTGGCAAGCCGCGGTCCACTGGACCCTGTTCGGGTGGCGCTTCTTACAAAGATCAGTCAGAGGGGCGGCTAGCTGACTGAAGTGTGGCACAAACTTCCGATAGTACCCTGCAAGTCCCAGAAAAGCCTGCACCTGTTTTTTGGTTGCGGGTTGGGGCCATTTCTGAACCGACTCGATCTTAGCTTCCATGGGTTTGATGCTCCCCCCTCCGACGCGATGTCCAAGGTACTCAACCTCCCCTAGCCCCACCTGGCACTTCTTTGCTTTCACCGTCAACCCAGCGTCCCGGATCCGCTGGAAGACCCGCCGGACATGCTGCAGATGCTGCTCCCAAGTGGAGCTAAAGATAGCTATGTTGTCCAGATAGGCACAGGCAAATTCTCCCAACCCGTTCAGCATTCCATTCACCAGCCTCTGAAAGGTTGCCGGACCATTCCGGACTCCGAAGGGAAGAGTGGTGAACTGGAATAAACCCAGGTGTGTGACAAAGGCAGACTTGAGCGCAGCATCCGCGTCCAGCGGAACTTGCCAATAGCCCTTGGTGAGGTCTAGGGTGGTAATGTACTTGGCCCTCCCTAGCTTCTCCAGCAAGACATCCATGTTGGGGATGAGGTAGGGGTCAGGGACGGTCACCTTGTTGATTTTCCGATAGTCCACACAGAACCGCACCCCCCCATCCTTTTTGGCCACCAGGACAATCGGGGAGGACCATGGGCTAGAACTAGGGACGATCACCCCTAGGTCTAGCATGGCTTTGACCTCCTCAGCAATGACTTGAGCATGGGGTCCCACCGCCCGGTATGGCAGAGATTGCAGAGGGGGGCTGTCACCCGTTTGAATGGTGTGCTGGATGAGTGGGGTCCGCCCGGGGCGGTCTGAGAACAAGGTCCCAAATTCATCCAGCACCCGCTTCATTTGCTCCCGCTGAGCCTCGGACAGGGCGGGTGACAGTGAGATTTCTTCCATTCCCCCACCATCCCCCCATTCTCCCAACAGATCCCCATCAGCGAAATCCTTATCATTATGTTCCTTCACACAGCCCAGTCCCGCACCCCGGTCTACATACAATTTCAACATGTTCACATGAAACATTTTACATTTTCCAGGAGTCCCAGCAAAGAGTATTTTGTAGTTGACTGGTCCAAGTTTCTCAACTACAGTCCCCGGACCCTCCCACTTAAGACACAGCTTGTCTGTTTTGAGGGTACGCAGAACCAACACTTTATCACCCACCTCAAAAGTCCGGGCTACTGCGGTTCTATCATACAGCTTCTTTTGCCGCTGCTGGGCTGCCTTCAGATGCTGTTGGGCGGCTTCTCGAACGCTGTGGAGGGTGTCCCGTAGCCGCCGCAGAAAAGTGTGAACCGGCACGGGCGAACTGCCGGCAGCCCCCTCCCATTCCTCCCGCAACAAAGCCAAGGGCCCCCGTAGTTCTCTACCAAACATCAGTTCATTCGGGGAAAACCCGAGGCTTTCCTGCGGAGCATCTCGGTAGGCAAAGAGGAGGTAGGGTAGGGCTTGGTCCCAAGTTCCCGGGTGACGGCTAGCGTACGCCCGGATCATTTTCCCCAAAGTCTGGTTGAAGCGTTCAACCAGTCCGTTGGTCTCGTGGTGGTAAGGCACCGAAGTTACATGGTCAACCCCCCCCAGGTCCCACATCTTCTGGAACAGTTTAGACATGAACCCGGTGCCGCAGTCCGACACGACCGTGCGGGGCATTCCTAAGCGGGCAAAGAGGGAGAGCAGAGTCTTAGCCAAGCTGGCTGCGGAGATGGAGGCGAGCGCAAAAGCCTCTGCGTAGTGGGTGGCAAAGTCCACTACCGTCAGTACAAACTTTTTCCCCGTCTTGGTGGGCGGGTTCAGGGGACCCACTATGTCCATAGCAATCCGTTCAAAAGGGATCCCCACCACCAGAAAAGGCTGAAGGGGAGCTCTTGGGTGATCGCGATTGTGTCCCACTCGCTGGCACACATCGCAGGACCGACAGTAAGCCTTAATGTCGGAGGCGATCATGGGCCAGTAGAACCCCTCTGTAATTCGAGCTTGGGTCCGCTTTTGCCCCAGGTGTCCTCCCCATGCCACGTCGTGGGCGAGGTGCAACACGGCGCTGGCGGTACCGTTGGGGAACCACCAGTTGCCTCTGCTTGCGCCCCGGTGCCACTTCCCCCTTTGGCTCGAACTCCCGGTACAAAGTTCCATTGTCCCAGATAAATCCTTCCGTGGCAAGGGATACCCCGGGGTCTTGGTTGGCCAGGGCGCGACACTCTCGCAGGGACGGGTCCAGCCGCTGGGCTTCCTTGAATTGGGCTTGTGTCCCAAAGTCTTTAGCCATCTGAGCAAACCCTTCGTCCTTCGGGGGCTCCGCTATGGCCTGGTTTTCCCCGGGGTGCCCCGCAGGGGATGGGGTCACCCCGGGTGGTGGAGGGGGCACGGGCTTAGGCTTTGGGACCGGTGCGGTTACGGGCGGCCCCCCTCGCCTTGCCTGTCCCCGGGTGACGACCCCCATCTTAGCTTTGGCCACCCGGAACGCGAGGTCGTTCCCGATGATGATGCCCCACTCCTTTTGGCGATGGATGATTACGTCCATCTCTCCTTCCCACCCCTGGTACTTGATCCGGACCCGGGCGATGGGGACGGTGATGTCGGGGGAGTTATAGGATTTGATCGTACACGTACGTCCTGACAAAAGTTGGGACCTCTCTACGCGGTCCCGGGGCAGAGCCGTTACATCTGCCCCAGTGTCCCTATACCCCACCCGGGGAACATTATTGATATAGATGGACTCACAGAATTGCTTGCGGCTCCATCTCAGCTGGTCCGGGGAGGCGATGCGATACAGCGATGCACGGGGTTCAGGACGGTAGGAATCCCACTCCTGGAGTTCCTCCTCGGCACTGCGATCCTCGGGGATGCTTGCATGGAGGGAGAGGACCGACCGTCGCTCGTCGTCTCTGTCGTTGTCCTGAGCGGCTGCAGCACCCGCGACGCGTCCTACTTTCCTCGGTGAGGGACGGGCATCCCGGTTCTTGGGTTGGAGTTTGGGGCAATCCCGCCGCAGGTGTCCCATCTCGTTACAGTGGAAGCAGGCCCCAGACCGAGGGTTTTGGTTCCCCTTGGTCCGAGGGGCCTCCCCGCGCCGTCGGGGCAGGCCCTTTTCCGGCTCTGGGTTCTTCTCGGCCACGGCAGCAGAACTTCCCTTGGTGGATGGGGCCGTCCGGTATAGCCCCATCTCGTCGGCCATGATCCCCGCCGCCTCACAGGTACGGGGCTTCTGATCCCTTACGACAGCGGCCAGCTCCTTCGGGATGGTGGTGAAGAACTGCTCCATGGCGAACAGCTCGACAACTTCCTTCAGGGTGGAGGCCCGGGAAGCCTCCACCCAGGACTCACAGACGTGCATTACCTGGGCTGCCCATGCCACGTGGGTGGTCCCAGGGGAAGGTTTACCCTCTCGAAATCTTCGCTGGCAATGTTCGGCGGAGAGGGCGAAGTGTTGTCTGACCGCTGCCTTGAACGCCTCGTAGCTTGCCGGGGTCTTCCGCAGATGCGCCCCGAGGAGGTCAGCCAGGTCCCCACTGACCTGGGTTCGCAGGGCGGACAACCACAAGTTGTCGGGGACCCGCTGCTCCTGGCACGCCATTTCAAAAATGTGCAAAAACATCAGGACATCTTGCCCTGGCTTGTAGTAGGGGAACGCCTTGCGGTCCCACGACGGAGGGGGAGGAGCGGAGGGGACAATCGGGGGAGTTTTCCCCGCCTCAAGCTGCATCTTGGCCAGCTCCATCTGCATCCGGATCATTTCGCGCTCGTGGGCCATCCTCTCCCGCTCGTGTGCCATCCAGTCCGAGGGAAGCTCGAAGGGCTCCAGGGGCTCCAGGGGAGCGGGGTCCTCGGTCCACACATCCTCTCTCCCATCTGTCGGAACTGGGATAGGGCGGCCCCTGCGTCGGGCACCCGGCCCCAGACTTGCCAGCAGCTCCCTCTGCCGCTCCGTCAGCCGGATCAGCGCCACCAACCCCGGGGTGATGGGGGTTGCGGGCAGGGGCCGCCATGGCTCGGCTCCCCCAGTTGCTCCGTCAGGCTCTGGGTCGCCCATGGTGATTCTTAGGCTCTTGCTACTTTGGGTCTGGGAGATATTCTGGGCTAATAAGTTATCCCACCGCTGCCACCAAGTGGAAGACCGCCAACCTGGTCTTCTGCGCGGGTTCAATACTAAGGGGGTAGCGAGTCCTGGGGGCGGGCCTTCTCCGAGGCCCCCCAGCGACTATCACCCTTAGCCTAGAACAAAGGGATAACTTATAGCCACAAAAGTATCTTTTATAAAACAAGTTTATTTACAAAATGACCTTCACAAACCCAGACACACGCCAGCAATACAGCTTATCAGTACAGCACAAAGTAGCAAGCAAGAAGTCTCAAGGACACCGTGATTTCAGGGCTCTCAGCTAGTTAGTTCAGCTCGGGCTCCAGCAGAGGCCTGGTCAACCGCATGCTGCTAGCTGGGTTCCCGGCGGAGGTCCGGTCTACCCAAGCGGCTAGCTGGGTTCCCGGCGGAGGTCCGGTCTACCCAAGCGGCTAGTGAGTGATTTCAGCTTGGTTGCCCGGGGGTCCGGTCAACCCAAGCGGCCAGTGATTTCAGCTTGGTTTCCCGGGGGTCCGGTCAACCCAAGCGGCCAGTGATTTCAGCTAGCTGGAGCACGCCGGGTGCTGCTACCCGGGGTTGCCGATCCCTTCGTTCCCTTACCCCAAGCATGGGGCAAGACTGCTGATCAGGTCCAACAACTCAGTTCCCTTGCGCAGGGTGTTTTATACCTTGGGTTTCAGGTAGCCCCTCCCTCTGCAATCAGGTGGGTGGCCAATCAGGTGGGTTGCCACCCTCCTCAGGTGGGCGGCCAATCAGGTGGGTTGCCACCCTCCTCAGGTGGGTGGCCAATCAGGTGGGTTGCCACCCTCCTCAGGTGGGCGGCCAATCAGGTGGGTTGCCACCCTCCTCAGGTGGGTGGGGTCCCCCTGAAGCCACCTGCTTAATGGTCCCATCCTGTGGTGTTGAATGGCCCTTTCTTATGGGTGCCGAAATGTCTGCTCTGGTATTCAAGTCTTATGTAGATGGGGCTGATATACGAGAGCATTGATGAACCTGGGGATGCTTCCTGCCTTTCCCCCTGGGGTGATTCTATGCAGATGTTGTTTGTCCCTGTTGGTCTCTGTGGAGACTGGCTGTCTCTGCCCCCTGGGTCTCCTTCCCCCCTCCTTGGTGAGTGTGTGTGTGTCAGAAAGGGGTTTTAGGTTGGCTTTCTCCACAGGTATATTTTAGCACTTATGTTTCTTGATTTAATTATTGGTGTTATTAATCATATGTTTGGTGCACTATCACCTGAAGTTCTGCTGCACTTACAACCCCAACTCTTGCCATCAGCTCCTGAAACCACCATCACCAGCCTGAAAGGGCTGTTGAGGCAGTCCCTCCCACACGTTCCCTGGGGCTATTTAAGAGCTGTGTGCCCTGAGGGAAGGCAGAAGAGAAGCCCAGGCCGCGGAGCTCTTGCCATCAGCTCCTGAAACCACCATCACTGGCCTGGCTTGTACCATCAGCTACAGAAGAAACCTTCAGTTGGCCTGAGAGGACTGTTGGGGCAGCCCCTCCCCCGCCTTCCCTGGGGCTATTTAAGACCTGTGTGCCCTGAGGGAAGGCAGAAGAGAAGCCCAGGCTAGAGAGCTTGTACCATCAACTCCAGAAGAAACCTTCAGTTGGCCTGGGAGGACTGGTGTTTGTTTGGGGTTTTTTTGGGGGGCGGGGCGGTAATGTTTGTTTGTTTGAGTATTTAAATGTTGTAAACTGCTTTGGGTGCCTTAGCAGAAAGGCGGTATAGAAATGTATTAAATAAATAAATAAATAAATAAATAAATAAATAAATAAATAAATAAATTAAATTAAATTAAATTAAAATAAAATAAAATAAACTCTGCCTATCTACCAAACAAAGGATGGAGGGTGGGATAGTGTGTGGTGCCTTTGGCCGTTTTTGCAGCCCCCCTCCCCCCAAGTTGGCATGGTGGCCACAGCTAAACAAGGTGCATTTTCACTTTAAAACAAAGTGCATTGTTTTAATGCAAATTCACACTCCTGGTGACTCCCCAGGACTTTGGGCAGCATGATTAAGCATTAAACAAGGTGTACACTCCCTGTGGGCCTTGTTTTAAAGTGAAAATGCAGCTTTTTTGTTGTTGTTGCCACTGAATTTTAGCAGCAATTTGGTGGCAGTGGCAATTTCAGCAGCAGGGTGTGTGTGGCCCGCAGTGGATTCTTTGGGGTGGAAAATTGGCCCCTGGACCCTCTGAAGTTGCCTACCTCTGCTCTCAGCAGGGCCGGTGCTACCATTAGGCCAACTAGGCAGCTGCCTAGGGCGCAGGGCTGAAGGGGGCGCCAGAAACGCCTTGAAAAAAAATACAGCGCTCTCAAGTGGGAAGGGGGGCGCTAAATATCTCATCTTGCCTAGGGCACCAAACTGCCTTGCATCGGTCCTGGCTCTCAGTGTATGTACTTGTGCATACATAGGTTCTCCTTTCCAGACATCTGCAGGGCCAGGAGGCATAGATGTTGAGGGGTGAGTTCTCCTCCCCTTACATCCATATATGACACACATGGAGAGCTTATGAGTGAACAGCCCTATTATGACATCTAAACGTGTGTGTGTGTGTGTGTATATATCTCTGCGTGTGCATGTGCGTGTGCATGTGCGTATAGTTTGTAGGAGAAATGTTCATGCTCTGTCAATAACATATTATGCCCCACACTTCACTTAACAGAGAAGTTGGAGGAAATTCAATCTTAGCACATTCAGTGCAGGAGTTGCCTTCCAATGATTCCTAAATAGGGACAAGAAGCCAGGCTGTTCATGAAATGCTTCCCAAACAATAGTCCTCTGGTTTCGTTCCAAACACAAGTCACTCTGGGTTTCCCATTACAAAGTCTGATTTATGTGGTGGCAAGAATAATTTTCAGAGGAACATGGATGTTGTGTGAGCTCAGAAGCTTGATCTCGTGCTCCTAAAAAAAGACCGGCATTGCTACTAGCAGGAAATAAGTGCCATTTCACACATTATGCTCTCACATTACATTCTGAGTATTAATTTAAAAAGGTGTTTACCTTGCAGTATGCAAATGATCGGGGGGGGGTAAGTGTGAGGCTTTCCCCCCACTTCAGGTACATGCATTATGCAGCCAATACACACAGCAGCTCATGTGAATAGCTTTCCAGGGATTTTTGCATATATGTTTATCCTAAATTTATCTGAAGGTTTTGTTTGCTTCAGATTGTGATGCACCCAATTCAATAGCCATTGACATTCCTTTTAAAGACTAATGTATTTACATATATAATCATATACCAAATCAATTAATATGCAAGTATTTACCCAATCATTTATCCAATCAAGTCTCCTGCAGTCCTGCTACAATTTGATGCCCAGTTACAATTGATTGCCTACTTCTGATGTGAGAATTGCTAATGGACAACCATATTAAGTTCAGAACATGTTGTTTGAGAGCAAGGCTGGCTCCAAAGGGTGGCAAGGTGGGGCATTTTTGTCAGGGCTCCAGGACCAGCAAGGGGACCACCGGCCTAACAGTGCTACTATTTCCTCTTTGCCCAGAGTATCCAGAAAGATCAAATGTAGCCTAAGAGAACTCTCAATTTGCATGTCTTGCCCCTTCTGGGTTTGGGGGCCCCATTGAGGGTGCTGTGCCCTAGAGCCCCCAAAGTTCGGAAACCCGCACTGTTTGAGAGCATCAAAGACTTGTCCTTTCTGAAATGGACATATTTTAAAGCTGCATCAATTAGCTGAATTAGACAGCCCCTTATTAAAGAGATGTTGCAGTGTCCAACAAACACAAACCAAAAGTTTTTGCTGAATAAAACACAGCCTAGGATCCATAGACACGTAGATGCCACAGTGGCGATCCACTGATTAGGCATTTTGTGATGGTGCCCACTGCAGTTTCTCAAATTCCCAAATGTGCCCACGGGTCCAAAAAGGTTGGGGATCCCTGCTCTAAATGATCTATAACCCAAAGGACTCCCTCCTTCCCTGTGACTCTGCCCAGCATCTAGCAACTTAACTGGAGGCATTTCTTTTGGTGCTCTTGCCTGTGGAAGGTAGGCAGCTGGTTACACAGGAGAGGGCCTTTTCTGTGCTCATGCCTTAAATGTGAGACTCACTTCCCAGGGTGATCTGATTGCTTTTGCATTCTGTATTGCCAGGCAGTCTGTCCTTTTTTTCTGTGCTTTTGTGGGCTAATTTCTTTAGGGTTAAAAAAAAAAAATTGGGGGGGGGAAGGGAGTCGTTTGGTTTGGAAGCTGGTTTTGTGGTGGCTGACAGCCCACTCTGTGCATTCTACTCAAAAGTAAGCTCTGTTGAGTTGAATAGGGCTTACTCCCAGGTAACTGTGGATAGGCTTGCAGTTTGCACAGTACTGAATTATTTAATTGCTGCACTCAGGGTGGCCGCTTCTGCATTGCCAAGAAAGAAAGACGAATTGCATCACCAAAGAAGACAGAGGAGGGCACCAATTTCCATACCATTTGCATATGCTAATTTATATGTATAGATCAAATTTAGAAATAATTACTATAATTTAAGTAGAAAAACAATACATCTCATCATAGTGAAGAAGACTGATGAGCTGACCTGTCTGCCTACTCAGTCTGCTGTCCAGGTGCTAACTGTACATGGGCAACTTTAAGGCCCCTCCTGCTCTCCCCTCTTGTGGTTCTTTATCTTTAAAGTTTAAACCAGACTTGAGCTGTCCTCTGTAACACAGGTCACCTGACCAGTGGAGGCTGCTGACTCCTATTTTGGTGGATCTCCTAATCCACTGCAGCTTTTATTCTGAGCCGCATCGGAGCTATCCATGGTGCTTCATGGTGGTGAACCTGTTTTGGGGATAGAGTTCAGCACCATAGATAGCTCCTATAAAGCTCCAAATAAAAGCTGTAGTGGATTAGGAGCCCCACTGAAATAGGATTCACCAGCCTCCCTTGCACCTGACCTTCCTAACTGTACTCTGTTTTGCCCTGTTTATAGGTGCATGTTTTTGTCGTTCTGCTGCTTTATATTTTGTATTTGCAATTTCATGGCACTGTATTCTGTGTCTACGGTGTTGTTGTTTTTAAAAAGTGTTAGGCCACTTTGCTAGGTTCTGAAAGGCGGCATATACATTTCCCAAATAAATAGAACCAAAATAAAACTGCATATCTGCTTCTATGTGGATTAAGTTTACATAGAAGCAATCATACTGTTGCACTGCATCAGTGGTATCAATATAGTTTAAATTCATTCTTGCCATATCTATCTATCTGGTACAGAAAGTTAGTTTTGTTCACAAGCTTTGAACCTAATGCTACTGGGGGAGGGGGGGGGAGAGAAAAGTGCCATGGGGGATGTACAAACCATACTTCCACAGAAACCATGTCTGCTGTCTTTGAGTTCAAGGAGCAATTTTTAGGGGTGGGAGAAATCAGTGAAAGCAATAAAATATGTAGCCAGCAAGAAGCCATTTCTTCCACTACCTGTGCGGTTGCGCTCTATAGTATTGATTCGGTAAATCTTAAGAAATTTTATGGCTGTCCTTAATTTATTATGGATAGCAGTGTTCCAATAGATACATTATGAGTTGCAAAGTCCCATTTAGCCTTCAGCTCTAAGTAAATTGGGAGCGGGAGGGAAGAGAATCACCAATAGAGGGACAAATATACTTGGGAAGGACAAATGCTGGGTAAGGAAAACCTGACAGGCCATAAATTTCTGCTGCAGTTGATTCCCATTTTGAAGTTGGCTTCGAAGTGAAAAATTGATATATGGATCATTTTATGCTTCATTGGTCCGTCCCCCGCCCCATGTCTCAACTACCTGTTTATAAACATCCATATTTTAGATTAGCATCTCTCTGCTCCTCATGTATCAAATGTCTTATTCTGGATTCGCCTAGGTAATCTAGATCAGCAAGAAACTGTTGTGCAGTGCTCAAATTACAGGGGGGGACACCAGAAGGAAGCCCAAACTTGGACCTGGACCTTTTTTGGTGGCTCCCTTATCTACTCTCCACAGGGGGACAGGATTTGGCTAAAGTTGGGGGAAGTCAGGGGGTGGCTCTTCGGTATGTGTTATTAAGGGCACCTTACCAGCTCTGCTGCCTGCCCTTTACAAAACCCTGTCTTCTTCCCTCAGCAACAGTGCATGGCTACCACTACCTTAGCACACTGGTGAATCTGTTGACATCCAGATTAACTGATCCAGCAGCTAACAACTTGTGCTTGTTTTCCTATTTGGCTCTCCTTTTGCATTCACTGTTATCTCAGAAAAATCCCGATAATGAGATTTGCACTTCACTAATTGCAGCCCATTAAATTCTATAAAAAGCTGAACATAAACAACTTACTGAATAAGGCAAAAGCTTTTTCTTTTGACTTTGTAGGGTTGGATCCAGACTTAGTCATATTTAGAGCAGACCCATCGAAATCAATCAGACTCGACTCAGTCATGATTAATTTAAATCTCATTTATTTCAATAGGTCTAGTCTAAGTACAACTAAGTCATGATCCAACTCATAATTTTCTATTTAAGAAATTTTTTACAAAGCTAAATTTTGTTCCTGCAGAAAACATCCCCCCCCCAAACCTGTAATCAATTTTTTATTATTTATTTATTACATTTATCAATCAAAACACTCCTCAGTTTGAGTCAGCATTCCCTGCAAGGAACCCTTGTTAGTAGAAAATCCATAGTAGCCTCATCAAGCCTGGCACAAAAGTGATCTGGAAAAGCAGATTGGAATTTGCTACTAATTCACCCAGTGGCTCCTTTACCAGATACGTTTTCTCTTTGTTGTCTCTACAGGTTGAAGATTTTCAGCTTTATAATGAAGAGATGCAACTTCAGAATGAAGTGAGATGTGGGCCATGGAGAAGATCCCAGGAGTTTTCAAGACATAAGTTTCATAATCATGTCCGGCTGTTAGTATATTGCAGAAATGGGAGTCAGAAATTTTCTGATGTCTTTCTTACAAATATTTGCAAAAAGCAAATAGGGCAACATATCAATAGCATAGTTTAGAAATCCATGAGAATTGACACAGGATAAGACAACACCTTATCTTTCTCAAGGGCAGAGGTGAGGAACCTCAGGCCTGGAGCCTCCTGGGGTTCCAAACTGGCCCTCCAGGGCTCCCCGATGGCTCCACCCATTTCCTCTAACCACCAGTCATTTGGTGGTTTCCTGGCTCTTGTGCAGCCCCCCCCCCATCGCATTCTGAAAGGTTGAAATTTCTCTCCTAAGGCTCAGTTACTGGCAGTAAGAGCTTTAAGCTAAAATATGCTGGTATTTTGGCCCCGCCCCTTTTGCCTTCTACACCACCCACCACTGGAATGCAGTCCCCCAGGAGCTTCTCCAAAACAGGATTTGTCCTTTGGGCTGAAAGAGGTTCCCCAGACCTGCTCAAGGGGCTACCACCCAAACGCACGTCCCCATGCCAGTCCTCCCTCCTCTTTCCACTGTAACATGGAGCATCACTTACACTGTGTCATGACATCATCATATTATGCATTTCCATCAGTGGCAACCAACGATGTATAATGGGACCAGGGAAATATATAATTTGAGTAACTGATCTAGCTCATGAAGAAAGGAAAGAGAGACAACAGGAATGTCATTTTTGATGCCCGCCCTGCGTTGCACACAATGTGTTGTTCCATTCTTGGAAATTCTTTCTCAATTTAACTGATTAAGTTGGAGATTTCTGCCTGATATGTATACTGAGGTCAGAATTATCTGACAATACTATGAGATCAGTTTTGTGACATCAGATATTTTTTTAAAAAAAAATCAATATAACTGAAACACACACACACCGGCCCCAGACACACACCATCTGCAAATGGTATGGACAGCATATTGATGACATTGGAATCTATTGAAATTGCAAGATTTTTGCTTGGGAAGAATGGTTTTGAACAGAAAAAATATCCTGAAAAAAGGGAATTTTGATGTGCAAAATGGTGATCAACAGCTAAACAGTGATCACTAGAAATCCAAAGTAAGTGGATTCCCTCTAACATACTTTAAAAGGTAGAGAAACCATTTTATTTTTATTTAAACCAACGCTCCTCAATGGCTAAACTTCACTGTAAAAAGCAAAGTTGTTATTGGAAGATATATACGAAGACATTGCGTGCTGCTCATTCTGCTGTGCTGGCTCCCTCCTCCTCTAATTTAGCCTGCAATCAGGTAGTTTTAGCCCAGAATCTGTTATTTGTGTATGGAGCAGATTACATGGACATTTTGGCCGCAATTTATTCCCAGAAGTGTCTCTTTCCTAAAACAGGCATCACATTCTGCTGATAAGGGATTTACACTTCGCTGCAGAGATTCATGCACAGTAACCTCACGATTAGACTACTGTAATGCACTCTGTATGGGGCTGTCCTTGTGCTTGGTTTGGAAGCTACAGCTGGTGCAGAATGCAGCAGCTAAGATGCTTAGTGGAGCATCTAGCTATACACATACTACAGCTGTGTTAAAAGAACTGCACTGGCTGTCTATTAGCTACTTAGCCATGTTCAAGGTTTTGTTGAAAGCCCTAAACAACTTGGGGTCAGGATACTTAGCTGACCACCTTTGCCTATATATACCAAATCCACTCCTGAGATCTTTTGAGGAGGCCTTATTGGTTGTTTCACAACTAACAGAGTGTTGTCGGGAAACGGCATGTAAGCGGGCCTTCTCAGTAGTGGCACCCACCCTCTGGAACACTTTCCTATATGTGGTTCAAGAGGTGGAAAGTGTGTGGCAAGCTTCAAATGCCTCTTGAAAACACATTTGTTCACTCAGGCTTTTCCTGACTTGTAATCGCTTAGGACACTGCTTTATTTTACTGCTTGTGCTGTAATGTTTTTAAGGTATTTATTGTTTTATATTGTTTTTATATTGAATCATATGTGTTTTTCTGTAAACCGCTTGGAAATCTTGGGATGTCAAGTGGTATAGAAGTGGCTGAGATAAATAAATAAATAAATAAATAAATAAATAAATAAATAAATAAATAAATAAAATACTTTAACAATGGTACATAGTCCTCTCGATAGCTCAGAGATACTGCAGAATTTCCTGTGTTAGTTTACTACTAGGGTTGCTAATGGACCAGGAAGTGATTTAACCCACACCTGTGCCTTTTAAGGGCAGTCTGATCTGCAGCAATCAGTGGATGAAGATTTTCACTGCATGGAAGTAACATTATCACCTGCTAATGCCTGCAGGTGAAGCTGCTGTTAAAGACATAAGAACAGAGGCTGATAAAAATAAAACACCAATTTATCACAGGAATTACATGGGAATTAGGAAGGTTCTTTGTCAGCTTCACAGATTTTTATGTGTGTTATATATTGCAGCAGAACTCATTGCCTGTGTGAGCACACTCTAGATTTCTTCCAGTAAACCCTGCCCTGTGCTACATACTTACAAACAGATCCACATGCTTAACAGCATTTCCTCATTTTCAACTAAAATGTGTAAAATCATTACACATTCACTGTTGCTTAAGTTATGCTTAAGTTTTTTCGCTCTTCAGAAATGCTTGGTAAAAATAGAGCTGGTAAACCTAGGATGATAATTGAAATAACCTTTCCTATGGGCCTTAAGTGATCTGGTGTATCTGCTACTCAGTTGTTGGGACACAATAATGTTCAGAAGCTTCCAAGGTTCCCCATAGCAAGTGTGACCACCAGATGCGAAACAGGGCAGAACTCACTCTTATACCTTTAGGCTGTAATTGTATGCAGAGGGAATTTTGGCGGAGAAAGGCTGAGAAAAGCAACATCTACTGTAATGCCCTCTTCTACACAGCTATGAAAGGTAGAGGGTTGTTACTAAAAACAAACCGTTATCAATAAGGGGGCTGATAGAGAGTGCCTTATTAAACCCCCACATTAACACAGTTGCATATTCCTAGAGTAAGGAAGCTAATGTGTTGAGGCCTTTTACCCAAAATATAAGCATCAATGCAGCTGGTGTATTCTTACAGACTCAGTGAAGGAAGGGACCAACTTGGAGATAGTCATGAAGCCTGAAGCATCAGACAGACAAACCTCCATATGTTATGGAATCATTCCCCTCATTTCCTGGAGACCGTGCCCATTATTTTACTAGTCCCAGGCAGCTAAGTGCAACATCTGCAGTACTGTTCTATCTCTCTGAGAGGGGGATTGGAGATTTTATAATATGGCTCCCTTGTGCCATAATGGCTGAGGCCCAGAGCAGTTACCAAAAAGAAGAAATGCATCACCAAAAGAGAGGACAAAAGAGGACACCAATTTGCATAACATTTACATATGCAATTTTAGAAATAATAACTATAATTTAAATTGAAATAAAATACATCTCACTGTACTGGAATAGGTGACCTGTGTGCCTGTTCAGTCTGCTGTCCACATGCTAACTACGTATTGATGGGCAACTTCAAGGCCCCTGCTCTCCCTCCTTATGGCTCTTTGATTTCAAACCAGAATTGGGCCGGGCAGCCCATCAAACAGGGGTCACCTTCAAATGGAGGATTGTCCTCTGCCAGCTTTCCAAAATGGAGGGCTGTCCTCTGTAGAGCAGGAAACCTGGCCAACCTATGAGGCCTGGTTATTACAAGCAGATGGATTATGCGCTCCTTGCATCTAGTTATCTCAACACTATCCATGGTGCCATTTCTTTTGGAATGTGTTCCTTGAAGAAAAACTCAGAAGCAGGATAAAACCAATAAACATGGGCCTGCTTGAAGGCAACTCTTCCACGTTGACTATTTTGGCTATGCCCTTTCAAGGAATAAAAATGGCAAGGAGACACATCCAGGACTGTAGGCCAGCAGGCCTGGTTCCAGAAGACGAGATGAAAAACAATGCACCCCCAAACCTAGTGCTTATACATTAGAAAGAGCTTCCTGATATTACAAGCTGTTTGACAGTGGAACAGACTGCCCTGGAAGCTGGTGGACTCTCCTTTGTTAGAGAATTTTAGGCAGAGGCTGGATGTACTACCAACGATGCTGCAGTAGTGGATTTCCTGCATTGGCAGGGAGTTGGACTGGATGGCTTCTGAGGTCATTTCCAACTCTGTGATTCTAAGGTTCTTAGTGAGTCCCTCTGAGTTCAATAGTTCACAAATAAGTTCACAAATAGGAGAGTGCATCCTAACTGCAGCCTAACAACACAATCCTATGCATTTTTGTTCACAAATAAGTCTTGCCAAGTTCAATGGAGCTTACATTCAAAAACACGTGCATAGGGCTGCAGCCTAAGGGGGGGGGGGGAAATGCAAAAGCCCCATACCAGCCTCACCTCCCAAAATGACTTTTTCTGAAGGGTAGCCACTCCAAGCTGGATGGTCTTGGGTAAATTGCCATCTCTTATCTTCAGCTCACCGTCTGTAAAACTGGGATACTAACAACCAACCTCACAAGGTTGCTATGAAGATGAACCATATACACCCCATAAATCACTCTGTCCAGGTAAAATATTATATAACTACATGAGCCTCATCTGTTATATTCACAGTACCAAAATGCCATATGCCCTGTTGCCCCCTGATAACAGAGACCAAATGGCATCCACTCACTCTTGGGGGAAATGTTGGAAGCAGATTGTCACAAAGGTAAGGGGCTTTTTATTTTAGTGTTTCTGGTTTTAGAGTGGAATCTGTGCTGTGATTATGATGACATTTCGCTATGCAAATATTCCATGATTTACACCGCTCGTTGTACTGAAAATGCGGCAAATGGCATGAAAACGCTGTCACTAATTCCCTGTAGTTACTTCTGACCATAACATATTGCCATATTTTTGTATTGGCTTCAGTGTGAAGTGATATTAATATATGCACCTCTATGTGATGAGTGCTACAACTTTCTAAGATAACGAGAGAAAGAGTTAAGGAAATTAAGGATTTAAAAATTTAACATTTCTGGTAACAATATAAGGCAATGCTAGACAAAGAGTAATGAGCAGCAAAAATACAGCCACATTTATAAAAGGCAGTGGCCCATTTCAAATGTTATATGAATGCATGTTGTACGAAAGCGTGGTGTCTCTGTGTTTGTCTGTCTCTTTGTGTGTAAATGGGAACTTCCCATGTTCATAATGAGATTTAATAAGGTTTTAAAAAGAGACCCCATGTACACGAGAAGGGCTTCTCTGCATGATCAGGAACACCCGCCTTTTCGAGGGGCCCTGATCGTGCAGAGAGAACCCAATGTACGTGCTCTGTGAAAGTCACATGGATCGATTAGCAAGGGGTGTTAGATAAGATAAGCAACTGTATCTAGGATACGACTGAAGATAGATCTAACAGGAATCAACCCGATCCATTATTTGACAGGTCATGACTAAATACAGAAGACTTTCTTTCTTATGCACCCAGAGAAATGTTTAGGTGTTAGATTAGTTGGAAATAACTTTTTGTATAATATTAACCATTAATGATGGGTTGCTGTGAAGTGAAAAATGATGGGTTGCTGTGAAGTGAAAGACATGGAAAACCATTATCTGGTCAATATGAAAGATAATTCATTTCCCATTTACACAAAAAGTTGACTAGGGCTGTGCAAGAAAAACGTGCTTTTTCTCATTCATTTTCCATTTTAAAAATACATTAATTTTGTTTTTCATGCATCTTAAATAGTTCATCCATTTGTCCATCCATCAATAGTTCATCTCCCCCCCCCCCATTGATTTCAGTGGAACACAGCCAGTTGTCTGCTGCTTATAACTTTGGTGTGTTCCATCCAAATGGCATGAAATATGCAAACATTCTACTACCACTCCCACCCCCAGGGCATTAGACTTGCCAAATTTCAGATAGATGAGGAGAAATAGCCCCTGTTTTATAGGCAATTTTTAAAAGTGTGCATATCCTATAACCTTCCTATTATTTTTACTGGGAGACCCAGCTGCATTTCTTCTGCTTGTAACATCTGTGTTTTTATCCTATTGACATGAAAGCGAAATTTTCAGGCATATTATTTCCCCCTCCTGAGGGCAACAGATCAAACCAATATGTATATATGTATGTGTGCGTGTGTGTGCGTGCGTGCACGCACACATGTGTGTGTATGACAAAGGGTCTTCATTCTCATTCAATTGCTAAGTTTATTTCTTTTTTAGTCCTCTTCCAAAACCCTTGAAGCTATCTGTCATGTGCATTTATTTATGCAAACTTTCTTTCTTTCTTTCCAAACCTGCCAATTTATAAAAAATTTAGGATGATGTACAGTGTTGGAGCTTCCAGTATTTTAGGGTGCTTACAGTAAATGTTGTTATGTTGTGTTGTACAAGGCTAGAAGGGACACTATAGGAGAAAAGAGGTCATGCCAATGCCTTATTGAAGCTAGAAAAGTCCCTGAATGAACCTCAAGTTTTTTTTCCCCTTCCCAGAACAGCTGGGTATCAAAAATGTTTCTAATGGTGGCAGTGCTAATTCATCATAGCCTCCAGCTTTAAGACCTGGGAGGCTCTTAGATGTTCAGCAACCAGGAAACGGACTGACATTTGGACAGCAGAATTCCAGATGCCAACATAAACATCAGAAGGATCAGCACAGCCCTAGGAACTATGTCAAACATCAGTAGCGCAGATCTGCTGTGAAGTCATTCCAGGAACTAGCTGTTTTTGTGAATGGCAGGCCCAACTGTTAAAATGAAGTACAGATTACCTAGTGCTGGTATTCTTGTATATAAAGAGTATCCTGTCTCCTGCTATTGCATTTCCAGAGTAAATGGGGATCTACATAAATCAGCATCTGCCATTCATACATATCTTATTATGTCAAGAATAATTACTATCACATTCACCTGTTATTTTTAGCTTGTTTTGGCTACTGGGTGTCTGAAACCAACACCCTCCAGCTACTTATTCTGGAGTAGTTCCATTAATACCAGTGGGACTACTCAAATTAAGAGGTGAAGGGATTATAGTCCGAATCATTCCCTACAATCTTTGCTTAAACATTGCCTTTCCTAAGGAACCATTAATGATGGGGGCGGTTCTAGTTTGTGAGCTGGCTTGTGGCTCTCTGGTACAGGCTGAAAGGAAGGGCACAAACTGAGTAAGTAAGCTGTCTTCCTCTCCAGCTCCAGCTTGTAGATAATGGAAATGATTAGCAAACCTGGCCCACAAAGTATGACTAGACTCAATGTCTTGCTCTTGATGCTGTGCACATACTTATTAAGCCAGAGATGTAGGAAAACAGCAAAGTGAGTACATGTAAAATGCAGCAATACCTGTTATACTGGCCATCCTGTTGTGGGATATGAATGAACCATGTTAGTCCACATGATCACTGTAACCCGCATTATGGCCAGAGATAAAAAAGCAGTGCAGGGTCAAGGCACCAGTAGTACATGAAGATTACACATAATGGATATGACCATCCGGGCACACCCATGCTCTCATATATCAGAAGCGGGAGCCATAATTTAAGTCATAAATTAAAAAATAGAATGGGAAGACTGGGGTGGATGAGGATCAATAGAGAATGAAAAGCTTGGGCCACCATGTTAGACAGATATATGTGGATAATCATCAAGGGTGTGTTTGTGTGTGTGTGGATGATGGCATGGGCTTAGCTTCCATCCTTTGTGTCTCAGGCAAGAAGGGATCCTCTATATATGTAATAATGGAGGCCATTAGAAGCATCCCACTGGAAAACCCAGATGAGTCTGCCTCGCAATGCAGTGTTAAATCAAAGCATGCTCTCCATAGCAGTTACTCATATGGATAGTGGGAAAATGAACTTAGTTGTGGTAACTACCTCCTATATTAACTGGATCAGAAAAATTGTCCACCCTTCTTGGAGGCATCAGGTTACAAACAATCAGAGACAAAGCAGTAAAAAACTGTGAACAAGAAACTTGAAAGAACGTCAGCTTGGTTTAGTTTGTGAGCTCCGTTTGGATTTCATTGCAGGGCTGATAACATTATTTTGAATTCAGCAGAAGAAGCTAAACTGCACAGCATTGCCCCTCCTCCAAGATCATCTGGGTCTTATGGGACCTCTCTCCCTTATGTCTGCTAGAATGCTGCTATGGCAGCATTCAAGGTGCCAGGAACCCTAGGAAATGTAATTTTCCCAGAGCACCCAAGCCCTTAGTATGGACATCAGGCATAATAGAAACTACATGTCTCAGGGCTCTAGGTAAAACTATATTTCCCATAGTCCCTGTTGCCTGGGATGCTGCTGCAGCAATGTTCAAGAAGGAAGGGAGGGAGGGAGACCTGGAGTGAGACATCCTTGCTGCATCCAAGGTAGGCACACGGTCAATTCTCCAGTTTAGATTAAATCCAAGCTACAGGAAAAAACTCATGTGGCTATAATGCTTACCTTGGAATGAAAACGAGCATTATGAGGTGCCAAGATCCATAATTATGAATGCCAAAAATATCACTGGTTATAATACCTGGTGCTGGTTATAGTTTTCTATAGTTTTAAACCATCCCAGCTCTTTTGATTTACTAGACGCATAGTTTGAGGACTGATTACTCTGAACGAGTTTAAATCTCCAGGGCCTGATGAGCTGCATCCTAGAGTAATAAAGGAACTGGCAGAAGAACTCTCAGAATCACTGTCTATTATCTTTGAGAAATCATGGAGGACAGGTGAAGTGTCAGACGACTGGAGGAGGGCAAATGTTGTTCCCATCTTCAAAAAGGGCAAGAAGGAGGAACCTGGGAACTACAGACCAGTCAGTCTGACATCAATCCCCGGGAAGATTTTTGAGCAGATTATAAAGAAGTCAGTCTGCAAGCACCTTGAAAACAATGCAGTGATTACTAGAAGCCAGCATGGATTTGTCAAGAACAAATCCTGTCAGACTAATCTGATCTCATTTTTTGATCGGGTAACCTCGTGGACTGTGGGAATGCTGTGGACAATATATATCTGGACTTCAGCAAAGCTTTCGACAAAGTGCCTCATGATATCCTGATTAGTAAGCTAGCTAAGAGTGGGCTAGATGGAACAACTATCAGGTAGATCCACAATTGGCTACAGAATCGGACTCAAAGAGTGCTTATCAATGGTTCCTTCTCAAACTGGGGAGAGGTAACGAGCAGGGTACCACAGGGCTCGGTCCTGGGCCCGGTGCTCTTCAACATTTTTATTAATGACTTGGATCAGGAGGTACAGGGAATGCTTATCAAATTTGCAGATGACACAAAGTTGGGTGGAACAGCTAATACTCTGGAAGACAGAAACAAAATTCAAAGTGACCTCGATAGGCTGGAGCGCTGGGCCGAAAACAACAGAATGAAATTTAATAGGGATAAATGCCAAGTGCTGCACCTAGGGAGAGGAAACCAAATGCAGAGTTACAGAATGGGGGACACTTGGCTCAACAATACTACAAGTGAGAAGGATCTTGGAATTGTGGTAGATCACAAACTGAATATGAGCCAGCAATGCGATGTGGCTGCAAAGAAGGCAAATGCAATTTTGGGCTGTATTAATAGAAGTATAGCTTCCAAATCGCGGGAAGTGATAATTCCCCTTTACTCAGCACTGGTTAGGCCTCATCTTGAGTACTGCGTCCAGTTCTGGGCACCTCACTTTAAGAAGGACATAGACAAACTGGAGAGGGTTCAGAGGAGGGCAACAAGGATGATAAAGGGACTGGAAACAAGGCCCTATGAGGAGAGACTGAAAGAACTGGGCATGTTTAGCCTTCAGAAGAGGAGACTGAGGGGAGATATGATCGCACTCTTCCAGTATTTGAAGGGATGTCACACCGAGGAGGGCAAAGATCTCTTCTCGTTCATCCCAGTTTGCAGGACACGGAATAATGGGCTCAAGTTACAGGAACCTAGATTCCACCTAAACATCAGGAAAAATTTCCTGACTGTCAGAGCAATAAGACAATGGAATCAACTACCTAGGGAGGTCGTGGGCTCTCCCACTCTGGAGGCATTCAAGGTGCAGCTGGACAGACATCTGTCAGAGATGCTTTGACCTAGATTCCTGCATTGAGCAGGGGGTTGGACTCGATGGCCTTGTAGGCCCCTTCCAACTCTACTTTTCTATGATTCTATGATTCTATGACTCCTATCCATTTTGCTTAGTCAAAGATAACAGCACTAGTTTTTCAGAAGAGCCATGTCTACGGAAACAAGAACTTCATTGTGTGTCCCCCCTAATGCTGGGCTGGTGACTTCACCATGTTATAAAGTCTAATGAATCTTTTGCAATCTGTAGAGGGAAGATTGGCTACACTGACCTTTGCAAGATTGAATGTAATCATCAGATTTTATCAGAGCCTTGAGTAGTTCAGTTTGTTTCATTTTTTGTTACTGCTTGTCTGTTGCTGATTTTGGCCTGCATTGCAAAGCAAAATGTAGAAGAGGATAGTCAAGACATATTACATAGTTATAGCACTCAGTTGATCATAATGTAATTGCATAATTTTAGCCAGCATCTTTTATCAGACTCAATAAAATTGGATGTACTTTGGATGATTTCATTTTTAACAGCACTTATCTCCCTTTTATCTGAAACAAATAAATGAAGTGTAAATATTCTTTGGGCTTCTCTGCTGCACAAACTGTAGTTTTCAGAGTCGGAATCATGTTCACGGTCTTTCAAGAATGTATCTTCCCAGCCATCCAGTAAAGGGTTCTCACATAGATTACTGCAAGCATGTTAGTATTTAGTCTTGAGACACCTCCCACAGTCTGGTGCACTCCAGATCATTGGATTGCAACTCCCATCATTCCCAGCCTTTAGGGGGTTGCAGTCCAACACATCTAGAGGGCACCAGGTTGGAGAAGGCTGGTTTTACAGGCCTGTGGCTCACGCTGGCTCAGCTTGCCTGAGCGTGGAAAGCTAAGCAGGGTCAGGCCTGGTTATTACTTGGATGGGAGACCCCACCTCTAGTTTCCTGCACTGAGCAGCGGGTTGGACTCGATGGCCTTGTAGGCCCCTTCCAGCTCTATGATCTATGAATCTATGAGTGTCAAAAATGGACAAAGTAAGAAATTGATACCGTTCACTTTATTCCCCTTTGCCCAATAACACATTATACTCTTATATTTAATGAGTTATTAAATAGCTTGACATTCAGTAACAAAACACTAAGTATTTTTGGACTAGGGATTTAGTGGCAGCAATTCAATTCCTTCCCTGATCTTGTTGGTAAATTAATTTCATCAGTCTACATCTGGACAATCCCCATTAGCATAATTTGCTTTAGCATGTGCAGTATCTAATGATTTTCAGGCATCCAAATATTTCTGCGATTAATTTGTGTGTGTGTGTGTGTGTGTATATATATATATATATATATATGAAATTAAGAAGACACTGTTTTTGCTGGGCCAGGAATCTTGCTCTGACCTCATAAGTAGCCCCAAGTTGAAGGAGCAAGGTTGCAGCAGTTTCCAACTGCTTTATGGTGAAATTATAAGCATTCCTCCATAGAATGTAATTTTAGTGTATCTTCTTAGCCCCATCTAACCACGGTGAGTTTTTCTACACGATACTGTTAATCCACTATATCTACTTTCGGTTTTGTCACAGAATTGTGGTGCAAGCACTACTCAAAGGTTTCCTTTCCTGCGTTTCTGTTACATAACCTCTAGGTGGCACTGTGGTATAGCAGAACAGCACAATTACACAAGTGGAAAAAGTGTTTTCTTTTGCTTTCTTTAAATAATATAGCATTTTCCCTGCTCTAAAAAAAACTTGCTGGAATTGCTGTTTACAACCAGAAGCGAAGCTGGAAGGTCATAATGTTATCTAAAGAACCCGTAAACAACTGTAAGCAGGAAATGACAAGTGCAGAATAAATGCCTTGTGTAGGATTTCTCAGTATCTGGTTTCCTGGGCCACATTTAACATTACCATAACTGCCAGGAAAGTAGAGATTGATTAGATATGAGAGGATTGACCTAGTTATGTGGGTTCTAGGCCATTTATGAAAGATAAAAGCTGTGCATAAAAGGCTACAGAGAGACAGTTCACAGCACAATCTCATTCTCACTTATCCCACACTCACTTTTGCTCTTTTGCTTTACTAGAAGGATAGTTTGAGTCCTCCTATTCTTTTGGGTTAGTCAAAGATAACAGCATTTGTGGGATCTGAATAGGGCTGTATCCAATGTTAGTCTAACCTAAGTCCCATTCATTTTAATAGGTCTAATCTAAGTAGGAATAACGTTGGATACAACTCACAGTTTTTCAAAAGAGCTATGTGTATGGAAACAAGAGCTTTAATGGGATGTTGCTTCCTCTTCTTCCCTATCCAATTTGGAAGGCCGAGGCAACTGCAAGTCCCATGCTTCCCAGGTTAAATGTGCACTTCAGAGGATTATTGCTGGTGAGGAAGAGGCCAGGCCTTTCCTGTCTTTAGAAAGCCCTTCTGCTTCCATTCCCCTTCTCAGTGGCAAGACCGAAATTCAGTGTAGGCATGACTGGGCACTTGCCGAGGGCCCACACCCTAATAGGCACCCACTAACAAGAGACCCCTGGAGTTGCTCCTCCTCTTCATCACTGTGAACTTCATGTTCACCTGCCTCTTGCTCTGGCCCAGCCCATGGTGGTAAGAAGGCGGGGCGGTAGATGCCACTATCTACTTGCTCACTGGCTTTCAGCCTGTCAAGCTAGCAAGTGGTAGCAATGATGGGAAAGAGTTTGTTGATAATGGTGGTGTGAAGGTAAACTCACTGAGAGAGGGGGCCCATTCAGGGTGTCTTGCCCAAGGGGCCCTCAAAAACCTGGAGCTGGCATTGTTCAATGGTAAGGGTATTTTGCTTGAGAATGGTTGGGGGAACCTAGCTTCACCTATCAGTTTTTTCCCCCAAGCTTAGTAAAACTGTGAGCCCCCCCACACAGAAGCATTCTCTAGAAAAAAATTGGAAATAAATAAATAAATAACCTAATGGATTTCTTTCTAAGTGGGGCAACAGGAGTTTGCCTTTCACGAGATGTTATTGCCATGGTTCCTATCAGTTTATTGTTTTCCTTTCCCTTATACTTTAAATTTGTTATTGAAAAGGATGTGTCATATGAATTTTTAACGGTAGTTCAGCAAAAATACAAATTATGTTATGGATGAAATTGAAAATGCTCCCATATATGATATACTTAGAAAATAGAATATAACAGTAAGTACAAATTAGCATGCCATGAGAAACGGTGTTTAAATAGGCCAAATTGTTTTTCTTTTGTAGGTCAGAGTCGTGTAGTCAATATTTTTTTTGAAGGCTATAGCTTTTGATAACTATCACATAAAATATATGTCTATATATATCTATATAGATATCTATCTGTTACTTTCTACTAAGAGATCAGCCCAATAGAAATCTATCAGTATTACGGCAAGATGATTTATGGCTCCCTGTGGTTTAGAACAGACTGCTGAGTTTAGATGTCAAAAGGCATTTTGATCATGGAGAAGAACCCTCATCTCTGTAAGGCTTTTGATAGTTCTTTTTATCTGAACTGCTTTGTTGCCATCAAGTGGTTTATAATAGCATTTCTTCATATGCAAGAAATCATTTCAAAAGCCAAAGTCATGACCATATCAACCAGACATTTTTAATAAAAGGAAATGAAAGCACATATGGGGCCTCTTCTTTATTTGAGAGTTTTGTTTCATGAAGTGAGATAAGTATAATTAGTACATGCTAGAGAAACTCATTACAAACCAGATGTTTGCAAGTTGTTAAAGTGACTTGATGCTGCTGACTTGCTTTTTTGCATCTTCCCTACAGTGTTTCTATGTAGGTGGTAACATGTCATTTATCCGACCGACTTACTGGACAGGCAGAACTTTGGATAATTAGAAGCCAAAATGAATAGGGAGGCAACAGAGGTCAGTACAGTGCCGTTAATGACACAGAAACTGCAAATAACTGCCTAAAGTATATTAGAAAATATTAGGAAATAGATACATTGCTGTTTTAAATTTGTTGAATTTTATTGTATTGCTTGAATTTTCTATTTGTATTAATGTTTGTGAGCCACCTTGGGCAGGGCTGGCCCAAAATATTTTGTTGCGTGAAGTGGCGGGATGAATTTCCCCCTCTCCCAACTACAAGTCAAGGTGCACAGTACCTGTATTGGATGGGCTCTACCAGAAGAATGGTGAGGTGGTTATTAGGGTTCAACAGGTAGTGTAGTGTTCAAAAGCCAGGATAGTTTCTTGGAGCCATCCCAGGGCCTTATGTATAACCCTCAGCTTATTAGGAAGAGCACCAGAGATAATTGCCTTGAAGGTATTCCCCCAATGTTATTCCTTAGATAAGGGCTGCTTTTGCTGTGAGAACCAAAACTGTTTGCTTTGCTGAAGCAGCTTTGCCCCTGTCCCCTTGTCTCCCAGGATGGGGTGTTAGTTTGTGGCTTACTGACAGCCTCTGAAACAGGGGGAGGGAGGAACTTTATAAAATCCATGGCAATAGGTGTTGTTTTTTGTTCTCAGCTTGGGGAGAGGAATTGATGCGCCGCTTGCCCAGGCAACTTTGGAGGCCCACGGAGCATCCCCCGGCCTATTCAGGGAACCAATACGGCAACAGATGAGGGGACCATGAGCTTTCTTTTGCACGTTTATTAATAATCTGCATCCATATTCCATCACTATATGTATTCAATAAACTGTACGTTATCTTCACACAAGTGGTTTTGTTTCATCCTGAGTATCCTTGAATCTGAAGTGAGGTGCCTTGGCTGGACCAGGCCCCTGAGTAATATAGTACCCAAGGCCGGTCAAGTTATTTTGGCACCTGAGGCAGAAAATCCCACAAATGCCTCTCCCTGTCCTGGCAGTAAAAATACAACAATTAATTAAATAATTCACCGTCTGATGCCTTACATTCCAAATCAGCTGCTACTCTTCCAAATGGTGGCCCTTTTTGATAGAAAGGCAGCATAGAAATAAACTATGCCATAATATAACAAAGTGGGGGGACTCTCCTGAATAGCCACAGCTGGGTTAACTACCCAACAGCCATGCTGGCTGGGGAGTTGTGGTCCAAGACAGTTGGAGGGCACCAAGTGAGGGAAGATTGGACGAATGACTGAACATGTGCAGAACTGACATGGTCCATCCCTAGCTTTGAGTCCAGTAAAGGGGAAAAGATAAGGCTACTTGTCAGATAGTTGTTTGTAATTTGGCTGTATGACTGTTTAATCCAAGCCAGGACTCAGCAGCTTGTTTTTAATCTGGATTATTGTCCCTGGAATATGTGAAGTGATGATAATAACATGAAAGATCCTCTGAGCATGTGCAGAGTTAATTCCCTTCAAACACTGACTAGCCACTGCCTGAGTTTCCCTCTTCACCTCAGTGAGCCACTGCATGCATGTCGGACATGACCAGCTAGGCCATACTATAGAACATAATTATTAGTCCATATTAGTACATTTGTAAGTGCGCAATCCTATGCATGTTTAGATGGAAAAAAGGCCTACAGATCCCAGTATGTCCCAGTCACGGTGCCTGGGGCATGCTAGGAATTGTAGGGCATTTTTGTGTCTAAACATGCATAGGATTGTGCCTTAAGTTTCTTTAATAGACATTTTGCTATATCGCAGGAATGAAGCTTGTCAACTTTTTGAGAGCTTAATAATCATTTGTAGAAGTGCCTTGACGCTGGGAAAAGAGATTCCGAAATCATGTTGTTACTCAATTTCAAATAAATTCTAAACAGGTTTCCTTTTTCTGCAATGAGTGTTCTTAAGAAACAATTGGGACCTGCAAAATGTTGCAGTGTGCAGCACTCCTGTTCAGGATACTCCATTCCTGTTCAGGATACACTATTCCATCCCCACTCCCCTGTTTTCAGTTGTTTTGTTTTGTTTTCGTTTCAACAGTCAGTCTTCATTAGGCTGTTTTGGAGATTTTTCCCTTTTAGATTCCCTCCCCCATTCCACTGAAGATTTCTTTGAAATTTCCCCAAGTCTGCTGATACCTCCCTCTTGGGCCGAGTTTGGTTACAGAAGGACCGTCACTCAGAGGATTGAGTTTGCTATTATTAGTATCTGTGATAAAAACATGTGATTGAAACCCCGCAGGCAGTACTGCTACTTGGCGGGTTGGATCTGGGGCAGTGAAATGGCAGCGGGCACAAGGTTATGCACACTCTCCCTTCTCCATTCTCCATTTCTTTCTCTTGAAATGGATTTTCTTGGATTAAAAAAAGGGACCATTGGGCTGCAGCAGGAGTTGGCAACCTCTTTCAACCCGAGGGCAGAATTCAATTTCGGAGCCGCTCCCGTGGGCTACTTTCCAGTCGTGGGCAGGGCTGAAGGCAAAGGAGGTGGAGCCAAAAGCAAAAGGGGTGGGCTCAAAAACATATCTGCATATTTTAGCTCAAAGCTCTTCCTGTCAGTAATTTAGCCTTAGGAGAGGCATTTCAACTTTTCAGAATGGGGAAAACTGCACAAAAGACAGGAAAAAACTGATTGGTGGTTTTGAGGGGTGATGGCCAACTGGAACACTGGAGCGCTTGATTGGACCCCCAGGTCTGAGGTTCCCCACGTGGGCTACAGTGACATGCGCTTGACTGTAAGGTGCACTTTTCTTTTGCCTTTATTGTTTTCTTTTAGCCCTTTGTGCGGTTCATTATGTCAAAAAGCATCCTCTTCTGAGCCTTCATCATTAATTAATAGGCTGCATTACATCATTTTAGACAGTGGAGAGCGAGCTTAAGCAACATATTGTGAAAAGGTTTTGAATTTTTGATTGGGTAACATTCTATTGGTGTATCTGGTGTTTGCCATTCTCCAGTTATGTGGTGTGTGTATTTTTCCTGCAGAAAAAAAACAGTGGATTTCACCAGCAGCATCCTCAAATGTTTTTCTCAGAATTGTTTTTTAATTCATCATTTTCTGTTAATTTAATTTTATCATTACTGCTCCTGCATGGGTCTTTCTGTAAAGGCAAAGGGTAACAATGAAACTTGGTAGAGAAGAATATATTTCCAGTTCAGGAAAGCTGCTTATGAACACTCGAATAAAAGCCTAAAGAAGGACTTCCTAAGGGTTAATGGATTAGGGATGGATCATTCTGTTTTTGGTCTGTGCCAGTTTCGCATGTGTTCATTCATAGGCCTGTTCTCTTTCTGCAAATTTATCAATGCATTTTCTCTCATTTTCTCTCCTAAAGGATTACCAGTCTTTAGATGGAGGGCTCCAGGATCAGAGCCATCCACCGATTCAATGCCCTTCAGGCAAGAGCCATGCAGAGTTGGTGGAACAACAGAAGCTTTTACAGCCTTCTCTTCCATCTTAAATACAATTTAAGCTAGACAGGCCTCCGAACCTGTCTAGCTTGCTTACCTCTTGGTGGGGTGGGGAAGGTGACTGACCCACTGTCTCAGTCTCTTTTCTCCCTCCTGGTCCCTCTTGGAGGTTGCAACAGCAGCCTTGGAAGAGGAGCTGCTGTGGAGCTTTCTGCAGCAGCTGCAAGGGATGGGTCCAAGGGGATCCCCACTTGAATTTTCACTTCCCGAGCTTGTAGCTGTGTCTATGACCTGGGCTGGGCTGGGGGGTGGGGGAGAGAAATCTGCAATTCCTATGGGACTGCTCTGTAAATGTATTTTATACTAAACTATGCATTTTAATACATAGTTTGGGTACATTTTTTTGAGCTGAGAACCGCATTACAAAATTCAGAGATTAGTGAAAACCTATTAGTCTGGGAAGTGTGGACCAAACAACACACACACACACACACACACACACCTATATAACACATACCTGTCTTATCATTTGATGATTTTGCCACCAGCCATCACTGATCAAATGACACACATAGAAGTTTCATATTAAATTATATGAAAAATCACCTTCTTCTTCTGCTTCTTGTGTGCCTTTTTCCTCTCCACATTTCCTGAAGTTTTTAACAGAGCTCTGTGAGCACTTCCTCAAGGCCAGTTAACACAAACCTCACTGCATGTAGGCACAGCCTCTTTTCTGTCTGTGCTGTCAGCATCAGTTCTGGTGTTCCAACAGGCAGCAGAGGCGTATGCCAAATTTGCAGTTTGTGTGACAATTATGGACAGCTCAAGACAACATCACAGCAACAACTCAGCTGATGACAATAAATAAGGTCAAGCTCAACTATTTCAGGAGGAAAACGTTACGATAGAAGCTAATTCAAACTACTAAAGTCAATGTAGCTTTGTGGAGGCTTGCCTATATCTAATAACAGGAAATCCATCCAAGTTATTTATGCAGTATTCCGAAGAGGAAAACTTAAAATGAGCGGGAATCTCCTGTGTATTAACATTCCTCTGTGGTAAAGCAAGCAAACCATCAATATGGTCAGTCGAAACCTATGAGAGTTAATACCCATCTCTCTATTACTGTAGAAACAAAAAAGAGGAATTCTCGATTGCATCCATTTCTCAGTTTTGGGAAATGTGGCTGGTCATTAAAAGGTTTGAAAGGCAAACTTGCATATTGCAAAAGCTGGCACTGGTGTCCACCTCCACAAAACAAACATCTTATTTCCAGGTTAGGATAGTTTTATCATTCTGCAACTATTCTTACAGGCAGATGGAAACTTTCTTGTGAGATAATCTTATGATCCCTGCTCTGGCTTTCCTCTTTTAAATACAGCTGATCATCTCATGAGTCAGCTGTTCCACAGTCTATTTAACCATCTGTTTGGATTTAAAACTTGGCTCAAAATTATGAGCATGAAATGCATTTTTCATTCTTTTTCTTTAATTTTAGTGTTAGACTAGCATGGGTGGGGGAGAACAGTTTTGAGATGTAGTACAGCTAGAGGCAGTTTCAGTATTTTCTTGTTATATAAATACATTTTTTTCTTTTTCTTTAAAATCTGCAATCAGTATTTTCATGTTTGATTCATTGACCCAATTGGTACCAAGAACACCTTTCAGTTTTCAGCTCTTGTGATTCCATCTATGCTATGCATCTCTAAGGAACACACTGGTAAACCCCCCCCCCCCGGTCCAAGCATTCTCCTTTCCACTCTCTAATGTCTGTCCGCAGCAGGCATAACCCCGTCCCCCGTTCTGTGGCAGATGCTAGGGTAGGCTGACATTTGGAGAACTAATGAAGCAGATAAAACAAGGCCTACAACCAACAACCTTTCTTTTCTTCTTGTGGAGATTGTATTTTTCTTATGATTTGAAGCAACATCCTACCTAGACCTGGCCTGACGTGAGCTCCCTTGCAGCCTGAAGCAGAAGAACTTGTGTTGCAGCCAGCCCTGCAACCTGCCCCGCTGCTGTGGAACCCTCCCTCCCCGCTGCCACCTCCATGGCACAACCCTCCCTTCCTGCCACTGCCAGCCCCAGCCTAGAAAGCCCCCTGCCTTTCCTTTGCTGCCATGCAGGGACTCTCCAGGCTGGGGCCAGCGGCTGCTCCAAACAGCCCCACTGGCTGCTTTCTCACAGCGGCAAACTGCCACGGCAGGCAAGCAGCTGGCGGGGCTCTCTAGAGCACCCACTGGAGGTGGCAGTGGGCTCTCTGGGCTGGGGCTGGGGGAGCGGCATAATTCACTGCTCACACCCACTGGAGGTGCTCTTCCAGCTCTGCTGCCTCCCGTGGGGGCCTCACCCTGCATCATGGGTGGGCCGACCCTGAACTAGATGTCCTATGAAACCATGAAGAAAAAACGTGGCAGATGCTTTCTAACTGATTGCCATGTAGGCATCAGTTGCTTCCTTTGTTCTGGAACCTGTTTTAATGATGTGCTGTTTTACTTTTATATTGCGGTTTTCTTGATTGTATTGTATTTCAGCCTTCCCCAACCTGGCACCTTCCAGATGTCTTGGATTACAGCTCCAACCGTCCCCAGCCAACACATCTGGAGGGCGCCAGGTTGGGGAAGGTTGTTGCATGTTATTGTTTTGATATAAACTGTCTTGGGAGGGGATTACCCTGAAAAGCGGCATATTAACCTTTGAAACAAATTTTCCTTCTATGAGCAAAATGGGGTTCATGGAACAGGACTTTCCCACATCACCTTTCCCTCTGCAGTCTCCTGTGTTCCCAGAAAATATGCTCTTGGGGTTGAGGGGACCTTTGGGAATGAAGTGGGATTTCATAGATTTCATAGATCATAGAGTTGGAAGGAGCCTACAAGGCTATCGAGTCCAACCCCCTGCAGATGGAGGGGGGAATGATCAGAAATACCCCCCCTCCCTTACATGAATGGAGCAGCAACTTAGGATATTAGCCAGTAAATATCAGGGTACAAAAAAGGTTTATTCAACATCACAACTTATTGTTCAAAATGATTTTTTTAATATGTATTAAATAGAATGATGCAAGAACATAAGAACAGCTATGCTGGATCAGACCAAGGGTTCATCTAGTCCAGCATTCTGTTCATACAGAGGCAAAACAGCTGCCCAAGGGAAACCTACACGCAGGACATGAGTGCAACAGCACCGTCCTGCCCATGTTCCCCAGCAACTGGTGCAGATAGGCATACTGCCTCTGATACTGGAGGTAGCATATAGCCATCAGGACTAGCAGTCATTGACAGCCTTCTCCTCCATGAATTTGTCCAATCCCCTTTTAAGCCATCCAAATTGGTGGCCATCACTACATCTTGTGGAGGTGAATTCCATAGTTTAACTATGTGCTGCATGAAGAAGTACTTCCTTTTCTCTGTCCTAAATCTCCCACCAATCAGCTTCATGGGATGACCTTGGTTCTAGTATTATGAGAGAGGGAGAAAAATGTCTCTCTATCCACTTTCTCCACACACCATGCATAATTTTGTACAGCTCTACTTGCCTTTTTTCTAAGCTAAACGATCCCAGATGTTGTAACCTTTCCCCATAATGGAGTTCCTCAAACTGTTGCATATGATTAAAAAGCAACACAGTTTGGATTATTCACCCACAACTCAACTGATCCCAAAGTAGTGAAGTAAACATTTACAAACACAAATAGACAGAACTGTCAGTGTTTTACAAGCCAAGCCAAAATAAGGATAAAAGTTGCACAGCCACAGTGAATAGTTGGAAAATAGTGATAGAAACTCTTATGTCAGTCCCATCAGTACTATTTACTGATAATAAACTCTTCCATCATCAGCTAGTAAGTATTCAGTTGGCAGTAATGGATTAAAAAAAAGAATAGGAAGAAGTATGTTTTGACATCACTTTTTAATTGCCCACAGCAACACAGTTTTGAACATTATCAGACTTGCATCTGGAAACATCTGAAAATAGCTCTGGGTGTGTGTCAATGATTAAAACTCCAGGTACATTCTTGTTTAAAGTCATCTGTAAACAGAGTTCATATACACATCAGACTACGATTCCTATACTGCTATCTATCTCACCAGCTTGGCTTTTGCCTCTGTACTTAACAATTAATCTTCAGTGGCTTAATTTCTAAGTTAAGAACATCCAAATGTTATTTTCTTTACACTTCGCTAATAGATAAATAAAACTTCTGCTGTCACTGCTTAAATAGGACCATTTAAGGTATGTGGCAGAATACAGTCTTGTGACTTTTTTATATATATAATCAAGTTCCAGGGGTTGTTACCCTAAAGTGTTAACCTGAAATAATTAAAAGGAGAAGTCAAAATGGAAAATAAATTCCAGGGTTTTTCTTGAATCTATGTTGGCTAAGTTAGGGTTAGGTTCATAGGCACTCTTGTGGTGTGGTTGCTGCTTCAACATGGTCAGAATCCAACACTGAAGTAGTCAGTGAGCTTTTATATACAAGGCTGTTAATTCGCTGTATCTACTTTTGGTTTCATTGCAGAATTGAGGTGTAGGTTCTACACAAAGAGCTTTTCCTTTCCTGCTTTTCTGCTACATAACCTCTAGGTGGCACTGTGCTATAGTAGAATAACACAATTACACAACTAGGAAAATACATTTTCTTTTGTTTTCAGAAATAATAGTGTGTTTCCCCCACTCTACAAAAAACACCCCCAGGAAAGTGCTCTTAAAAAAACAGAAGTGAAACTGGAGGGTTGCAACATCATCTAAAGAAAACAACTGTGAGTAAGTAATGATGAGCAAACAATAAATATCTCATGTTGAAAAGCCCAGTATTTGAAAAACCCACACCGTTTGAGTAGATAATACAGTTACTTCTTAAGCAGTGGTGCAGCCAAGTCATTTTAGATCCTGGACTTAATGGTCTTACTTGCAGCCCCTCCCATCCCCTGCAATATGCTTTAGATGGCCATGTTGTATTGCGACAATTGTAAAGCACAAAGCTCTTCCCCCCCACACCATGCCATTCCATGCTTTAAAACTGCTACTACATTCCTGACATGTTAGAGCATAAAACCAAAATAAGAAATATTATGTACAGTTTTGCATTTTAAACATACTTACATCATGATGACTATAGGAAGAAAGTGGAGCGTGCTTCTGCTGTCCTAATGTTAAACACATTTACTTGGGTCTAAAACATTTTGTTGTAGAGAAAGATAATATGTTTTTAAAATTAAAATAATAGAATGGTCATCTGTAACCATATACATGCCTAGCTAGCTGCCCTCTGGCTATAAAATCTGTTTTAAAACTAAGAAGAAAGGATGTTGCCAAGACCATGTTGGCTCACGTGCTGTTTGCCTGTCTCCATCACCTGCTGTTCTCTGGGTGGTCCTTTGCCCCACTCTCCAGCTTCAGGGCCCATGACTTCTGCCCTAAGGTCCAGCCCTAGCTGCAATGCTGTTCCAAGCCAGTGCTACCCCATCACTGTGCACTAATAATTAATCTATATATATAAAAGGTGTCCTGACTGACTGACTGACTGACTGATTTTGACTGACTCATCAACGCCCAGCTCAAACCGTTTAATCTAGGAACGTGAAATTTTGAAGGGACATTGCTTTTATGATGTAGACACCCACTAAAGAAGGATTTTTGGAAATTCCACCCCTAAGGGGGTGAAAAAAGGGGGCAAAATCACCCCACTCTCATATCTCCTATGGGCAAAACAACAGGGGAGCAGTTATGCAAATCGGCCTCACCTCATAATTGCTGCAGGAGCCAATAGGAGCAGTTATGCAAATAGCCCATACGACACTTAGAATGTTCGTATGAATTCCTGCAGGGGCCAATAGGGGTGGGTATGCAAATCTCCCCTAGGCCATTTAGAATGTTCTCTGAGGGGGTGAAAAGGGAGGGAAACTTTTTAAATGACTGCATGACTGTTGTGTGTGGGGCATCGTTGCATAGGCTCCACTCACGTTTTGACGGATCTACCCCAAACTTGGCACGATCACTCTTCATCACCTGTAGACTCTCAGGATTAACCTGATTTTTCTTTAGGATCAGATATTTCTGTCAGAAAGGTTTTCTGCTGCCAGCACCCAGCCTAAATGTTACACTTTCAGTCAGAGACACTGTATCTTTTCAATTGTACCAAATCCTAAAATCCACGCGAGTGCAGCCACGGGCAACAGCTAGTGTACACATATATTGCAATTTCCATGTTGGATATCCTGCATTTAATAATAATAATAATAATAATAATAATAATAATAATAATAAATTTTTATTTCTTACCCGCCTCTCCATCTAGATCGAGGCGGGGAACAGCAGAAAACACAAAACACAAAAACTAATGAAACACAACACATACTATTTAAACATCTTAAAATATCTTAAAACATCTTAAAAACATCTTAAAAACATCTTAAAGGCATCCTAAAATTCTGCCGGATAGGCCTGTCGGAAGAGGTCAGTCTTTATGGCTTGTTTAAATTCCAAGAGACTGGTAAGTTGGCGAATCTCCTCCTCCAAATTTAAAAAGTTTGCTCAAACCATTCACACTATACACTGTATAAATGGTTTTCACAACATTTATATGGAGAATATGAACCAGTCCCAGTTTCCTTGCCATCTCTCAGATGGCAATTCAAATATCTTCAAGCTACACAGGCAAATGCTTAGAACCTATGTTCTAGCTCACAACAGCGATAATAATGTGTTTGAAAAAGTGGCTCCAAAGTCCTTGACAGTTCTGTGACACTACTTATTAAAATGAAGTTTCTCCACTATATTGTGGAAATACTGCCATCCAATGGTTTATATTATGTTGTTCTTTGAGCATCTGTAATAGCCAGAGAAAGGCATGTTGGCCTGTAGTCAAGCATTTTCATTATTATGAAAAAAAAAATTGCTTTCCATATGACTACTGTTAGTGAATTTTAAATGGATAATAACATGCATTTTAAATTTGGCTCTGGATCCAGGATTTGTCCCATAGCACACTGCATCAGAAGTTACCGTAAAAACTTGGCCAGTTTTAGGATGTAGAAACTTATAGGAAATATTAAGAATCTTTCTTGAAATCCAATAGCAAGAAATATATTTTATTGCTTAGAGGCCAACCCTCTGATTTAACAGGCCATTTTGACTTTTATTAATGTCTACAACCCTCTCTTCCTCTGTCTACCAGTGTTCTCCATTCCTTCATCTATGTTTTTATTTTCCAAAAAGTTTGAACAGTTTGGGGAAAAAAAAGTTTGAATGGACCTAGAACAGGTATCTAGTAAACATTAGGTGTTATCTTTTTCCTGCCTGACATTTAGACATTAGCTACTTAGGGAGCAATCCTATGGCCCTAGACATTGTCTGAGGGGCCATAGGATACTGGGGATTTCCCCCTTCCGAGGTCGGAGACCGCGCTTCAAACTCAGAAGGGGGAGTTGGAGATCCACCCTCTCTCGCAGCTGGCACAGAAAGAACTGCACTGGCTACCCTCCAAGGTCGGAAAAGTGACCTCAAAGAGGGGGGGAAGGGGGATGTTTCAGTGGGTGGGGAGAGGAGGAAACCAGAGAGGCCAGGATACAAGCTGTCCCTGAGCCTCTGCCAGCCTCCTTCCCTCCCACTCTGAAGCACCACTGGTAGAGCCCATCTAGCAAAAAATGCAGGGTGAGAGGATGGGGAGGCAAAGATCACCTTCACCACTCCTTCTGCCCTGCATTGGATGATTAGAAGCCCCTGTTTGGAGGCTTCTGATCATCGAGGGCACCACGCAATTGATAGGATTGTGCCCTTACACATTTGGTTCTGGTTTTCCAAAAAAGGAAGAAACATAAACGTTCTGAAGAAAATAAGAAAAACTGTGTTGGATCAGACTGAAGGTCTATTTAGTCCACAATTCTGTTCCCACAGAGTGCCTGAGCAGATGCCTATGAGAAGCCCACAAGCAGAACATGAGTGCAATAGCACCCTCCCACTTGCGTTCCACAGCAACTGGTATTCAGAGGCATGCTGCCTCTGATACTGGGAACAAGATATGCCTGTCATGTCTAGTAGTCATTGAAAGCCTTACCCTCCATCCAGTCCCTTTTAAAGCTGTCCAGGTTGGTGATCATCACTATGTCAAATTCCACTGTTTAACTATGTACTGTGTGAAGAAGCACTTCCTTTTGACTGTCCCGACTCTCCCACCATTTAGTTGCATTGGATGACCCTGGGCTGGGTTCTCCACATCATGCAAAATTTTAATTCTTACATTATGTAAGAAGGCTACACAGGGATATTTTGGTTACCTTACAAACTACACAATTGAAAGATGCGATGATCTGAGCGGTGTGGGGAAAACCTAGCTGTAAGTTGGGAGGCAAATGACATTGAATTCCTGTGAGACTAATCACCAACAACTCTACGAGAAGAAAAAGAGAGAGATTTGAAATTCCTCTATGCTTGGCTGATACTGCCAGTTCATATGACATGTCTGCTGGTTTAGCTGGACACACAAATCATTTTCAAGGATCAGCTTGGTAGCTCCTATGTCTGGAAAGGATAAAATGTTCAAACTGGTCCCCAAATCATACAGATCTGACTGGCAACATGTTGAGTTTGGGTGCAATCCATCAAGTGCTGATGCAACGTGCGCATCCTCTGCTTTATTTCAGTGGGCCATTCCAGTGAAGTCAAAAACACACTTTATATGGAAAAGGTCCCGAGAACATAGATGATGAGTGCTCAGTCCCACCGATTTCAGTGGATGTATTTAAGTTTTTCTGTACTCACCTGCACCACAACACCTTGTGTCGAGGAATTCCAGATTCATTATGTTTTCTATGGAAAAGTACTTCCCTTTGCCCATCCATCCTGAATCTTATGCCAGTCATTCTTTCTTGGATGGTGCCAAGTTTTAGAATTTTGAGAGTGAGTACTCTGTTCACCCTCTTCATGCTTAGTTCCCCACCCCCTCCCAGATGAAATGAATACTGTTCATCAATGTTTGTGGTAACAACCAAATTTTAAGTGCTCAGTAATGATACTTGCTAATCTGCTATTTTGCTATTCTCTGCCTTTAAAAAAAAAAATGTTTTCAAAAAGTGAAGCGAAGGCCTGAACAGAAAGATGCATTCCACTGGCAATAAAAGCCTTAAAAATGTGAACATGTTGGTGTTAAAAGCTAAAAGGAACTTATCTCCATATTGTTGCCCTCAGAGGAATGAGTTTTTGAAAATGGCGTTGTTCAGACTGTTCAGCCAAATTAGAAGTGGTTTCTTTGACCCTCTCCAAAGCAATTGAAAAACTACATTAGGAAATCATCGGCTTTATTGGATGGGAAACAGAGTTAGAGGGCACATTTGCACATCATGCCAACCCTCCCTGGCAACAAGACATGGTGGGTTGGTTCTGCAAACGACCCACAGCATACCAGACAGACGATCAGGCTCAAAGTGGGTTGTTCGCCGCCGCCCCCCGGTCATCCCGCGGGTATCCCAGGGGACACCGCAGCAGGACCAACTTCCCTCCCCCCCCCGTGCTGCGAGTGCAAGCTGTTTTGGGCTTCCTGTGGCTTTTATGCATTTTAACAGCCATATGTCCTAGTCAGAAACCACCCATTGCCCTGTCAAAAACCCCTTTTAAAGGGGACCCAGAGTTCTGACTGTCAAAACTCCTTTTCCCCAGAAAAGGGGGTGGGATGCACTTCTGCACTTTCCCGAGCAGCTAGAATCTTGGGGGAAAGTGTAAAATGTGTACCACCCTGTGGATTATCTGGAGAAACAAAAGAAAGAAAAGAGGATCTCACTGTGAAGGGGGTGTAAATCACACCACCCCCTTTTTGTGAGCAAAAATCACTTGCACCTTTACTTTTCCTTGACAGTTCACCTTTTGACAGCTGTCATGAGAAAGCAAAGGGAAGAAAAAACCTATTTGGAGTCTCTTTAGGACAATGTCCAAGGTTGTTGGCACCTACTGCACACTGGCAGCAGTTACCCCCCAGAACACTGACACAGCCGAGGCTTCAAATTTCCACAGTCGTGCAACTGTGAACCTCTGCAGTTGCAGCTATTTTTTAAAAAATACATTGTGTGTGCAAAAAATAAAAAATGGTCTGCCAGCCACTGACAGCCCTTCCAAGGTGCCACTTGGGCACTTTGAAGGGGCTGTCAGTGGCTGTCAAAAGGGGTTGAATGGTCAGTGGCTGAAAAGCAAAAAGGGTAAATAGCAAAAAAAAAGTTGCAGCAAGCTGAAAGCAGCTCATGATCGCAGTGGGGAGGGCAGCAAGCCAGTGCCAGCCACCCCCAAGTGACTGGGCACTTGTGGGGCACCTGGCACTAGCAGGTGCCTGGGCAAGCTTGGCAAGAGCAGAAAGAGTTTTCTGCCATTCTTGCCAAGGAGCTCGTAGCTGATTCCCAGGGATGGGGACTCGGACTCGAGGACTCGACTCGTGAGTCGGACTGAGTCCCCCCTCTGACTCGACTCGGACTCGAGTCTCAATATTTTTAATGGGACTCGAGACTCGACTCGGGACTCGAGACCAAGGACTCGTCAACATCCCTGCTTGATGCCACCTGCAGGTGCTGTCTGGACCTAGTTGCAGTAACAATCCAAGTTTATTTTTTTAAATCATTTTACTACTGTGACCTTTCAGGCATTTTGGGTTTGGCTGCCTTTGCCTGCCTGTTTGGGGTTCCCTGCCTCCTCTGCCTGCCTGGTCTCTTCTTAACCAGTTCCACAGTTTGAATTGTCCAAGACAAAGGCCTCTGCCTGCCTGTTTTGGGGTTCCCTGCCTGGTTATTTTGGGTTTGTCTGCCTGGTCTGTTCTTGTCAAAATCAGTGGCAGAGTTTTGAGATAAAAAGGCACACGTGCCTAGAATTTATTTAAGCCACACATCTGAAGTAGCCTTATTTTGTTGGGAAAAAACCCCATTGATTTTAATAGGGACTCGTGGAGTCAGCTTTGGGAGTGACTCAGGACTCGGGACTCACCATTTTGGACCAAGGGCTTGGACTCGGACTCGAGTCCAAAGACTCGTGACTCGACTCGTGACTCGAGACCAAGGACTCTTCAACATCCCTGCTGATTCCTGGTACCAACAATGGGGTCAGTCATCCAGGTTTGGATGACACGACGACCCATTGTTGGTACAACAACCCCTAGAACAACCAATGGGTGTCAGGGTGGCTTGTTGCCAACAAACAAGCCACCATGCAGGAATCAGTCCAGGTTTGCATGACACAACAACCCGACAAGACTGAGGTACTTCTGGCGGGGGACAAGGGGAGGTTAGGGGATGTTGACCTGGTGCTGAATGGGGTACATCTACCCCTGAAGGACCAGATCCGCAGCTTGGGGGTCATTCTAGAGAGAGCGCAGTGTCCAATGGGGTCGCTCTGCCTCTGCTGATTCAGTTGCGCTCATGGGAGCGACCTCTTGCAGAGCAGGGCTTTTGCGCTTCTAAAAAAGTAAAAATAACCCCAGAAACAAACAGAAACACTTGTTTCCAAATCAGGACAGGTCAGCAGAGCTCCCTTCTGTGAACTGACTTGACCTGTTCCGGAAACTAGCATTTCCACTCAATTCGGGTTTTTTTTTTTTAGAAGCACAAAAGCCCCATCGTTCAAGCACTCACTCCCACAAAGTGTATGGGCACAATAGGATACTACCCAATGGCTGTGTTTTAGACCCTGGCAACTAACAGAATTTGGGAGGCTGGCTGTGTCTTCTAGAAATCTGATGAGGAAGCAATCAGCTTTGGGGTATCTGTTGGAGTTCATGTTGTGAGTGTCCACTTATGTTCAACCTTTATAGATGTTTAAATAAATCATGTGTCACAAAAATGCCTCAAGTCTGCATTGACCTCACCCCAAGGAAACAGAACCCTGGATAACACTGCAGGATTTCTCACTGCTCAGAGAATTGGGGTGCACATAACGGAATATACTAAAGTTAATTAATTTCCTTTACAGGGAGCTCTGAAGATTTGAGGCTTTAAAACTTTGCTGGATTCAAAGCTCCTTCCAAAATCTGAAGCAACTACATTGTAGAGCAAACCTGTGGAAGGTTGGTAACAAAGAAGAAGTTTCCATTCCCCCAAAAGCAGACACAGGTGATTGTCCTCAATAATGTGCTCCCAATGATACACTTTAATTTTCCTTATTGGTCTTCAGTTACTCCATCTGCAACCCTTTCCATAGTACACCATGCATTATTTCATAATCACAGAGTAGTCAATCAATATTTTAGTTCTGAAAACTGCATTTCTAAAGCCATTTAGAGATTAAAGAGCTACTACATTATTCTGATCGGTAAAGAAGGGAAACATGGTGAGAAATATCCTTATGTTATGGGAAAGAAAATGCTTTGACTGTACTGTAGGATACAATAAAACTACAGGTGTGTTGGCTAGTCTGGTCAAGCAGAATATTTTACCAAGATGGCCATGGGTTGGATCCAGGATCTGCCTTCCATGGATGAAAGGCCTCAGCGTATGGAAGGTGCCTCCGCTCAATTTTCAGGGACACCCCTACCTGCCGCACCACAGCTCACCCCATTCAGCAGGGGGTGGGGCTGCTGTGGTGAGGAATTCCACTTCTGCAAGCCCTGTTGCATTCCCCCAGATCTGGATCCAATTCCAATCCCATGTTTTTATGCTAAGAGCCATCACTTCATAAGCCCAACTGAAATGCTAATGAAAAACTTCAAGAGGATAAAGAACAGGGTTAGCCCTGGGATGTGCTAGTCCTGTTTGAAATAAAAACAAGCTTCCCCTAAGGGTTTTTTCCACCTAAAATGTTTTCACTCTCCAAACAGTGCTTCTCTCTACAGTGCTCACATGGCCTTTGGCTGTGCCTCAGAGTTTTTACCATTTATTTATTACATTTCTAAACCGCCCAATATCCAAAGCTCTCTGGGTGGTTCACAAGTTCACAACCATTAAAACCATAAAACAGAGCATGATAAAAACAAGATAGAAAACTTTTAAAAAGTTTAAAACTACAATCTTAAAAACCAAACAAACCAGCAGTAGTGTAAAGGTTTAAAAATACAATAACTGGTTTAAGAACAACAGAAACTGAAAGACTAAAATGTCTGGGGAAAATAGGAAGGTCTTAGGAACATAGGAAGCTGCCTTATACTGAGTCAGACCATTCATCTATCTAACCTCGTATTGTCGACAGACTGGCAGCAGCTCTCCAGGCTTTCAGGTAGAAAGTTTTCCAGCTCTACCTGGAGATGCTGCAAATTGAACCAGTGTTCTTCTGCATGCAAAGCATGAACTCTACCACTGAGCCACAACCCTTCCCCATGGCATCTTCATCTGGCCATTCCACAACCAGGATGCCACAACAGAACAGGCCCTCTCCTTAGTAGCCCCCCACCTCACTTCATTTGGCTAGGGCACCCAGAGAAGGGCCTCTGAAGACAATCTTGGGGTCTGAGTTTATATGAGTATTCTGGAATGCAGCTGAAAGTTGTAGTTCTACAATATTTATATGACACTCAAAGCGGCATGTAGAACCAATTAAAATTGATTAAAACAGTATGTTAAAATACAATAAAAACATAACAGTTACAGACCAAAAATATTAAAAATAACACCTAACCCACCAGACTCACTTACAGGCTAAAGGCCTTCTTAAATAAAGCAGTCATTGCTTGCCACCAGAAGGATAAGAGAGAGAGGGAACAAACTTAGTCTCTTTTGCGGCGGAGTTCCACAGCTTGGAAGCAACCACCAAAAAGACCCTTTCTCAGGTTGCCACCAAATGCCAACAGAAAGGTATCTTATGACCCATGGTCTCACTTCTTGCCACAATAAATTGGCAGCAGCAGCAGCAATACAGAAGTCCGTCGAGATGTATCTGTTCAATACTACAGACTTAAACTGATTTACTAGTCTTTCCTTCTGCCCAGGGAACTTTTAAAACAGAGCAGTCAGATGGGATAGGGGACAGGATTCCTGCACATTTAATAGTTATGCAGAAGAGGGAATTTCAGCAGGTGTAGTTTGTCATGCAAGGTACACTGGCTGAAATTCCCTATTCTACATGACTATGAAGGCTGCAGGAGCTCTGTCCTATTTTGCATCTGACCATCCAAAACTATAGTTTTTTTGGAATGGTGAAGTCTGAAGAAACTACAAGTTTTTTTTGAGGAAAAGCTGTAACAGGAAATTGTACAAAAGATTTGAGTTTGGAGTGAATTTAGTCCTTTTGTTGACTGTCAGGGCAGACCAACAGGGATGATTTTTCTTGAGAAGCTTCACTTCAGTATCGGAATGCTTGGCCTAGATAACCTTAGGTATACCACTTAGCGTCCTCATAATTTTCTTTCATCTGCCTCTTAAATTGCTGCAAGTTAGGAAAAAAGGCTGGGCTGAATCCTTCTTTGTGATAGGCTGGATTTGTGCAGGCAGGGAATTGTTAGACAATTCCCTGCCTGCACTTAAAATCTGCAAATCCACAATTAAAATCTGCAAATCCACCTGCAACCTGGAATAGCACATTCCAGGCAAAAAGTTACCATGATGATTCTGCTGAATATATAAACTGACCCACAGAAGCACACTGAACATGAAACACACTCCAACAAGTCATGTTTATTGCCCCTTTCCCCTCTTAGCTTACACTATTTAGAAGAATGGGGTTGACCAGCAGGGTCTAGGAGATAAGTGATGCCTTCTTTTGAGAAATCATCATCATCATTTCTATACCGCCCAATAGCCAAAGCTCTCTGGGCAGTTCACCACAATTCATAAAACATAATATAATAAAAATAGCATAAAAACATTTATTTTTTCAATATACAAAATTTAAGAAACAATTTAACAGTTAAAACATTTTTAGTACACCTAGACCTGTTTAAAGCAGCTGCCATACATGCCCCATGATGCCATTAAATGCCCTTAAGTGCCATTAAATGCCTGAGAGAAGAGGGCAGCCATAACCTTGCACCAGGAGGATGACAGAGTTGGTGCCAGGTGGGCTTCAGTAGGGAGAACATTCCACAAACAGGGGGCCGCCGCTGAGAGAGGCCTCTCTCTTGTTGCCACCCTCCAAGCCTCCCTCAGAGGTGGCGCTTGGAGGAAGGCCTCAGATGTTGAGCGTAGTGTCCGTGTAGACTCAGGTTGGGAGGGGCCCTCTGTCAGGTATTGCTGTCCCAACTACCCTTCAGAAGGCAGACAGGAGGCCACTCTGAAGAAGAAATACTTGGGACTGTGCAAACTGTCTCAGCTGATTGCAAACCTACTCTCCCTGGGCAAGGTGCTTGAATGGGTGGTTGCTGTATGACTAGAGACAGTCTTGGATGACAGCAGTTATATAGATCCATTTTAATCTTGTCTCAAGCTGAATCTGCCACAGATGCCCTGCTATGCCAGGAGAATTATTGGGTGTGTGTGACCCATTAATTCTCCTTTTTGTTAGTGCCTAGTAATCTACCTTGCAACGGTATCTGTTTATATTCTGAAATGTGTGTGTGTGTGTGTGTGAATTTAAAATTTTGTCTGAAAAGCCAGACACTGAAAGTATAAGAACAGGCTTTCAACATTTTCCATTTCCGGGATTTTTCTTTCTTTCACCCAGCTAATGCTTTTAACCCAGATGCCTAAAGTAAGCATGTTATCCACTTGCAAATGAGACAAACCGTGCAGTGACACTTACCCACGCCTTTCTTCTCTACCACAGTCCATTAGTACACCACACCTGGTGCTTGTATAAACATGCCTTCGTCTTCATGTAAACTAAATAGATTTCTAAATACTATATACCAGAGCGAATGTGTACACAAATGAGAAATTGGCCAAGATCCGTCAATTAAGTCCAGATCCTAGTGATAACGCCCACATACAGTAGAAAACAGAATCCATTGTGGGCATAGTTGTTTTCAGAATGGGGCATGCAATGGAAAGTTGGGTTTCTGATGTACTTTTTACTTTTACTGGGAATCCAACACCTTTATGTTCTACTAGGCCCTTGTAACTAGGGTATATAAAATGTTAGTACAGCTGTCTGATAATGAATTGCATATTCACTCTATGCACTGAAAAGACAAAGTAAAGAAATACAACTGACTCTCAGTATCTGTGGTTACAAAATATGAACAAACAAAAACACAGTCCTCCATTATTTGTATGACTCAGAGCAGGGCTGGTGTCAACTGCCAGCATGGTTGGGGCACTTGCTGAGGGTCCACACTCCAGCAGGGGTGGGGCACTGATGAGAGCCCCTCCTCTTCACCATTGCAACCTGCTTGTTCACCTGCCTTCTTCTCTCTGGCCCAGACAACGGTGGTGGTGAGCAGGAGGAGTAGATGCCACTGCCTGCTTGCTCTCTGGGCCTCTGCCTGGCAAGTAAGCAGATTATAGCAATGTTGAGGAGAAGGAGGAGAATCAGCAGTTGGCAGTAAAAAAGTAGATTCACTAAGGGAGGGGATCCATGATAGATGTCTTACCCAAGCCCCCCCCCCCCAACCTGGAGTTGACACTTAGAGCCATTTTATTTATTTATTTATTTATTATATTTATACCCCACCTTTTTTCCTACAAGGAACCCAAGGCAACTTACATAATCCTCCTCCTCCTCTCCATTTTATCCTCACAACAACCCTGTGCGGTAGGTTAGGCTGAGAGTCCGTGACTGGCCCAAAGTCACCCAGGGAGTTTCATGGCTGAGCGGGGAATAGAACCTGGATCTCCTGAGTCCCAGTTCAACACTCTCACCACTCCTGAGCATTGGCCATTCTGGCAGGGGCTTTTGGGAGTTGGACATTGAAAACATCTGGAGATCTACCTTCTGCCCAAACCTGATGTAGGATATCTGATGCTTTTCTCCAGCAACCATCAGCAGCTTGTCTTTATCATGTTGCAAGGAAAGTGTCTGCGGGAGAAGGGAATGCAGTGGAAAACTAGAAGGAGGGAGGGATACTACTTCAGACTGCAGGTGGGGGCTCACTTGACCCAATGGTCCTCCGTACAGTCAATCAATCAATCCCTGCTTGTAGAAAGCTAGCTTTTCAGGGAGAATCCAGGCTAGACCGCTTCTCCCCAAGGTGCTAATTTACTAGGAATCTTTTTTGTGGAGGAGCTTTCCAATCATGTGACACACGCAGTCTAGATGCAGGTTTACCACCTTAGTGAGAACCATTTTATTCATTATTGTTATTAATAATACTTATATACCGCCTTTCTACAAATGTCACCAAGGGGGTGTACAACAGTTTAAATAAAAATAATAGAGAAAAGCAATACAAATGTCTCTATTCATAATATTTATTAATAGGCCCCCATTCACAAAGGATGCCAGGCAAACCTGGTAGGCCTAGCTGTTCCTCCACTTTCCTTCATCTCTGGATGGTCTTAATACTCCACTGTGGCTGTGTATTGTCAGGGAAGGTGGGAACTGGCACAATGAGAGCCAGTGTGGTCTAGTGGTTAGAGTGCTGGACTGGGACTCGGGAGATCCAGGTTCTAGTCCCCACTTGGCCATGAAGCTCACTGGGTGACTTTGGGCCAATCAATGACTCTCAGCCTCACCTACCACGGGGTTGTTGTGAGGATGAATTGGAAAGGAGGAGGAGGAGGAGGAGGGTTCCTTGCAGGAAAAAAGGTGGGATATTGATATAATACTGTATTTTATTGTAAAATTGTATTTTTATAATTGTTGTAAACTGCCCAGAGAGCTTCAGCTATTGGGCGGTATAGAAATGGAATTAATAATACAGTATTTTTCCATGTATAAGACTATACTTTTTCTTAAAATTGTTAGACTAAAAATTGAGGGTCGTCACGGAAGTAAGCCGAGGAGAGAACCGCACGGTTGTGAAACTGCCCAATGGGGGGCGTCTTATACATGGGGGCGTCTTATAGATGGAAAAATACGGTAATTCCAGTCTTTCAAGCACAGGCTTGAATACAATAGTTCCCACGTTTAAGCACAAGTCAGTCATCTTGGTCCAACTGTGTTTGAAGCTCTCTTCTGTTCAAAGTTGTTTTCAAGATTACTGTTATAAACACACATCTGGATATCTGTGTGTGTGTGTGTGTGTGAGAGAGAGAGAGAGAAGCAACTTGGGGGATGATTTTGAGAAGAAACACAGCCAGCAGGGCAAAGCAAATTAAGCAATCCCTATTCCTCCCACTCACCACTCCTCTGCTCACATTTGCAGTGTCCCAAGGCGACTTTTCATTGTAAAAAGTCTGTTGGGCAAATGCATATAGCATCTAATTTGTCTTTCAAATGCCTGTCCCAGCCAGTGTTTCAACTGTTCTAATATTTCAGGCACACAATGTCAGACTAGCACACTATTTGTTCACAAGACACAGTGTTCTTTGTATGAAGCTCACTCATGCCAAACACTATATAATGGATGAGGCATGCATATAGCTCTTTGTTTCACTCACAATCACACAAAGAACTTAATTGCCTTATTAAACTAGTCCAGGGTTTCTCTTGTAGTATGCATAGAGGTTTCTCATTGTTGCAGACAATATGGAGTATTGTATTTACTGCAAAATTACACTTCACTATGTAACATTACAATTCCCCAAACAAGGATCATATCTTATTCTCATGTTTCTGAATAGATAGGAATACTGCAAGCCCTTCCTGGTAACAGGATTATCAGGTCAAATAATAGGAAAATACAAGGATGATTATAATGATATGGCAATAATCTGAGTCTGGCTAGTCCACAAAACAAGAAAACACTTGCATTATTCTTCCACCCCATGTTGTGCTAGTGGGATAACTATGGGAGGAGGCAAAAAGCATGGTAAGGTTCATTTGTTTTTGTGATAGCCTTAGCATTTATTTCTTTGCAGACACCTCCTCACTCATATGCAATTCAAGCTTTTACAACAAGAAAATTGGGACTGTGGTGCTGGTGGGTTGTGGGTTTTTTTATTTAAGGTATGCTACTATTTTAATATGTATTCTAGAAGTAGTGGTTTATCAGAATGATATGATCATCCATTTTTATTAGTTTCATGTTAAAGCATTTTCCTCTGACCTATGTAATTTGTAATTGCTTCTATTTTTAATTTAGTATCTTCTCTATTTTGTTGCCTTTTATACTGATGAAACTATTGTGTATCACAGATATCAGAGAAGACCTATCCCAGCCTCCTAACTACTATATTATATCCATTTTGGAAAATTGGTGCCACAAATTTTATTGCAGGTGGGATTTAAATCTTTAAATTTTATTGCAGGTGGGATTTTGCTTGAGGTCTATACTATTTGGTAGGATCTTTTATTTCAATTTCTGAGAGTTTTAGAGATATGTCTTAGCTGTACCACAGTGTGTTCAGCTGGCTTCCTATGACTTTATTCCAGAGAGAGGGGGAGAGAGAGAGAGAGAATTTCCTGCATGTAAAAAGTGTTTACCTAGGAGAGTTAAACAATCCTTGGTTGCAGTCCTAAGCTTTCTCCTATTGAATTCAGTGGGATTTACTTCTGAGAAAATATATTCTCAGCCAATAAGAGCCAATAGAGTATCTTGAGTCGAAAAGGGCTGGCCAATATTCCATATATGACATAATAGCTTTAAACATGTGACTTTATACTTTGTAATATGTTGTATAGCTCCTTAGTATTCAAGTTCTATCAAGTAAACGTTTTTTCCCAGTTTCAGGTAGGTACTGAACTGCAACCACGGAAATATTTATGGATAGATTTCAGCATGAATGATGACTGCATGTATAATGGAAGTGCAGACACTGCCCATTCCAGGGCAAATTGTGCTGTTGGAATATTTATTATGTTCATTGTGTAGCTATGCCACTGACAGCCTCATTTTTAAAGGAACATGAGCTTTTCTAGCCTGTACAACATATGAGGTGCCTCTGATTTTAAAACACTGTAGCATTGAGGGCTCATTTTATTTAAATGGATCATTCCTGAAAACTCCACTAGAGACATTGTACCTTGTACCTTGATACGAACAGACTTCACTAGAAATGTCATACAATGTGATGAAAATGACCCTACAAATGAAAGCATCTGTTTCTTTGTGTTAATGAAAATTGTCAGTTATTTTAACTTCTGCTCCTCCTTCCTTTCCCCCTTTGAAGTACTGCGTCTGATTTTAAAATCCCCATATGTAGCAGCAAGCAAACACTGTCAGCTTTAACAACACTGACTACCTATTGAGGAAGAAAGGGTAACTAGAATCAGGCCAGCCTGCCCACTCCACCAGGTAACTGCAACAAAGCAGGCTCCTAATTCTGGAAAGAAATTTGCATATGAAGCCCTGCGTATGGGAAAGCAGGATTCTGTTTCTGTGCGCACACGTACATGACATCAATTAAGGATATATTTGCATGACTGGGGGATACACGTTTGTAACAAATGTCTTCAGTACAACTGACCCCTGTGAATGACACAGCACCTGAACAAAACCTGATGGCATAGTTCATATAGAAACAGGACATAACATGTTTCTTTTGGGCGAGTGTGTGTGCTTCTTGCACAAAGCCATTTTAAAAAATATAGTATGCTTCTGCTTGTCAGGTTTTCGTTTGCCTCTCGTACATGTTATGGTCTGCTGAACTCAGTTTAATCAAACTGGAGGCAGTCTTCAAAATAAACTAGATTAATTGCATGTACAAAGGTAACTATCCTAGAACCAGCTTCAGCCTAGCCATCTCCTAGTGCAGCTGGTTAGGACTGATTGCAAGTAGTTCTCTGCAATGAGATGAACTGCAGTTCTTAAATTCCCAAGGTCTCCGTTTTGTTTTGTTTTTTAAAGTCTAAGAATCTCCTCTTACAGCTATTGCATATCATAAAAACTAATACTACTACATTATAAACAACAGAGGTGTGTGTGTGTGTGTGTGTGTGTGTGTGTGTATTCACACACAGAGAGACATATATACATGCAAACACAAGTATTTAAATAGGGCTTTGGTCTAAACCACCATAGTTCTTCTTAGTCTCTACATCAATTAAGAACATGAGAGAGCAGTACCATATAAACCAGGGCGCATAACATTTTTTGTCCTGAGGGCCAGATTGAAAGTCAGCAGTGGGCTGCACATGTGTCTACACACAATCACTGTAGATGGGGAGGCTGCTTCTGGGGTTGCTGAGGGAGAGGGAGGCTAAAGCCTCCTCCCCACACACCCATGACCCCAATGGGCATAACTGCTTTCATGGTATTAGCAGCATGGAAGCAGTGATGCTAGCTGCTTCTGGGTTGCCAGGGGGAGGAGGAGGTTTGGTTTCCTTCCCCCATCTCCAGGCATCACTTCTTTCGTGCCACCATCCAACCGGAATGTGAAAAGTTCCACAAGAGCTAGTTCAATAATAACAAAGAGCCTTGTGGCACCTTAAAGACGAACCAATTTATTTTGGCATAAACTTTTGTAGACTATAGCCCACCTCATCTCCAAATGAGCCCTTTTGTTGCCTAGGCTGGCGCAATGCGCATGTAGTGACCTAGCCTGACCACTGTGGTACTTCCGATTACTTGCTGGCAACAGATACTGGGGACTTGTGGTCAGTTTCTGCAACAACTAGTTTTCCATCAAGGAACACATGAAACTTTAAACAAAAATCACGCCAGAAACTTTTTACAGAAATCATACCTGCTGTGTATATTGGTGAGGGCTCTAGAACCAAACTCATTGTGAGGGCTCTAGAACCAAATGACACTTGCCCCCCCGCTGGTTCTCCCTTTTGATGCATCAAAAGGGACAACGGGCAGTGCAATCCTATGAGGGAGCACACAATCCTCCGAAGCCAGAGGATTGCGGGCATCCAATTGAGGGCGGGAGGAGCATGGAGGATAGGATATCTTCCGTGCTCCTTCTGCCCTCAAAAACATCTAGATGGCCTGGATAATCAGCTGGGAAGAAGCCATGGAACTTTACTTTTATATACGATAGCGGCAGCGAGATTACTGTATGCGCAAAAATGGAAATGTCCAACTATACCTTCAACAGAAGAATGGATGGTGAAGATGCTGGAGTTAGCGGAGATGGCTAAACTTACATTTTTAATTAGAGAAAAGTCAACATCTAGGTTTACATTTGAGTGGAAACCTCTAATAGACTTTTTACAGGGTCTAGAAAATAATGATTTGTTTATTTGTGGGTTTGATGAATAAGAACAAAAACTTGGGTTAATGGAAAAAAGAGTGCCTTCTTTGTAATTATAGAGTGAGGAAAAGTCTTCTTTTTTTTTTTTTTTGCTTTTTTTGCTTAAGTTTTGCTGTGGAAAAATCAGAAGTCTAATTTATGTTTTGTTTGTTATTATATGTATTTGTAGTGCTTGTTTTCTTTAAAAAAAATTTGGATCATCATCATCATATCATCATCATCATCATCATCATCAAAAAACCCACATCTAGATGGCCGATTTCAGTCACCTAAACCAGTGTTCTTCAACCTTGGGTCCACAGATGTTTTTGGCCTACAACTCCCAGCATGCTGGGAGTTGTAGGCCAAAAACATCTGGGGGACCAAGGTTGGAGAACACTGATCTAAACGTTTTCCCCTTCCTCCCGAGGAAGAGAGGCTGAGACACCACCTGGACTCTTTGTAAGATGGTGGCACCTCGCACCTCCCCTACCCACCCCCGGAATGCCTCAGTAGGAGGGTCTGTTTGATGCACAATGGGTTCTCGTGTCATCTGAACCCAGACGACATGACCCACCGTCAGCCCCAACTACAAGTGAGCTGCTTGGCAAGAGCAAAATCCCCTTGCCACTCTTGCCAAGTGGCTAGTGGGCAACTGCCATTGCCAGCCACCCCAAAAGTGCCCCAAAGACTTCCACTGCTCCCTGCTGCCACTGCAAGCCATTTTGGGCTTGCTGCAGCTTGACTTTTTTTTTTAACAAAAAATAAACACGTTGGGTTTTTTGGAAGAAGCTGACAGGTTTGACAGGTCTGGACCTGTCAGCTCCTTGCAAAGCCCTAGGAGATTGCAGTTTGCAGAAAGGGGCCCTTCCCCCCTTTGTAAGCGTGATACCCTGGTTTCTTTGGGGGAAATCGGGTGTCCCTAGGGGCCCCCTAGTTTTGGAAGTGTCCCCCCACTGCTAGCATTGGGGGAACCTTCAAAACTGGATGGAATTCCCACTGACAGGAGAGAGATCTCAGTTTGACGTGTGTCAAAGTAACGTCAACCTCACATACCCCTGGCACTGAGATCCCCCAGGTTTTGCTGCTCCATGAGGTGCTAGCAACTCAGGGTTAAAGGCAAAACCAAGGGGGCACACCAACACCCCCAGGATCCTGCTGGAAAGGGGGGCAATTGAGGGGTGCCCCCCAAACACCCATTTCCGCATGATTTTCAGGTTTGGGGGGACCTCATGTGCCCCTTGGTTAGCCACACTTGGAAAAGTGAGGGCAGTCCATGAGCATCCCCCCCAAAATTCTGTTGCTAAGGGTCCTTCCTACACCCCACCTCCTTTTTTCCATCTTTGCAAAGTGGGTTTTGCAAAGTGCTACAATGTTCAATTTTGTCAGGTACATTTGTTGGGAGACTGTGGCAGGACTCGACTTTACAGCTGGCTAGAAGAAATAATGTCTGGCTACTAAGTTCAGGCAGCTACAATTTTCTGACCCCTGTCCAAATATTCACACATCTTCAAATCAACTGAAACTGATTCCAGTTTGTCTGAATGCACAAATTACCCAGTTTCAAGAAGCCAGTCAGCTTCTCCATAATAAAATGCTATCATATGCAGGTTCATTTTATTTTGTTTTACTGTTAACAACCATCAGCCAATAAACATTTTCAAAATCATATAATCATATTATGGAATATGTGTGCATCATTACATTACACTTGTATTGTCGCTTTTCTACTCCAACTGCCTCAAGTGAAGACTGTCCTTTTGCAGTGGCATCTCGAAAAATCCATTATACAAGTATATCTTAATCACAATTTCCCTGCCTTTGGACCAATTTCCCTGACTCCCTGACCAATCTCCATTTCCCTGACTTTCAAGTGGCAACCCTGTACTTGTCTTCTCTCTTGTGAAACTCACGTTTGATTTTTATTTAGAATACAAAACTCACACTTCTACAGAATTGCATCACAGCTTATATCAGTCCAGCTTGCCTATATAAGCCCTTAAAATCCATCAACAGTTTCTAGTCCAACAGTATCCATGAATTTGCTCCATCTCTGCAACTCCCTCTGTTCTTCTCTGCAATCTTTCTCTGAATCAGACCTTTCTTTGGTACCCTGTTCCTGGCACCATGTTATAGTCTGGTCAAGTCCAATTAATTAAATTGGATGCAGTATTCAAAATAAACTGGTTTTATTCCATGTATAAGATAACTTTGAACTGATGTACCAGAATTTGGAATCAATACCATTAGCAATTATCACACTTGCTTCCTAGAAGCATATCATTATGTATAATTTTTGTAGTATCTGTTTATTCATCAATATACAACAAGAGCATAATAGGAGAAAGCAGGAAGGCAACTGCTAATTCTGCATAAGACCCCCTCCCCCCAGATCAACTCTACCCCAAGGATGCTTCACCTCCAGTCAACTAACAGCACTCTCTCTGTCTCTGTCTCTGTCTCTGTGTGTGTGCCCAGTTCCAGTTGCTCCCTCGTCCCAATGTGATGGGTCTGACTTTCTAAAATTCTAAAGGCAGATGTTCAGCCATTCAGGAACATTCAATTCCATGATCACCTATCAGCCTTAAACAGGGGGAAAACAGAGCAATAGTATTCAGGCTAATCAAGACAGTGAAACTCATATTTTACTCAGGATCACCATTGTTCCATGTTTACCAGAGTATATCTGACCATAATCCACTGGCAACTTCTGCTGTGCAAGTATCATTGCAATAAATGAAAGCTTTGCCAAGAGCACAAATCTCTCAGTGAATTGTGCTCACCTTATTCCATTTTTTAAACTACTCCAAATTTCCCACACATGTTTTGAGTCTGTGTGCATGCATATGTGTGTCTAACATACACACACAGCATTTTAATTTCTTTAAAATCTTGCAGGTGATGCTTTAAAGAAACTGTATGGATCCGTGAATAAATAAGGAATGAGCAGTTGTGTAGTTTGGGAAATGACTCATCCTGTAGTCCCAACAACTGTTCTTTAAAGAGATATTGCAAAATGTTCTTGCATCAAGCCAACAAGTCAACAAAATGCTGCAACTACATACACACTGATAGTTTTGCTTATGCTGGTTATAAACTTAGAGTGCAGCTAGAGAATGAATTTAAATGAAATAAATGATTTTTCTCCAGTTTAAAGCAAAGCATAGAAAAAGGGAACAATTTACTTTCAGGGTAAAAAAGAAAGCATACAAAACCTTTCCAGTATGCCTCAGTGCATTACATACTCATCACATTCCTTTTTTTTCATGTGCTTTTTAAAGGAACATTTATCAGGACAACGAATCTTACTATGCAGACTGTATTCTGGTACACTGCTGTTTAGATTATCCATTAAAAGCAATTAGTTCACTAAAGGAAGGTCAACATATGCCCTACTTTGACCACCTAACAAAGCTGAAGCGATATTACATTAGAAAACCTCTTAACATAAAGATAGCAAATCATGAAAATGGATTGGCTTTGTCAAATATTAAAACAAAATGGGGTCCTGGAGCACATTCTGAAAATGCATGACTCCTCCCACATTGTTTATTGGCCAGGGATCTCTTACATAAAATGACTCTCACATCAAGAGTGATATTCAGTGTGGCACAGCTACTCACAGTACTCCCTACTCAACTGAGTGAAAGGAACAACAGATGAGCAGTCTGATAGCTGTGAATTGGGAGTTCTTCATGAAGAATTGAAACCTCTATCCCAGAAAGCTTCAACAAAAGGTAATTAAAATACTGCTTTCTGCTAATACAATGGGACGACAGTGCATCTTAATTTAAACATTTCTTCATGTTTTTGTACTATATCCACAAGTGAAGAATACTCATAGCATATTTTTAGATCTACATTTAATACCATTCTTCTCTTTTGAAAATCAATCTACACCCCATGCCATCAAGCAGATCTCTGAATATCTCATTCAAAGTTTCCTTGCCACCATTTTCTTGTATGTATCTTTACCCGCATTGTGTATCATCCCCCCCCCCCCGCTTTTGTTCTCATCACTCCATATGTGTTGTATAAATCCCATTCATTTCAAGGGTCTTCTCTCAGCTGGACTAATGTTGGATGTAACCCTATCCCATGTGATTGATCCACTCTCTCTTCCCCTCCTTTTTGCCTCCCCGCTCCCAAAATACTGTGCATGCTCAGAAAGGCCTTACCATCTTTACATATTAAGCCAACACCTTTTCTTCATTTAAATCTCTCCTCAGAAATATATTTATTTTACAAAGCTTTTTGATCACCAGTTCAATCAGTACTCTCAGGTACTAATTAACATGTAAATTTGATTCTTCTATCCCTCACCCACCCACCCCCTCTGTCCCATCTCTAATCAAACTTTATCTCCTGGTTAAAAACAGGAAGTAGAGAGTTGAATAAATGGTAAATTCTCACAATGCAGGGATGTAAGCAGCAGTGGGATCTTACAGGGACCGGTATTGGGATCAATGCTTCTCAACTTGTTCATAAGTGATCTGGAATCAGGAGTGAGAAGTGAACTGGCCAAGTTTGCCAAGTTTGCTTCTTTTGGACAAGTTACTGAGCTTGTAATCCTTAAGGGTAGAAACTATATTGCTTGTGAGCAGAGTTGCAGCTCTGTGAATATATTAATTAATCTATATTAATTATAATTAACTAATTAAGGTACTTGAATTGCAAAAATTATAGTAATACTAATCAATTTTCATCTTACACAAGAATAAGATTATTCTGTAACACTTGCATTCTAGTTTAGTTCATTATTTTTGCATCGACACTTCCTTTTAATACAATTATTGACTTATTTCTTCATATAAGCATTGTCCAGACTGAAGAAAAAGTGATGTCATATTTATAAAGTCATTGGGTTACATACATAGAACAGATGAAATTATATCTTTGATTAGACTATCTACTAAAAAAAAAAAGTTTTGTGGGTTCTCCATTTTCCTACTGAAGAAATGCCCTTTACTTAGGTTCTAGATCAAAACAATATGAACAGGAAAATTTGCCCCTTCTGGCAAAGCCCCAGGTGATTGACTTCAGTTGATGAATTATTTAACAAATTTCTCTAGAAGAATCCAAATTAGTTCAACAGAACATAAGGCCATAAGGACATAAAGGACATCAATGCTGGTTCAGACCACAGGACCATCTAGTCCAGGATCCTGTTCCCACAGTGGCCAACCAGCTGCCTGTGGGAAGCTCACAAGTAGGACATGAGGGTAATTTCCCCACTGTTATTCCTGAACAACAGGAATTCAGAAGCATGGTGTCTCTGATCCCGGAGGTAGCATATAGCCATCATTAGTAGCCATTGATAGCTTTATCCACCATGAATTTTGCTAATCCACTTTTAAAAGCAAGCATCCAAGTTGGTGGCTATCACTACATCTTGTGGTAGTGAATTCAATAATTTACCTATGCACTGTGTGAAGCTTTTTATCTGTCCTGAAGCTCCCACCTATCAACTTCATACAATGACCCTGGGTTCTAGTATTATGAGAAGGGAAGAAAAATGTCTCCTTATCCACTTTCTCCACACCATGCATTATTTTGTACACCTCTGTCATGTTTCCCCTTATTCACCTGTTTTCTAAGCTAAACAGTCGCAGACATTGTAATCATAGTGTTGCTCCAGCCCCTAAACAATTTCTGCACCTTTTCCAACTCTGCAATATTCATTTTTAGGTGTGGTGACCAGAACTGTACACAGTATCCAAGTGTGGTTGCACCATAGATTTGTATAAGGGCAGTATGATATTGGCATTTTATTTTCAATCCTTTCCTAGTTGTGCCCAACATGGAATTTGCCTTTTTCACAGTAGCTGCATTATCACTGAGTGTTGGGGATAGCTTCCCTTCCCCTCTCTGTTTGCACCCCAAGAACCTAGCAGACCCCCTGGGAATGGATTCAGAATCAGAAGGGGAGGGGGAGGAAGGGGCAGAGATGTTGGGCGACTGCGCTGCTGAGACACTTGGGCCTTCAAGGCTAGACTCTGCTCAAACCGATAACACAGAGGAAGAGGCAGGGCAGTTCTCCTTGGGAAAAGAGGAGCTTTGGTTGGGAGGAGACAAAGGGCCATCCTTTCTGACAGCTCCAAGAGAGAGAGAGAGAGAGGCAGCGCCTCCATCCTCAAGAACAGCTCATGTCCCTCCGATGTTCCGCCCAATTGGCTAGTAAAGACGTGGGGGTGCCGTGGGGGTGCCTTTGACACTGGGCAGGCAGAAAGCTTTCAGTTCGCAATCAACTGTTGCTTCTTCATGACTTTCCTCTTTGATGGGATGGATAGAGTCGTGAATCCGTAAGGTGTAAATCTGCTTTTTACTTTTAGAGATTGCTTAAAGCACTTTTTTGCACCAACAAGCCCTTTCTCTGCATCTTCTCATTAAAAACCTTCGCTAGACCAGTACTGTGTGAAGTTACATCGGTTTGCTAGTGGGGAGGGAGAAGCAGAACCACGACACTGAGCTGTCCACTGCAGCCCCAAGGTCTCTTTCTTGGTCAGTTACCACTAGCTCAGATCCCATTGGTGTATATGTGAAGTTGGGATTTTTTTGTCCCAACATGCATCACTTTACATTTGTTTGCACTGAACTGCTTTTACCACTTTAATGCCCATTCACCCAGTTTGGAGAGATCCTTTTGGAGATATTTGCAATACCTTTTTGTTTTACTCACCCTGAATAATTTGGTGTCATCAGCAAACTTGGCCAGTTCACTGCTCACTCCTGATTCCAGATCACTTATGAACAAGCTGAGAAGCATTGGTCCCAATACAGGTCCCTGTAGGATCCTACAGGGATCCTACATCCCTGCTTACATCCCTGCATTGTGAGAATTTACCATTTATTCAACTCTCTACTTTCTGTTCTTTAACCAGTTACTGAACCTTAAGAGGACCTATCTTCTTCTTGCATGACTGCTAAATTTGCTTAGGAGTCTTTAGTGAGGCACGTTGTCCTTCCAAAGCCTTTTGGAAGGTCATGGGACAACAGGTTTAGGGCTTTTAAGTAATCCCAGTCTGTGAGTTTTTGTCACTGAAATAAACACAGTAAAAAGAAATAGAATGCTCAAATATCTAAGCATTATTATATACAAACTTGCCAGTTATGACCTCCATTAAGTAATAGATGCTGCAGTTAATTATTAGTCTGCCATTGATTTCCTCAGCTCTAGCCTGTATAAGCACAGCTTGATTATGGCTGCAATCCTATATGTATTTTATCTGGGAGTAGGTCCCATTGAACTCAGTTGGGCTTATGTCTGAGTAAACATACTGGATTGCATTGTCAAGTTCTTAACTCTGGCACGATTGTGTCCTTACTGTAGATGCAGTTCATTTCTTAAACAGTCATAGTTACAGTGAAGGTTTGCTTTGTGGTTATCTTTGGTGAATGCTGCTTATCCTAATGGGTCCATTGTTTTACCATTAGCAAGCTCATATCTGCAAGAAAATGTATAAAAGCGTTTTCTGTCCACTCAGGGGAAAACTATGCTGCCTACTTTTTGCCTGCTGATTTGAATTAGTTTTTTATGTGACTACATTATGAAGAAATATGAAACTATGGCCAGCAAGCTTACAATTCTATTTGATTCTCCTAGGAACCATTTTTTTTAGTTTCCCTGCCACATTCTCAGCATTTTGTCTTAAGATTAGTTTATGCTTCCAAACTCACATTGATTTTAAAAGATGGAAATGCAATCCGCCTCGAAGAAACTAACAGACACTAACAATTCTGCAGCAATGTTCCTTCCTCTGTGGACTTTGACTTGTCATTATTCCAGACTAGTTGATCAATTGAACTAAAGCATTAACAATGCATGAAATGTTAAATACATATTAAAACAACAGTAGTAGTCTTATGTTTGCATTACAGTTATTTTAATAACAGTCTCCAAGTCTCTACAATGCAAGCTAAAGTTACTAGTTTATCTGTACAATGCAAACCAGACTGCCTCATCTAAAGCAGTCTACCTATGGGACAGGTAACAATAAACATAACCCACTGAAATCATAAAATCCCTTTTGAGGTTGCAACCCAATAGACACTTACCTGAGAGTAAGCTGGGTACTCAAGGGGACTAGCAGACATGGGGCCAAATCCAACATTACATGAGTGGGCTTCTGCTGACACAACAGGAGTTTCCCTTCCCCCCCCCCACTCTACTGCAGCCCCCAAAATCTGCTCTGGAGGATCTCCCAAGTCTTTGGAGGAGATCTGGAGGAAATGGGGGACTGCAGAGGGGAAGACGGAAAGACGCCACTGGATACAACCTGTGAATAGGACTGCACTGCAAATCTTTTAAGAAATATCCTTCCAGACATACTACTTTTATTTATGTTGCTATCTATTACTAGAGAAAGAACCTTGCATTCTGCAAGTAGAGATACGTAAATGTTCTGGGCTACTGCTGAAAAATACACCCCAACCCCCAGGGTCAACTGAAGCAAATGAATGGGGCAACCAAACTCCTTTAAAAAAACAAAAAAACAGCAATAAATAATCAAAAACCATAAAACGGTTAAAAAACAGAAATACAAGAGCAGCAAAACCAATACATGAACAAAGAGTAGATTAGGGGGAAAAGGTGTTAGCAGGCTCAGCTTCCAAAAACTCAAGAGAAAATGAAGGTCTTAACTTGCTTCTAGGAGGGTGGAGAGGGGGAACCACAGCTGCGCCTCCCTTGTGAGGTAATTGCAAAGTTCCAGAGCTACAATAGGAGAGATCCTCCACCTACACATTAGATGTTATTTTCAGCTCCACGCCACCATCATGAGAGCTTCATATCTCTGATTTGAAGATGGAGTGGGCGTCAAACAGGAAGAGAAATTCCCTGAGATAATCAGACTCCAGATCATTTAAGGCTTTATAGTCCAACACAGCAGCTTGAACTGAGCCAGGAAACAGATTGACAGCCAGTGCAGACCTCACCAAGTAGGCAGAATCTAAGAATGCTGAATCATACCTGGTAACATTTGGGTTGCAGCATTCTGAATGGTCTTGAAGGGCAGCTCCATGTACAAGTACATCACAGCAAGCAAATGTAGACATCAGATCTCTATTTTTCAGTATTGATGGTAGGAAGGTATTTTTAAAGCTGATAAAAGATACTCCAGGCCACAGCTGCTATCTAGAATTCCAGGAGTGGTGCTAGGTCCAGCCATACCCGCAAGCTACAAACCTTTAGGGCAGAGGTGGGCAACCTGTGGCCCTCCAGATGTTGTTGGGCTGCAACTCACATCAGCCCATGTTGATAGTGAGGGCTGATAGCTCACAGGGCAACTCCTATCTCCCCAGCCAGCTGGTCTATTCAATCCCCCACCACGATCATTTCTGTCTTGTGTAAAGGGAGTTTATTTGCCCTCAATGAATGCATCATTGATCCTAGACACACATGTATGGATGCCATCATCTCATGTGGAATTGCTGAAAGGGAGAAAGAGAGTTTGGTATCTTCAGCATAGTAATGAAGCTGCTGGGGAACACAAGCAGGAGGGTGCTTCTCCACTCACGTTCTGATTGTGGGTTTCCCATAGGTGTGTGACATCATGTCTAGTTTGGCCCTTAGGCTTTGGGGCTGTGCAGCTTGCCACCACTGTGACCTGTGCATATTTTTAAGCTAATACTCCCTCCTGGAAACAGTTAGCAAATAATTACTTAGTTCACAGTGTTTATCTCCTGCTGAAATTTGGAACAAGATGTTCTTGCTTATGTGAAGTGAAGAGTTGGCTAAAGCTTTATCACCGACTTGTGTACTTGCGCTTGTTTATGTTCACAAACACCTTCCCGTAGGAAGAAGACTGAAGCAGTAGCAAAAACATTTCTAGGCTTGCATAGTTTTTGAAGGCCAAAGAGAACTTGTGTGTGTGGGTACAGTTTTTGACCTCTCTCCTTTATTAAAACTGTGGGCAGCGGGGGTGGGTGGGTGGCAGGGGAGAGAAATCTGGCAGATCTTGATTGGAGCAGTGGTGCTGAGAGGAACTAATTCCCTCCCCCCAGCACTGTTTTCCAGATAGATATCACACACAAACACACTCAGGAGCTGCTAAGAGCTCTGGCAGTGGAAAGATACAGATACCTGTGTGGATATAAGAAAGTGCATGGAGGGCAGTGTTCTGCCTCTGGCAAGGGACCATAGCTTAGTTGGTAGAGAACATGCTTTGCATGCAGAAGATCCCAGGTTCAATCCCCAGCAACTTCAGTAGGTTATAAGAATCAGGCAGCTGGTGATGGGAAGGACCCCTCTCTCTGCTCAGTGCCCTAGAAAGCTATATCCATTTAGGGTAGACAAAAATGGACTAGATGGACAAATACTAGGACAGGGTATTAGACAGTTTCTTATGTTCCCAGTTTCCCCATTCCAGTGCAAAGGCACAGAGAAAATAAGCATTAGATACTTAATAAAACATGTATCTTTTAATAGTTAACGTAAGTCTTTTTTTTAAAAAAAACCCCACACATTAGGGTGTCAGTGTTTAAGTTCTGGATCCTATGATTGCCTTGCCCTCCTGGTGTAGCCATAAGCGGGGCTGGCATGGCATCAAAGGTAGGCATGTTTGGGCTCTTGCCCAGGGCCCAGCAGGGGTCCATGGACAAAAGCTACCTGGGCTTGCTCCTCCTCTTCACTATTGCAACCTGCTTGTTCATCGCCTCTCACTCTGGCCCAGACAAAGGTGATGGTGAGAAGGATGAGCAGTGGACACCAGTGCCTTCTTGCGTGCTGGCTCTCTGCAGGTGATAGCAAGAAAGAGGAGGAGGAGGAGCAACAGGAGCAGTGAGAAGGCCCATTGAGGGTGTCTTGCCCAAGGTCCCTGCAAAACTTGGAACTGGCCTTAGGGAGCTCTCCCACAAAATTTCTGGGTATGAGCCTGCATGTCTTGTTGGTAACTGGAGGGGGAGGGGCCATAGAAAAGCATCTGTGTGACTTTCCCCTTCATAATCCAATGTAAAGCTCTAACCAAGCAGACTTAAGGACTTCAACATCAAATCAACCTCCCCCCCCCCCCGCAATATCTTGCCCCATGAAGAGATCTCGAAAGCTTGCCCACAGTTTTGTGTATATTCGGTTGCTTCTAACCAAGGTATTGCCTGACCGTAGATTTTAGAGTTTATCTGACGGCGCGCGCCTCCGACTTCCCTTCCCACTCGTTGCGCTTGGAAGTTGTCGCGCTCCCGCCAGGGGCTGCTCAAGCGGGCTCCGTTCCGCTCCTCGGCTGAAGCGCGCTGCGAGGCTCCCTAGGAAAGAGCTTCTCCGCCCGTCGCTGCTGCCCGAGGTGTGCAGCTAAAAAGTTCAGTCCTACTTAGGACAGACCTATCGAAATGAGCAGGACTTAAGTTGGACTAACACTGGGCACAGCCCAGAGAGTGCCTGAGGAGCCGGGGGCAAAAGACGCCTTCCTCCTGGACTCTCAGGCACATTTCCCAGCAGGACAACTCCCCTGCAGCTTCTCCTCACCGCCTTCGCGCCCCTTAGACAACTCGACGCCAACAAGGCGGTTAGCAAAGGCTAGCCCCCGCCGCCGCCGCACCTCCGGGCAAGGCGCGGCTTTTCTCCCGCGCCCAGTGGGCGTGCCCGGGCCCCCACGAGCAGGCGGGGGCGCGCGAAAGCATATCGGCTCGCCTCTCGCTGCCGCCGGGGTAAGACTTTTCCTTGACTTGGTTGCTGTTTGTGGCGGCTTTTGCAGCAGGTCCCCGGAGAGGCGGACGGAAAGACGCCCTCTGGAAGAACGAGGCCCGCCGCGAGCGCGCCAGGTAGCCATGAAGCGCTCCTTGCAGAAGTGGCTCCATTCCGCGGAGAAGAAGCGTGGCCCCACGTTCGAAGGGGTCGTGTGCGAAGCCGACGCCGCCTCGCTTGCCTCGCAGGATGTTTTTAAGGTAAGGAGCCTTCCGGGCGACGGGGCCGTCCGCTATGCGCCCGAAGCTCCATTGAGTTCAGTAGGGCTTACTCCCAGTTAAGTGAGCATAAGGGTTGATCCTGAAGCAGCCGCCCCTTGGAGAGGTATTAGGAGCAGGTGTGAGCCGGTTTCAGGTATGCCCATTTATTAGGAAAGACTTGGGGAATCCTGTTTTGGGGTGGCTGGATCTGTGATTCTTATTTATTTATTTATTGTCTTTTTTTAGTCTGCTCAGTAACAAATGTTCTCTTGGTGGATTACAAATGATTAAAGGAATAAAACGCAATACAAATGGTTAAAAAGAATAATATACAATACAGTCCTGTTGTCCTGTCAGGGCTTCGTGACAGGCAGCTTGTCAGAAATTCCAAAGGCAATGTTTTCCCTTCACTGCATATCTGTGCTGGCAGCAACTGCACCTGTTGAATCTCTTCCTGTCAAACATGTTAGAGCGCAGGGATCCTGCTAGAAGCCTCACCCCCACAGTCCCAGTAGTTAGTCTGTTGCAGCAAAAACAACAAAGAGTGTTGTGGTACCTTAAAGACTTAACACCTTTATTCTGGCATAAGCTTTAATGGGCAACGGTAACAACCTTAGTTTGAATTCCAAAAACATTTGGTGGGTTTCCAGTGACCTTCCTATATATTTATCCTAGCCTTTCCCAGAAGGACTCAGAATGGTGTCTTTACCTCAAAACAACCAGACAGATCCTGTGCAGGTGTAACGTTATGGAATGGAAAACAATTCCTTAAATCAATTTAAGGGTGGGCAGAGTCCAGGCTCCCGGGATCTGATTGTTTTTTTTGTTTTTTTTACTGAGGTCTACCAACCAGAACCAGGCACAAAATGGTGGCTCAGAGTGTGGAGTCAATTATTTCCTCTACTGTATCCCATGTGCCATTCACTGGGATATAAACAAATCTACATACACATTACCAGAGATTAGGGCTTCTAATACAATTTAAAACTGGTTTGCAGAGCTGCACAAAGACCTGGTCAAAAGCAACCAATTAGTTACTCCTATTTTACAGATGTGGAACACTGAGGATGAGAGGTAAGCAATTAGCACAAGTGCAGCCATTACAGGGATTCCCCCCCCCCCCCCGTTGCGTTTTTCCTTGCTCTGGGAGTCAGAAACCCTTTTATATGTACTGCAAATTACCCAGATATCTACCAGTAGATCCCAGTCTACCTTCTGCTCATCCCTGCCTTAAATACCGTAATCCCTTAGAATATGACAACCCGTAGGGATGTAACCGCTTGCCTCGAGCGGGCGTAGCGGGCCGAAATCGGCCCTGCTCACGCCTGCCAGAGACTCACTTTGATATAAGAGTGTTTTGGATTACAAGCACGGTTCCGGAACGAATTAAGCTTGCAATCCAAGGTATTACTGTATTAGCAATATATAGCAATTAGCAATGTGCATTCTACCCAGTTCTGGAAGTGTTTCCTGTGTACTTACTACACTTATGTCGGTGTATAGATGTATGCGTGTCCCATGTGTGATGTTGGTCTCTGATGTTGTCACAAGTGAGGCTTAAATGGTTATTTGTATTTCCGGTACTTGATGTGAAATTCAAGTATATTTGATTTGAACTGGCTTATCTTTCACTTTTAATCACTCCTTAACAAAATTTGCATGTTACCAATTCTCAGTGCCACTTACAAAAAACACTGACAATTTAGGAAAGTAACACCAGAAGCAGTGTGATGATCCAAATATGGATTAAATATCCTGACCAAAAAGGCCAGGATGCTGAGAAGCCAGTTCTTCAAAATGATGCATATATCAGATTGATATTTGCATCTGTGATCTAAAATTGGGTGTCCAAATTGCACCTTTTCCTGTTCTACTATTCTTCTACAACGTTGGTCTAAAATACAAAAATGGGGTATGAGAATGACAAGTATTGGTAGAATGCTTGCACTCAGCCCATGTTGTTTAAAATGCAGATATTTTGTGAAGCATATTCAAAAGGGTTACTTTTTTCATCTGGTCTGAGTTGCCTTTGACAGTGATATCGGGAAGTAACTTATCAGAACTAATGTAGTGATTTCCTATGAGTCACAGTTAGTGACGTTTTAATTTTTTTTATTGGCCTTGATCCAAAATTTATTACAGGTCTTAGGGCCTCTATGGATGTATAAACAAAACAGATTTTTAAATATATATATACGTACAATGATGTGGGGAGTAAAAATTTCCAAAATGCTTTATTGTATCTTGTCTGCTCCTGTCTCCTTTGCTCCCTGCCCCCTGTGCTTTATTTTTCTGTGGAAAAAAATCAGTTTCATAAGTTCATTAGTAAAAATGCCAATCACAAATACAATATTAGGCAACTCTTCAGTTTCAAAGTTGTAATTAATATTTTTTTCTGGTGATTATTCCCAGCAAGAATGTGAGAGAATCCATATATGTAATTGAAATACATATGTCTCAGAGTGAAATAGGACTAATAAATGGCATCAGCAACACTGAAGGTGCCCCAACAACCTTAGTGGAAGAGGTTGAACTCTGTTGAAATAGATGAGTGGTTGTCAGCATATAATCAGGGATGTTGAAGAGTCCTTGGTTTCGAGTCACGAGTCGAGTCACGAGTCTTTGGACCCGAGTCTCGAGTCCGAGTCCTTGGTCCAAAATGGTGACTCACGAGTCACTCCCAAAGCTGACTCCACGAGTCCCTATTAAAATCAATGGGGTTTTTCCCCAACAAAATAAGGCTATTTCAGATGTGTGGCTTAAATAAATTCTAGGCACAAGTGTGCCTTTTTATTTCAAAACTCTGCAACTGATTTTGGCAAGAACAGACCAGGCAGACAAACCCAAAATAACCAGACAGGCAGAGGCCTTTGTCTTGGACAATTCAAACTGTGGAACTGGTTAAGAAGAGACCAGGCAGACAGAGGAGGCAGGGAACCCCAAACAGGCAGGCAGAGGCAGACAAACCCAAAATGTCTGAAAGGTTGCATTTTAGGAAAATGATTTTAAAAAATAAACTTGCTGTAGTTCCTAAAACCTATCTATGTTGCATTTGAGGAACACGAGTCCTTGGTCTCGAGTCCCGAATCGAGTCTCGAGTCCCATTAAAAACACTGGGACTTGAGTCTGACTCGAGTCAGAGGGGGGACTCAGTCCGACTCATGAGTTGAGTCCTGGAGTCCAAGTCCCCATCCCTGCATATAACGCACATTTCTTTGGGTTGCTAAAATTAGTGTGTCAACAGTTTTCAGTTTTCAGTGTCTCCCCCCCCTTAAATTTAAACGACATAAGGGAAATAAAGATTCCACATAATATAATATTTAATACACATTAAGGGCACAGTCCAATTGGGCTGCCCATAACCCGCAGAGGATTATGGGCATCCAATGCAGGGCGGGAGGATCGCGGAGGCAAAGGTCACCCCTGCGCTCCTCCCACCCGGCAAAGCACTTAGATGGCCCATTTTGGCCATCTAAGTGTGGTGCCTTGGAGCAGGAGGGAAGCGGGCTGAGGCGCCGCCAGCATACATTGTATCTTGGCTACACCTGTCTCCTTTCCTCCCTGCCCCCAGAACGCCACCAAAAGCCCATCTCCAAGGTCGCTCTTGCAACCTCAGAGATGCAGCTGGCGTGGTTCTTTCCATGCTGGCTGCGTGGGAGAGGGCGATAGGAGCTCCGATCCCCAGCTATGAGGTTGGAGTGAGTTTCTGACCTTGTAGCTGGGGATCCGAGCAATCCTTTGGCCGTCTAGATGTTTCTAGCTGCCATAGGATTGCTTTCTAAGTGTTCTTTAATTTTTTCCTCAAATATTTCAGGTCAAATACTTGTGGTGTATTGGGACAAAAAATTTACATGGGATACTTTTTTAAAGTGTTGTTTACTAAATACAAATAAAATAAAAATGCTAAGTTAGATCACTGCCTAGGGCAGGTTTCAGGCAACTTGTGGTTCTTCAGCTATTTTGGCCTACAGCTTGCATCAGTTTTAGCCATCATAGCCAATGGTGAGGGATGATGGGAGTTGTAGGCCAATACTTCTGGAGGGCCACAAGTTCCATCCCCCGCTCTAGGGCATCAGAACATTTTTCCATACAAACTAAACATTTTCCTATGCAAATGGATCTATGCAAATGAACCTAATTTGCACTGGAAAATTTTCCAATTCATTTTTTTTAAAAAAAAATCCACATCACTGACAGTATGCACATGACATAATGTCCTATTACCATGTACTGGATAAGGGTAGTCTTACTACAGAGATGAGTCATATTTCCTGATGCTTTATGTTGTTTTTTAAAAAAATCTGTTATGATGTAGAGCAGAGACGTACTACACTATGATATTTTCAGAACTGATATGACTCAAGCAACTGAGCTGCAGCACAAGCTACAGGAGAAGACAAATGTCAGTGAACCTGAAGGAAACATTTTCTTCATGAACTCAAAGAAAACCAGCTGGTTTTCAAGGGAAGGGCCTTAGCTCACTGGTAGTGCACATGCTTTGCATGCAGAAGGCCCCAGGTTCAATCCCCAGCATCTCCAGGTAGGGCTGGAAAAACGTCTGCCTGAGACCCTCAAGAGCCGCTTCCAGTCAGTGTCAACAATACTGGGCTAGATGGACCCAGCTTCCTATGTTCTATGAGTAATTGGATTAAACCCAGTTTCATTCAATCTAATTGCTCTGGCTAGATTGTGGGTCAGTCTTAAAGCAATTAACTAATTTGTAAGTTGTGGGTTGAGTTACAGCGTGTTCCTGAAATAAACATCCAACCCTATACAAACCAGTATGTCTGTGGCATTTCAAATTCCTGTACTGTATATTCTTTGAAAATAAAGAACATTGCAATTTTTAAAATCCCAAATTAGGTTATCTCAGATGGAAGTACTTGCAGACTACGAAGCTTCATTAAGAAGAATCGTGATGGACTTAAGAAACTGGATGATCTAAATGCCACGCCATTGCATCATGCTGCTGGAAACGGTCAACTTGAGTTAATGCAAATGATTATAGACGGGTGTTCAGTTGAAGGTGACATAAATGTGTTATTCTTAAATTAGAGCATGCATCCATCTATCTAAATGCACATGTATACTGTACATATAATTTCATTACAGAAGTTTTGTGTAACAAGAAAGCTAATTATTTTAAATGAGGCAAAGACAGAGGTTGGTATACCATGGTTTTGACATTCTAAGGTTTGCACACTTGTTTTCCCCCACCACAATCCTTCCCTTGCGTGCTCCAGTTTCCTCACTGACCACATGGGTTGTGGCAACTCATAGTTTGCTGTTACATCAAAACTGGGAAAATGATGGTTGGATCAAAAATTTTTGGCCAGTTTGGATGTAACAGCAAACTGGCTTGCTACAAACCAAGAAGTCAGGGAGGGAATAGGAACCTGAAAAAGAGAGGGGGGCAGGAGGAAGTGTATGAACCCAGAGATAGACAAACCATGGTTGACATTACATGTGAACCTGTCCCATTGCCACCACCACAGGAGCCAGTAGACCTGAAAGCAGGAGAGATGTCCAACAGAGAAAGGAAGACTAATGCTAGGTCTAGCTGCTGAACCAGAAGGGAAGCTGTCCACAAGGTAGTTGTAACAAAGACTTGTTTTGGAAAGTATAGGTGTTGCATCAGTACCACTCAGTGAGGCTAAGGATTCTTGCAGTCCTAACTTCTCACTGATGCAGTACAACAGTGGATACCCAAGTCAGGTCTTTTCTACAGAGGTAATATTACAAAAACACCATAAGTCTCCAGTACTCTGTCCCTCCACCTCACCCCCCAAAAACCTTGGTTGTGCCACCTCTAGAACATCTCACTGCTTGAGGAAGTGGGGAGAGTGCAACAATGGTTTGGATCCAGATTTAGTCATACTTGGATTAGACTAAATGAAATCAACGGGGTAAAGGTATCTCATTGAAATTGGTGGGGCTTACATTAGTCATGTCTAATGCAAGTCCCACTGATTTCAGTGGGTCTATTCTATGACTTAATCTGGATCCAACCCAATATGTTGATTGGCTATGGCTACAGATTACAGATAATCTTAAATCAAAAATTGTAGTGTCTGCAGATACTTTGCCCTGTTGTTACTAATCCACTTCTGAAAACTTTGTGATTGCTCAGTAAGATATCTGTGCCTCCTTGAAAAATTGGGACTAGGATTCATAATGATTTCACCATGCAAACACAGTCTGCATGACCTCAGCCATTCAGCACATTTCAGAGTCATATGACTTGGCAACTGGGCTTCATTTTTCCATTTCTCCTTTCCTTTGTTTCCCCCCTCTACCCCCAGTTCTATATGTGCACCACTGGCATTCCTAGGGGCCTATGCGTTTAGGCACTTGGGAACTGTGTCTGTTAGTGAGAGACCAAAATGGAAAAGCAACTGTGTGTCAAATTTGTATTTGAAAATCTACTCTTCTACTTACTAAGGGTGCAATCCTATGCATGTTTAGAAAGAGAAAAGTCCTACAACTCCAAACATCCCAGCATACTCCAGCCAGCCATACTGGCTGGGGGATGCTGGGAGTTGTAGGACTTTTCTCTCTTAAACATGCATAGGATTGTACCCTAAATGTATTTTCAGATGGCTAGCAACAAATCTATAAGTTGCTGGCCTCTTAGTATACCATTAGAATGTATTCACAAGTACAGATAAGCAATCGTCGGTCTTTTGGGAATATGTTCTGCATGCACACATTTACATTTGTTGGTTTAAATACAGAATCCAGATGATATAGAACAAAGTCTCTGCTGAAAAGCTGTATTTCATTATTATATTAAATTCATCATCATCAGGCGATCACTCGTGACCGAGTAAGATTGTCTTCCGGGATAAAAGGAGGAGATTCTAAAGAAGATTGTGTAGACTCTAGCGATGGGTCCGTAAGTGACTGTGGAGGCCAATTCTAGATCCACACAGCTTCCCACAGTGAGGACACAGGTTACCAGATAGAAGATGGTCCTGTAAAGGATTCATTTGACGTGCTTTTCGCTTAGCACGTTTCTCCCTTTCACCTTGCACTCGGGCTTCTTCAAAGTCCATGGAACCTTTGTGAAAGGCCAACCTCCATTTAGATCGTTCATGGGCCAGAGCTTCCCAGTTTTCGATGTTTATATTGCATTTTTTTAGATTAGCCTTATGAACATCTTTAAACCTCTTATATTGACCACCGATATTCCGCTTTCCATCCTTGAGTTGGGAGTAAAGTAACTGCTTTGGGAGACGGCAGTCAGGCATTCGAACAACATGACCGGTCCACTGAAGTTGGCGTTGAAGGATCATTTTTTCAATGCTAGTAGTCTTTGCTTCTTCCAGTACACTGACATTTGTTCGCCTATCTTCCCAAGTAATTTGCAGGATTTTCCGGAGGCAACGTTGATGAAACCTTTCAAGGAGGTGGAAGTGACGTTTATAGATAGTCCATGTTTCGCAGGCATACAATAAAGTTGGTAATACAATGGCTTCATAAACCAGTGTTTTGGTCTTCTTACAAATATCCCGATCCTCGAACACTCTATGTTTCATTCGAGAAAATGCGGCACTTGCGGAGCTCAGACGATGCTGGATTTCACTGTCGATGTTAGCTGTAACAGAAAGATAGCTGCCAAGATAGAGAAAATGATCGACATTTTCCAGTATTGTCCCGCCAAGCTGGATAGATGGCATCACCAAAGGATTGGCTTGCACTTGCTGATGAAGCACTTTGGTTTTTTTGATGTTAAGTGAGAGACCAAGTTTTTCGTATGCTTCTGCAAAAGCATTTAGGATAGTTTGGAGATCATCCTCTGAATGTGCGGAGACCACATTATCATCAGCATACTGAAGTTCCACAACGGAGGTTGTAGTTACCTTACTTTTTGCTTTCAGCCTGCTGAGATTAAAAAGCTTTCCATCTGTTCGATATATAATTCCCACACCGGTGGGAAGTTTCCCCTCGACAAGATGTAAAACCATGGCGATGAAAATGGCAAATAATGTTGGGGCGATAACACATCCCTGTTTAACACCTGATCCCACTTTAAATGGAGCACCATGAGACATTATGGTGACATTAACAGCTGCATTTTTGTTATAATGATATTATTAGGATCAATGATTTTATGTGAAGTACAAGTGTGATGTAACATCTGCTCTGTTTTTGTACTCTTTGACCTAGCACTAAATGTGACTGACTCCTCTGGAAATACACCGCTGCATTGGGCCACGAAAAAAAACCAGATGAAAAGTGTTAAATTACTTCTCAGCAGAGGAGCTAACCCAAACATTCTTAATTCCAGTACAATGGCTCCACTTCATTTGGCTGTGCAGGGCCTTTACAATGAATTAGTTCAGGTAAAGCTAAATTTGAAGCCTATATGAATGTAAATTAATTGAGTGAATAATGAAGTAATCTCATGATTGAACTGTTAATGGACAGTTGTGAAAGCATTTAATGATGTACTAGTGGCTGAAAGGAGTGAAATCTGGATTTTACAAGGTGCTGTTCTGCAGGAATAGGCAACATGGTACCCTCCAGATGTTTTGGATTACAAGTCCCATCAGGTCCTGTCAGCATGGCCAATGATCAGAGATTATGGGAGCTGTAATCCAAAACATCAGCAGGGTGTAATTAATTATATGTGTTGTATGGGGGACTCATTTGAGTGTGGCACTGATTACTATAAAAGGACTGTTACTGTAAGGTAGGCATGAAAGTCAGTTTGCATCGTGTCTCACTCAGTAAAGCTGTCTTTTGGTATCCTTGTCTGGAGTATTCTGTCTATGCCCAAGAACACCAAAACATTACACAGTGCACCAGGTTGCCTACCCCTGCTGTACTGTATCATGGATGAGGAATGCTACATCTCATTGGCTGGCTGTATACCTGAGTATACAGGTAAGAACTGAGTAAGTGTAGATCTGCCAACTGTGTAACCAGACCCTGCCCTTCAACTGGCTGCAGTGATTAAGTAGTTGAGTGTGTACAAACTGCAGATGTGCACAAATTGAAGGTGTATCTAGACAAGTCAGATGTTGGTTGAGGCATCCTGGAAGTCTAGGAGAGGTGCATTCAATTTACAGGATGAGACCTTTCTATACTTGGCAACCATCATCCATGCATTTTGTTTGCGGTCTCCATGTGTTTTGTTTGCGGTCTCTAGGTCCTGCTAATTCAATGTGCTATATATGGGAAGCTCGAACTGGTGCAGGATGTAGTGGCAGGCTTGTGAATGGGGTGGAGTGAATATATCCATGCAGGTTTTCATCAATTGCACTGGTTGATGATCTAGTGCAGATGTATCCTTTTATTCCTAAGACCAATACAGCAATGATGCGATAGAAGAGTCAAACGTTTAAATTTTGTTTTAATATTTAGATTCTCGTTGAATACAGCACTACAGATGTAAACCTGGAAGGAGAGGGTGGGAACACACCTATAATCGTAGCATGTTATAAAGCTAATTCTGAGGCACTGAAACTTCTGGTATGTACAACAATTTGATTTTTGTTGATGTATCTCTGTTCATCTATGAATTAATATTTACATCCTTTTCATATTTTTGTATTACACATTAATTACTAGATATGACTACAAGGAGCTGATCATGGGCTACTGCAAAGCCTATCAGATAATTAGAGACGTTGTTGTTGTTGTTTTTAAAAGGGGGTTGAAAAGTTTGGCCTGACAGACCTGTAACAAAGCACTAGGTGATGAGAACTGCAAAACCAGAAGGGCTTTCCCTTCCTTGCAGGTCACTGCCAGTTGTCAGCAAACATTTGCCTGCAATTTTTAAATGAAATACAAGGTTTTATGAACCTTGCATGTTAGGATTTTCCACATCTGCTAGTGAATACACAACAGCAGTTTATATTTGTTGCCTCTGATAAAGAAGGGAGCAGACTTGTGACACTGCCTAGTAGGCAAAAGCCACATTGGGTATGGTGATGGTGGCAGCTGTAGCATAGCACTGTCCTTTGTTCAGTGTTTGATACAGAAATGGAAAAGCTAAAACAACTTTAAATGTTGCAGTACCTACTGTAATATTCAGGGACAAAGTTACTTGTGCTCCATACAAATAAGACTTAAGATGTGAGCTGAGGCTGATGAAATATTATCTGACCAAAGGCCTCGCATGTGCAGTGCAACATAGAGCTCCACTGAGGCCTCTTTGGGGTTGACAGTGTAATCTGGAACAGAACCATCTCCTAACTTTCCATTCCCCTGCTCCTATTGCTGTGTTGTGGTGGAGGTTGCTGTTGTCTCTGTTCTCTGGGAAGAAACCTGTCCAGCCAGGGGGTGGGGGGCTACAGATCTCAGGTGAGTTTGGCAACCATATCCCCCTCTTCAACAGAGAATGGGAGATTTCCTTTGTAATGATATAGGGCAGCCTTCTCCAACCTGGTGCCCCCCAGATGTTTCCGCTGGAGGACACCAGGTTTGGGGAGGCTACCATAGAAGATGTTGGGACAATCCCTCATTTGCCAGTGGGAGAGGAACCTGCTGGCATCAGATAACTGTCTCTTGTTCCCTTTGGCTCTGCCAGTTCTGGCCTTTCTGTCAATGCTAGAGGGGCCAATACAGAGTCACACTCTACTGGAACCTGGCCTAACAGCCATCAGGAAATAGAAGTTTGTCCCAGTAGTCCCTGCTACATTGTAGAGGCCTATGGGGTGATCTCCCATCTGGTAATGGGAGCTGCACCTAATGGAGAAGCAGCACTTCATGCACTGCTTTTGAACTAGGTAGAAAGCTGGAGCTCATTTCCACACCAGTGGGTAAAATCCAAAATCTGATGAGTGGACTTCTGCTTGTACATTGGGACTTTCTCCATCTCCCCTCCCCTCCTTGTGGCCTGCGTACCCTCCAAAAATCTGCTCTGGTGGGTTCTCCAACCCTCCAAAGCAGATTTTGAGGGTGCACAGGGAGGGGGGGAGGAATCACCCCCCACACCCATTCTGCTGATGGAAGCCATTCCATCAGCAGGAGAGGTTGGTTGAATACCACCCAGTATCCCCAGTAAGCCATGTCCCAACTGCTGACCTATGAACCTCAATCTACCACAGATGCCAGTCCTGATCCAGGTAAAGTTATGGATATCTAAGATCCTTTTGAAATCAATAAGCAAGTGCTTAACTTTTTTGGACTGCAACAATTGGCTGCAATCCAGTAAAATGCAAATGGGAGACTATGCAGTGGGTTCTGTATTTCTTGTGGAATGTTCAAAAATTGTCATTAAATATCTGATCACTTTCTTCCAGATCGAAAATGGTGGTAAAATTTGTAAAGCAAACAGTATGGGCTGCATGCCAATCCACGCAGCTGCATTTTCTGGTGCAAAATCATGCCTGGAAATTATTATTAAAAAGGGTAAATACACTTCATAAATATTCCTATAATGTTTATTACAATCAAAGCAGTACTCATTTGGGCCTTGTTCCTTTAAAATGTAGGCTGTATTCATATTACACATTTCTCATGTGATGGTTGGCCATGCTGTTATGATAGATATTTCTTTTGCAGGCAAGCAAGTATATGATAAATTTACTTTGTATTAACTATTATTTGAACTGGTCATTTAAATTGACATACTAACATAGCCTTGCTGTTGGTTGTGGGAGTATTTTTGCAATTAAACCTGTCATGCTCTGAATCAGTGGGCTATGCTAAACTATGAGCTGCAGCAAGCCTTGGCCTCATGTACTCCCTCTTTCTTTCTCTGGCAGCAAGGAGAGTTTGGAAGCTTTGGTTTCCATTTTAGATTAACTGCAGTTTCCCATGACATCAAAACCTGGACCAATTGTGGTTAATCTAACTATGGTTAGTGCAAACCAGCCAAATTTAAACTACAGTTTAAGATTAACCACAGTTTAGGGTTTGAGCAACACACTACACTGTGATTAATATAAAATGAAAGCAGAAGCTTCCAATCTCCTTGCAGTTGTACTGGAGGAGGAAGAGCATATGAGCACAAGGATGTAGCAAGCATTATATCTGAAATGGGCCTCTATGAATCATTGGCTCCTTGTCTCAGAAACATGTATGCATTTGATTACTTTTTTGAGCTGAACACAATCACGTAATGTGAGCAAAATTTGTTAAGTATTTGAATGGACTGGTTATTACCTTATTTTATTCATAACATTACTTTATATTCATTATTAAATATATTTGCACAAATCATGCAATAGCAGCAGGAGCTACTTTGGCAAAATTAATATGCTGCAAAATTTGGGGATAAATATATTAATTGTCCCTGCTTTGGAACAGTATCACCTGCAGTTTGTAACCACTTTTTTTTTTTTTTTTAATAAGGTGAAGATCTAGGCTATTCCCCTGAAAATCATATCAATTTTACTAACAATGGAAAGTGTAGCCCTCTTCATCTGGCAGTTCAGAGTGGAGACTTGGAAATGATTAAAATGTGCATTGAATATGGAGCACAAATTGACCTGAAGCAGGTAAGAGCTAACAAAATACACTTTTATTTAACTATATTTGGTATGATCCAGTCAAAGTTTAGCACTTTTAAATCCACATTGATTTAATAGATCATAGAGTTGGAAGGAGCCTACAAGGCCATCGAGTCCAACCCCCTGCTCAATGCAGGAAACTAGAGGAGGGGTCTCCCATCCAAGTAACAACCAGGCCTGACCCTGCTTAGCTTTCCATGCTCAGTTATGCCTCAAAGATTTATAGTGGAATCCTATCCATGTCTATGCAGAAGTAAGTCTCACTGACTTACAATGGGATTTACTCCCAGGTAAATATTTTTCAGGATTGCAGCCTTAGGGTGCAATCCTATGGCCAACCAACCTTGTCTGGGGAGGCATAGGATAGGTTGAAAATCCCTTCCGAGGTTGCAGCAGGGACTCTGCCCACAGAGCACCCTCCCCCCCGTCAGCCAACATGGTTCTTTCTGTGCCAGCTGGGATCTGAAGACAGAAGACTGTCTTTGGTACCAGTGTGTGGGGTTTTTTCCCCCCAAGGGTCACGAGGGGAGGAGCAAGGCACCACTGTCTTCCACGGAATGCAGGTGGTGCCTCAGCCTCTCCACCTGGTGAGGAGAGGAAAAACATTTAGATGGCTGAAATTGGCCATCTAAATGTTTTGGAGGGTAAGGGGAGCACGGCGGCAATCCTAGCCGCCACGCTCCTCCCGCATTCCATTGGATGCCCGTAATCCTCTGAGTTCGGAAGGTTACGGGCACCCACATTGGATGGGGCTGTTAGACAACTACTGCATGCGGCGCTAATTTATTACATGGTATGAATATAGTTTGCCTCTCCAGACACAGAAATAATTCTTTCTTTCCTTCTTTCTTTCTCTTCCTTCTTCTTTCCTCTCCTCTCCCTCCCTCCCTCTCTCCCTCCCTCCTCTTCTTCTCTTTGTCTATGTATATACATACACATGTTGGTTCATTAATTGTTATAAATTGTGCTTAAGGAAGAGCCAGAACAAAACAATATGAATCTAAACTTGCAAGTCCATAAAAACAGAATTCCAGACCTTTATAAAGACTTTAAAATATTTGGCATAGGAACAGGAATGATCGTGAAGGGTTTTTGTGTTTATATTCCCACATAGAGTGACAAATGCACAGCTCTTCATTTTGCTGCTACCCAAGGAGCTACTGCAATTCTTAAATTAATGATGTCATCTTATTCAGGCGATGAACCTATCATTGATGCATTAGATGGAAATAAGGAAACCTTGCTTCACAGGTGAGGCCTTTGCTTAATTTCACTGTATTTACCATCTGTCACTTTCTTACTATTTTATTTCTAACAAGATTTGAAGAAGTCTACTTTAAACTAGTTGGATGCTCAGCTATACAGGTTTGACCACTGGGCATGCTTAGGACTCTGTAGTATCACTGTTAGTTGGTTAACTTGGAGTAAACAGGATATAGATTTCAATCAATGATCAAGATCCTATACTCTTTGTGTGGATGTGTGTTCATTTTATGGAGAGACATGCAGTAGAAAGGGATTCCCTCATTACCACGATAAAGAAGAACAGGGAAACACCATCACAGTTGTAGGTTTATGTACACATGGGAGACACCAGATAATGGCCAAAGTCTGCAATTGTCATAATATAGTCTTTTCAGGCTGTCAGGAAAAAAAAACTTTTTTTTTTTTTTAGCACCATTGTGTTTTTATTGTAACATTTTATTGTTTGCTTTTCATTTTTTCCCATAGGGCTGCATTGTTTGATCACTATGAACTGGCAGAATATCTTATATCAATGGTGAATATTTAATTTTAAATGAAATTATAATGGTAATAAAGGCATTAACTTTACTGTCAGGTTGCCTGGTAACATGCACAAAGACACACTTAAAAAATTAATTTCCTGTTTAGCAAGTACAGGAAATTGGCACAGAAGTATGTATATTTGGGTACAGGTAAGTTTGATGATACTAAACAATATGCACTTGAAAATTTATAGTGCCAGTATAGGTTGGGATCTAAAGAAAGGACATATGGGTGGAAGAAAGAGTCATGTAGGAAGATGAATTTGCTTTTATTGCAGCAGTTCCCTGATGAAAAAGAGAGAAGCCACTTTTTAAATTCAAGTGTCTTGTCTTTTTAGCAGAGGAAAATATTGCTGCCATTAAAACAGCAACAGTTGAGCTCTGGTCATCTGCATGGTTTGCTTTTCTCCTATACTCACTTGCCTCTTCTTTCATTTTTGACCATAGCTCACAGCAGCATGATATGGTGTGGATGGGAGATGATCATAAAGATCTATATAACACTTTGCATTGAGTTTTCATGGTTTTCATATACGAAACAAACAAACAAAACCCCAAAGAGTAGCTTTGCTAAAATGGTAAACATAATTCTGTATCCTTTTATGAAAAATATAGGCATTCTCCATTTTAGAGGGGCTCATGCTTGGCTGCAGCAAAAATTCCACTGAAATGAATCATGGTTTTCCAACAGCAGCACTTGCTGGAGCATTCTCAGAATATCCTTCATCCATATTGGTTATACTCTAGAACCCCCTACCTGCAGCAATTGCATGAAGTGGTCATGATGAATACAAGGGACTCCACCTCACATGGGTGTCAGTAGGTGTGAAGCCTATGTGCATAGGCCAGAGCATGACTTCACAGCCACTTGTACTCATGGGGACCCTTCATGTGAGTAGTGCATAAAGGATGCTTTCATACACCAAGAGCTATCTCGGCATATAATATGCTGCAAACCAGTATCCTCCTTTTAAGGTGATTCATTTACTATCTTGTGACTGTGGATTATCATGCCACATTTCCTGAAGTGACTGACTAAGACAGTGCCATGGCAGAGGAGTCAGTCCAGATTGGTTTGTTCCATCTACAAAACAAACAAGTGCCGAGGAATCAATCGCTTCCAGATTATAGCCTAATCCTCAGTGATGTATTTCTTTAAAATGTACTTTGTTTTCTCTTTTGCTGGGAGTGGAGAGGGGTGGCACAGTTCCATCCAACATGTATGTCACTATATGTATACAACATGTAGGAATAACTGATATTATAAATATCCAAAGTAAGGCTGAAAAATATAGAGTGACATACAGCATAATAGTTTTAAAAAAAATTATTATGCATATGACATTCTAGGGCAGTGGTTCCCAACCTTGGGTCCCCATATGTTGCTGGACTACAGCTCCCAGCATACCCTACCAGCATGGCTAATGGCAAGCGATGCTGGGAGCTGTGGTCCAGCAACATATGGGGACCCAAGGTTGGGAACCACTGCTCTAGGGGGACCCCCAATTTTCCATTATGCTTTTAGGGCTCTTTTAGCTTAGCTCTTAGTCTGAGCCCATAGAGGCAATTAATAATTAATTGCTAGCACTTCCAACTTCCCTGAGCAGGGCAATGAAAAGGACGTTCCAGGGCAATGAAAAGGACTTATTTTCGTTTGGGTGAGACAGCATTAGGAATTTATAGGGGTCACGTTCAATTGATCATATCTCAACTTTATTCAAGCCAAGATATGCATGAGCATTTTGTCCACACATGCATCCGTTTGCTCTTCACTTTGCTGCAAAAGCTTCTAATTAACAATAATTTCCCATTTCATCTGAATTGGATTGCTATGATTACCAGTTTCAGAACAAGCTGGAATATTAAATCATGTTTTGCAGTTGGTTTTAATAATGGTGACTTTGTAACATTTATTTATTTACAAATATACAGGCATAGAGGGGTACATATGTAGAACCCATTCTTGCCTTCCTCTGAATGTGTGGTCAAGGCAAGCTCAGTGGATTTGTGGAAGTCAGGGTAAGGGGGCAAACAGCAGGTGCAATCTCCCTCCCCCTGCATATGGATTTAGTATATGCATAGAAATGAAGGTGAGACTAGGGCTGCAATTCCATCGATTTCTTTGGAACTTGTTTCTATATTGGGGTCCATAAAGCCACTGCATTAATAGTCCCAGAGTTTAGCAGTGAGTTTGAAATGATTCTCATGAAAAGGATTAAATTATTATTTTAAATGTTATTTGCATTGTACTGCTCTAAATGTTTTGAGAAAGTTAATCAGGCCTATTCATCTGGCTTTTGTTCCAAAGACGGTAATATTGTTTAAATGGGCACCTTGCAATGTGGATGGGTGAGGGTTGTCTGTGCAACAGTGCCAGCCCACTCTACTCTACCGGCACAACATCTGTAGTTAGCTGGCTATACAATAACAGCACTATGTTATATCATGCTGGCACAGCCCTCTTTGCATATGAACTTATACATCTCTTTGTTGTGTTTTTTTGTTTTTGTTTTTATTGTGGATTTCACCAAATCAAAACAAAAACAAACAAAAAGAACAGAGACATGAAAAAACCCTGAAATTAACAATTGCTAATATGTAAATATCCAAATAACAGCATAAATCCAGATGTATCAATTCTACATGAGCTTCAACAAGGCAGACCAAATAGCCGTATAAATGTCCATTCGAGAGTGGCGTCTGTACATCATCCTCACAAATATTGAAAGCCTTTAAATCTTCAATCCACTGTGTTATAGGAGGTGAGGTTTTGTCTTTCCAAAGTTGTAGTATCAGTCTTTTAGCTGTTAAAAGGGCACAGGAAATCTATTTACATTGCCCAGATTTTAACTTCCAAGAAACAGGTAGATAATTTAATAGAACATGTACATCAGAAAATATCAAAGAGTGTTCTAATACATAGTTTATTCATATTATAACTTCCACCCAAAAAGAGGCAACTACTGGACATTGCCAAAACATGATTAAAAGAAAAAAAATTAGCAGTATTACACCTCCAGCAGTTAGTCAATTTAGACAAATCTCTTTGTTAGTGCATCTGCTTTTAGGACTGCTCCAAGTATGGAAGAAGCCCCTTTGAGCTCAGAGACTATGGCATCTGAAAAGCAAGCACCTTTTAAGCAAACATATATAATGGATTTCTGGTTTTACTGCCTACATTGTCATTACAAAAAAATGCATGCATTTTTTATGGATTTTTAATTGCAGGGAGCAAAGATTGATAGTGTTGACATTGAAGGTCGAACTCCACTACTACTTGCTACTTCTTGTGCGTCATGGAAAATAGTGAATTTATTGCTCTCAAAAGGTATGAAATGAACAAAACAATGCATTATGAACAATAGTAATATTAGTTAATGGGACTACTTCTATTAGTGGTCAATACCTTTGAAATGTCTGTTTCTCTCTATGTCTATGTTACGATTAATGGGACTATTTCTGTTAGTGGTCAATAGCTTTGAAATATCTGTTTCTCTCTATGTCTATTTAGGAGCAAATGTAGAATTAAAAGATCATCTTGGTCGTAATTTTTTGCATCTAACAGTACTGCATCCTGGAGGATTACAACATCTGAATGAACAGTTTCTGAAGGTAAAAGGAGCATCTATTTGTGAATATTTATAATGGGTGCATAGATACGTGTTTTGGGAAACAATATTTTCATTTTCTTCAGAATATTCATATGGAAGTCTGTTTACATCTGTAATCTACTCATGGTATTCAACATGGCTATTTCAAACAATGTTCTATAAAACATTACATAGTATTGATGTTGCAAAGAGTTTTAGGGTGCAGTCCTAACCAGGTTTAGACAGGAAAAAGTCCTACAACTGGCTGGGGCATGCTGCAAGTGGTAGGACTTCTTCTTATCAAAATCTGCATAGGGTTGAACCCTTAGAAACTTAACCATACAGATGATTAGTGGTGAAACAGAACCATTCCCCATTTCTTTGTTCATTTAGGTTTATCCAATTTAGGTTTATCCAATTTTTAATGGACATCTTTATAATTGTATATCTTTCACCAAAGCCTCAACAGAGAAATTTTATTTATTTATTTATTTATTAATTATATTTATACCCCACCTTTTTTCCTGCAAGGAACCCAAAGGCGGCTTACATAATCCTCCTCCTCCTCTCCATTTTATCCTCACAACAACCCTGTGAGGTAGGTTAGGCTGAGAGTCAGTGACTGGCCCAAAGTCACCCATGGCCGAGCGGGGACTAGAACCCCGATCTCCCGAGTCCCAGTCCAACACTCTCACCACTACGCCATTTATTTTTATTGTTGCAAATTACGTTCTTTGTACTGTTGTGAACCAGAATTTATTATCATGAAAGTATTTTTAAAAATCTGCACCAAAGAAAACTGGCAAAATGTTGCAGGGATGTATGTATTTGGGGGTGGGGAAGGAGTTGTCTCCCTTGTCACTATTTGTCACATCAGTATTCAGTAGGTGCCCATGACACTTCTATGGCCACATTCCAGACAGCCATCACAATAACATGAATGCACACGCTAGCAAATCAAAATATTTAGTAGGTATTGGCTTAAATGAAAAATGTCTTTTGTTAAGAGATAATTCCCTTAGAATGTTGTTAATAAGTACCACTTTTTGTATGTGACAGAAGAAGCATATTAAAGATCTTGTAACTGATGAAGACCATGAAGGGTGCACTCCTCTACATTATGCATGCAGACAAGGGGTACCACTTTCAGTGAATAGCCTCCTTGAATTGAATGTTTCCATCTATTCCAAAAGCAGAGACAAGAAATCTCCTTTGCATTTTGCAGCTAGGTAAGCTTCTGCCCTGCCTCAATGTCCACTTTACATTCCAGATGGCAACATTAGTAATTTGCACATAAATATTTTATATAGCTATGGGCGAATCAACACCTGTCAACGTCTTCTGCAAGATATGGAAGATACCAGGCTCTTGAATGAAGGAGACAAGAAGGGGATGACTCCTCTACACTTGGCTGCTCAAAATGGTCATGAGAAGGTAGTGCAGTTTCTCCTGAAAAAAGGTGCCCTCTTCCTTTGGTAGGTATATGCATTTTGGTCTTATTTTGTTCCCGCCAAGATAATAAAAAAAGTAGAGTAACCAAACCACATACATTTGATGTCCATACCAATATAAGGAAAATGTCTTGCTCAACAAGGGTGATACTAAAATGTATCACATGCACTATAATGTTGTGCATTGAGAGCACATTGTTTAATTCATTGGCAAAGATCTGGGGATAATTATGTGGGTAATAACTGATCAGTGGCCCTGGACAATGTATGGGCCCCCTGTGTCATAGTTGCATCTCCCTCTACACTACAGTGCAGGTGGAGACTGCACGCATGAAATGCAAATCTGTGCAAACCACATGTTGAATGTTAAGATTAATGGCAAATTTTGAACATTTCCAATAACTGCTGAATCTAAGAAGTGTTTTTTTCTAGAATTCTTCATAAAGCTTCTGATATGTGCTTAAAAGACAAGGTCCACAGCTCCATATTTGCAAACTGGATGAAATGAAGGGCTTAGGAAAGGTATACTTAAAAGTGGAACCTCTCTTTCCTGTATCTCCCTTGCAATATCTCAACGCCAAGATACATAACCAAGCATTTGATGGACAAATGTTTCACTCTCACAGTGAAATGCAGAGTTCTGCTGGACATTCCTATAAGCCATTTTAAATTAAAAGGCAAAATCTCTCAGACCTGCTGGAATGGTTTTAGTCATTGGGAAAGGTTGATCTAGCAAGTTTTTAGATACAAGGCCAAACCTGAATTCCAGGAATATTCTGCAAAAATAACCGGTGAAGTGATAAGTACCCAAAGTTTGATAGAGAAAAGACTGGGAAGCAGTAGAACTCTATGGTGGTTTTGGGGTGCACTGTACTGAAAGAACTCGGCAATTCAATTTTGTCACACATTTATCAGAAAAGCAAGCTTGCAGAGAAAAAAAATCTAGAGGAGCTGGTTCAGAAAAGTGAGCAAGAAGTGTGTAACCCAGAATGCCATTGGTTCCATTTTCAAAAACTTCAACAGTTTGTGATTCTTGGTATCACAAAATAGAAACATCATAGCTTGGATAGTTGTAGTCTGCATAGCTTAAGAGGCCCTGGAAATGCATCTCAGTCAGTACAACAGTAGATACATCCACTATGATTATGGCGTGTCTTTAAAAAAAATCAGAACAAAGACCATATTGCTATGGTCCATGTGTGGATCATGTTTTCTATTGGGATCAGCATGTGTACCAACCAGCTTGACTGTGAGCACATCTGTGTCTATAGATGGAAATTTAGGAAATCAACATCCACACCATCTTTTAAACGAGCTGTTCTCCTAGATTGTATCAGATTAAGCCTGTAGCATGCAGATGCAGGACTTTACTGGAGAGTCTTTTGACAAGCAAATGGTGTATATCACACCGAAGATGTCAGGTGGTTGTAGATATTCAAAAGCGCTAGGTTACCCTGTGAGTGAAATTCTGTTCAGCATCCTTGTTATAACTTACAGCTTTTTAAAGAAAGATTGAAAAATGAACCATCAGAAGAGGAATCCACTGTTTTAAAATGCACTTCGTTAGAAATTGGTCTGTATGTAGGGATGCACACACAAATGCACCGTCAGAGTTGACAGTGCCAACCAGCCTCATTTTAGTGATATGAATTGCATGAACACTTCTGTAAACTGAAGGAAGTTGGGAACTGTCTACATAGCACTCATTTTTTGGGTTTTTTTAAATAATTTTTTTTATTTGAATTTTAAAATCCAAAAACCCCCAAAACCAAACAAACATACACTACAAAGCCAAAACAACATCAAACTAAAAAGGGCTTCCAATTTTTTCACAACCAAGTATAAGTAACATCAGATATTTTATACTATAATTTAAAGAAATTACTTTTTTTCATCTTTGCAATAACAAAACAAACAAACAAAATCCCCCCTCTTATTCATCAACCTCACAAGTTCACAAAGCCTCGAAACCTTACAACATTTTACTCCTAAACATAGATAAAAATCCTTCTAATTAAACAATATTTAATATTTCTACTGATATTTAATGAAAATCTCTATCTTCTTTCCCTCTACTTATAAAAACAAACAACCTAGCTTTTTTTTTTTTTTACAGTACTTTCACATTTTCACATTACTTCACATCCCAAATTTTTAGTCCATATTTAGTTGGTTCCTTTCCATTACTCATTCTCAATGCTAAGTTTCATCCAGGCTCAATACATTTTTACAAATAACCAATTACTATTCAGATTCTAATTCAGTATTAAACCTTATCCTTATTTTACTCAGCAACTAATCGTTTTTCTAGTTCCATCCTTTCCAAGTATGCCCCCTTCAGGATCAAAGTCACCACATTAATGAAAAATACAAAGAAAAACCAACTCAGGCTGGAGAAGTTCTCCTTTCTCTCAGAGAGGTTCCTTTCACCCACCCCTTTAGGTTCAGATCCATGAATGTTCTGTTTGGATCACTGTCAGCGATCCCTTTAAATTTCTCCCATTTGGATTCCTCCCACCAATCCATTTGGGGAACTAAACCCTCTTACTTCTTTCATAAGAACCTCTCCCTTCCATTCTAATAGCCAGCAATTATCATAACATGGGTCAAACCATTTATCCCATCCAATAATTAGCAAACCATTTCCCCCGATCAAACACAGTATTCACAATATACATCTTTTTCAGGCTCATGTTCCACAAAACACAATATTTTTTTCTTGTAAGCCCCCGTAAATGACTTCCTCCAAGTAGCCCAATAATCATCTTTCTCTGTGGATGGCTTCCCCCTTACATTCCCAAAAGCATATTCACCGTCCGATTCAATGGCAATCCCCTCCACTTTCCTTTCTCTCTTTGAAGTTTCAGTTGCTATCTCTCGCAGCATATCAATCTCCCCCTTGTCCTCCCTGTTGTGTTCAGACTTCACAGATGATCGGTCACCCTCTGTATTATCCTGGAACTTTTGAATTATTTGTACAGTCCGCACTTCTGATTTCACCAACTTCCCCAGCAGTTTTTTTTTTTTAATGCTTCAAATATAATCATCAGCTCTTCGGCTAGCTTCAGCCACAAATCATGAGTAGCCATCTTGTCTGTGACACAGTATAAATTTAACAGACAGCTACTCCTGCTTTAGACTTTTCCAAAATAAAAAATAAAAAGAGTTACAATACCTCTTTCTTTCTCGTTTCAAAGCACATTTGTTGATCTTCCCATTGTGAAGTTTTTAAAGCATATTTTCTTTTTAATATTCCAGAAAAAAGGGTATTTAGTCCTGATTGTGGATAAAATTTCTCTTTCTTCCTAATTAGCCATAAATCCTTAAGAAATGGAGTTGTCGATCTTCAGGTTCTTGAAAAAAAAAACTCCAAACACAGCGGCAAGCGATGGTGGATTCTCCCACTCTCTACCCCTCCCCGAGAAAAACTGCAATAGCCAATGCCCCTACAAGTAACTCATAGAGAGAGTAAGAGATATGCCAGGAATCACTCTTAAATCATCCTCTTATTCCGAGGATATTAACCAGCCAGGATAACCTCTTGACTGGATTTCACGCTTCGCTGGTCCCCTCACGATCCCATGGAAGCGTTAGATCGACATTTTAAACTCCACCGGAAGCTCCATAGCACTCATTTTTTGCACATGGTTCCATGGACTTTGAAGAAGCCCGAGTGCAAGGTGAAAGGGAGAAACGTGCTAAGCGAAAAGCACGTCAAATGAATCCTTTACAGGACCATCTTCTATCTGGTAACCTGTGTCCTCACTGTGGGAAGCTGTGTGAATCTAGAATTGGCCTCCACAGTCACTTACGGACCCATCGCTAGAGTCTACACAATCTTCTTTAGAATTTCCTCCTTTTATCCCGGAAGACAATCTTACTCGGTCACGAGTGATCGCCTGATGATGATGATGATGATGATTTCCAGCACACAAGTCATTCCAGCTGGTTCAGTTGGAACTTCTATATCCAATGTTAATATTGAAGCTCAGGTATACTAAAGGAAAGTGGGATTTTTTTGCCTTTAACGTTTCCAGACATTTAAAATCTCTACATTTCACATTGTCCTGACATGGTATTAAGCAGTGTAACAGTAAAAAGAAAGTTGCTCTTCCATTGGAAATACATGATAAAAAGATTAATATATTCTAGAATTTGCAGTACTGTGTATTTATGCACAAACTACTTATATCAATGTATTTAGATTTTGGTTTTTTCCCCCAAATCAGTGTGGATTTGCCATGAGTGTGCATGGTCGTAATCAAGTATATAGTAATAAGATGAGAATATATTTTGCTTCTTTATTTTAATCTGTTTCTCAAAAGTGATTATAAAGGGTGGACCGCTTTGCATCATGCTGCCTTTGGAGGGTACACTCGCACAATGCAGATAATCTTGAACACTAATGTGAAGTGCACAGATAAAGTGGATGAAGAAGGGGTAGGTCTATGTATAATCTTCAGCTATAATATTTCAAAATGCTACAGAGCGGCCCCATTGGACTACTTAGTATGTGAAATACAATGAGGTTAAGTATGCATAGGCAGCCATCGATTAAATCCAGGCTGAATTTAAATGTTGGTGCTGAACTTTAAAGCCATAAATGGCTAGGACTAGTCTACCTGAAGGAGCATCTTCTCTCATATGTTCCTGCCCAATTGCTAAGATCATCTTTGGAGGCTCTTCTCTGGGTGCTGCCAATTGCAATGGTGAAATGGGTGGCTACCATGGAAAGAGCCTTCTTGGTATAGGCCCCCTATCTGTGGAATACTGTTCTCAGGGAGAACTGCCTGGCGTCTTAACTGTATATATTTAGATGACAGGTTAAGACCTTTCTCTTCCAGGAAGCATTTCATCTTTAAACTGTTGCTTTGATTATTAATTTTACTGCTGGCTCTTTAATGTTTTTAATACGTTTAATATGCCAGTAGTGGTGAGAGTGTTGGACTGGGACTTGGGAGATCCGGGTTCTAGTCCCCGCTTGCCCATGAAACTCCCTGGGTGACTTTGGGCCAGTCACTGACCTACCAGCCTAACCTACCTCACAGGGTTGTTGTGAGGATAAAATGGAGAGGAGGAGGAGGAATATATAAGCCGCCTTGAGTTCCTTGCAGGAAAAAAGGCGGGGTATAAATATAATAAATAAATAATAAATAAAATAAAAATTGTTAATGTTTAATATTTTGATATTTTCATAGTTGTACTTTTTTTTTCTTTTGTTACATCGCTGCTGCTGCTGCTGTTTTTATGATTGTAAACCACCCCGAGGGCATTTGGTAGTTGGGCAGCATATAAATTTAACAAATAAATAAATAGTAGCTCTAGTGGAAATACACTACTTTCCCCTCTATACTCTTCTCTGCAGCCATCTGAAAAGCTGCTCCAGAGTATTTGCAGCTCCCCAGAGCAGATTTTGAGGGTGCACAGAGTGCTGCGGTGGGGAGGGGGAATCGGCCCCCTCCTGGTTCTGCTGATTGATGCAGCTCTATCAGCTGAATGACAACGTTGGATTCAACCTCATTTCACTATTTTATTTGTTTGTTTCTTTGCTTGCAATTATTTTTAGGCTACTTTTAAGGGTAGAAGCCTCTCAAGGCTGTGTACAAGATAAAAACTATACAAAACAGTATGCTTTGTCCAAGATTTTGAGAAGAATTCTTATTCACATTTTTAAAACAAAATTAGTTCCCCCATCTCTGATCGTACAGTTTACTGCACTGGTAATGGACAGAACATCTTGGGTTGAACATCTTGGGTTGAGAAGATGCCGGGCAGTTCTCCCTGGGAACAATATTCCACAGATAGGGGGCCTATACAGAGAAGGCTCTTTCCATGGTAGCCACCCATTTCACCATTGCAAGTGGCATACCTATTTGAACTTCCAGTTTTTAATGGGCTGGATCCAGACTCAGTCATATTTAGAGCAGACCCATTGAAATCAATGGGACTTAAGTTTGTCATTAGTATAACTAAATTTGGATCCAATCTAATATGTTTGCTTGTTTCTTTACCATTTTTACTTTCCTACATTAGAACTGGGGTGTTTTACTTCCTGCACCCTGAATATTGATTCCATGGATCTGAGTACATAGGAGACTTTTCATGGGTAGTACCCAACACTGCTGGTCTACTTACACTATTGATATACTGCTAGCATTGAGATAAACTCTAGTGGTAGGCCAACTTACACTACTGGCATACTCTTAGAGCTCACTTACACTAGTGTTACGTCATTACCATGAACAGACAAGTAGTGTTGGATACCGCTCCATACATCTGAATACCTTTAATGGATAGATAACAGAGTGGATAAAAATTGATGAATTTAAAAAAATCAAGAAAATTGGATTTTTAAAATTAAAATATTTTTCTATTTTTAAAAATCTCATAACCTACCTCACAGGGTTGTTGTGAGGATAAAATGGAGAAGAGGATGAGGATTATGTAAGCCGCCTTGGGTTCCTTTTAGGAAAAAAGGCGGGGTATAAATATAAATAAATAAAATACTAAATTTCTCTCTAACTTAAAAAATAGCATATTACAATTACATTTCATCATACATTTGCTAAACCTACACTTACAGTTTCATAAAAATGAAGATACCTACCAAGTAGGCATAATTTAAGTTGTTTATCTCATGAAAATGGCTCTGTCCACCCTAACTACCAACTTGCTTCTTGAAACTTCTGGGCTTTCAGTTTCTCTTACTGTAGTCACGTGTGCAAAGGCACAGGCTAGATAGGATTGCTGTACTGTGCTTACGTGGTGGTGGAGTTGGGCCAAGCAAGGCAGTGGAGTTTAGGATAAAAACTGGATTTTGAAAAAATTAAAATTCATTTTTTTCAGACCAGTAACTATTAAACCTTGCTTTGACCTATTAGTCATGGGCATTTCATTTTTGTTTGCTACTTTGTTTTTTGTGAGGACAAGGCTGGACCAAGACAGAGTGAAGCAGAAAGAAGCAATGCTGGAAAGAAAAAGACAAAACAAAATTATCCAGTGTGCATCTTCCTGTATTCTCATACTAAGGCTACAATCCGATATCCACTTACTTGGGAGTAAGATCCATTGAACTCAGTGGAACTTATTTTTGAGAAGACATGTATAGGATTGTGCTGTTAACCTCAAACTGTTATGGGTGCTGAGATCCAATATGGGAATATTTTAAGCACATTCCCTCTACACGTAGGTAAAAAAGGAAATCATGCAAAATATATAGAATGAGACAAAGAGATGCAAAGCCAGCTTGTAATAATAAAATAGTTTAAATAATACTCTATTCAGTAGTAAATTAATATGGCTTAGTGGTCAGATTTGCACCATTGTTCCGGAAATATATGAAAACATTTCAATGGGAAACTTTATTTAAATCAGTGATTTAAATCTACCTTTTTTCTTGCTGGTTAAATCACAATTTAAATCACTGATTTAAATCACATTGATTTAAATCAACCCACTCTGACAGATAATAAAAAGGTAATATGCTTTCCCCCCCATTACATAGTTTTTTTTTCCTTTTCCTCTCTATTTTTTAAGTTCTGAAATTTAGAAAAAGAGCTGTACCACAGCAGTAAAAGGTTACAAATGATCCACCACTAGGAAACTCTGAGGTTAACAGTGCAGTTGAAATCCTAGTGGAAATATCTATCTATCTGTCTATCTATCTATATCACCTATCACACCGTAGCACTTTATAGTGCACACTACTTTATAGATAATAAAATGATGGATCCCTGCCACAAAGGGCCTACCATCTAAAATTCAACAGAGAGAAATGGAGGAAAGGGGATGGAAGTGGAAGAAGGAGTAAATAGAGAAGAAATATATGATTATTTCAGTTACATGTGCTCTTTTGTTCTTATTCTAATGAAATTGTACTTGATATGTTGTCCTTGGGGGGGGATGAAGAACACGGCTCTTCATCTTGCTGCCAGAGAAGGCCATGCAAAGGCAGTCAGACTGCTTCTTGATGACAGTGCCAAAATACTCCTGAACAAAGCTGAAGCTTCTTTTCTTCATGAAGCCATACACAAAGGGCGGAAAGAAGTTGTAAATGTTGTCATCTTACATAAAAGGTAAGTGAATGCTGGACAACAATATATAAGATACTGTACAGATCTAATATTCACAATGTATTTGTTCCATTTCAAATTGTAACTACTTTTGAAAGTATTTCATTTCTGCACCATTCAAATTTGCCTCTTCTTATGAAGTTTTCTTTGTCTTCAACTTATTTTTTCAGATGGGAAGAGTCTGTAACAACATTTTCTCACCATTCTTCTACAAATAAATTTGCCATTATGGAGATGGTTGAATACCTTCCTGAATGTTTAAAAGTAAGACTGTATATAAGGGAACAATTTAACTTGTGGAAAACATATAGGACTGGATCTGACGGTGCCTCCTCCCCCCCATGTGCAAAAGGCATTTTTCACTCACCTTGTGCTAGAGCATTGTGTGAAAAAAGTTAAACATACAGATGTTCTTTGACTTATTTATGTATTTATTTATTTAATACTTGTTCAAGCAGAAGCATGCCAACTGCTCTATGACCTTCCTATTATAGCACTGAGTGAACTCTGGCACAAGCACTCTACATTTTTTTTGCAGAGCACTACTAGCATCTCTTATTTTCTGCTCATGGTTCTTTTAATCCAGCCCATAGGAATGTGTTTAAAGTTCTAGATGGATTTCAAGTACTAAGAACACCTCAGCTATTCAAATAGTTAGTATTCAGTAGACATCTAATATGTATTTTGTGTAAATTCATTCACACATACAGATTGCTATTTTCTGTTTGCAGTAGCTCCTTTAACTTGGGGACACTTAGTGTCAAGTCAACTGCATAAAACAACCATTAATGCTTGGTATCATATGGCCTAGTTGCCACTCTGCCCTAAAACTGTTTAATCCCCTGACCTAAGTTTCATATTATTTATTGGTAAATAGTAAAATTGGAACATTAGTATAAAACCAGCAAGTGAATTGTTATACCTACAAGCCAAGAGTCAGAAGAGTTCCAGTGATAAAATGAAAGACAAATTAAGTCCAAATATGTATGCAGTGCTCAGTTAAATAGATAGTCAATTGGTCTATTAAAATCCACATGCTTATTTTGAAACAATTATATATTGATATTTCTGCAGTATATTCACTTATTGATGCCATTAATTAGATGGACATGAAGAAGCAACTTCAAAATCACTGCATTCTGGAATTGAGTATTTGCAAATCTGAGGGCTGAACTAGAACCTGAGAACTCCAAAGTTGTTAGGTTCAAAAATAATAATAATAATAGCCGGTGTATGTGTGTGTGCACGCACAGGGGTGGTGCTTATCCCAGCCAGGTGTATCCTAATTTTAATCAGGACTATAGCATATGGAAATGGAAGGTTTAAGGATATCAGCTGGAGCCAATCACCTCTTCAACACTGCTATTGGCCCCAGGAAATAAGCTCCCATTGGTGCCAATGGAAGCTTATACTCTGGGGCTAATAGCAGAATGCAGGGGTGATTTTAGGAACATGGCTAGGTAATGGAAGGGTTAAACCTCCCTTCCCAATGAACTGTGGTCCAGATTAAAATCACCACCCTGTTGTTGTTGTTAATTCCTGATATGCTTTAGAGTGATAAGTTTAGTTTCATGTCTAGTTTGGACCTTAATTGAAAAGTTCCCAAACTGTGACTTGTTTGGTGGTATAGAGGACTATTTCTGAATAGCTTGTTACACAGCCCTTTTGTTCAGAGCCTGAAACAAGCTTGGGTGTGCCTTTGAATTTGAGAGTTTTGAATTGGAAAAATTAATCAGTTTTTTTAATTTTTGTGAATTAATTTTTGTCTGAGTGACTAATTGCTTCATTCAGAATTATTGATCTACACTGTTGAAGACAAACTCTTTCTCCCTGCGCCCACAGCCTTGGGAAATTGACTTTTGGTTGCATAACACCTTTATTATTAACTGTGCTCAAGTGTTGTCTCAGAGTACTAAAATGCTTCTCTTTATCTCTATAAGTTAGTTTTAGACAATTGCATTATTGAATCGTCGGAGGAAAAGTCATCCAGAGACTTCTGTGTAAGTTAAAACCAAAGTTTAGTACGCTGAGATATTTTGGAGTTGTTAAAGCATTTGATGTTTTACATGACAGGGCTATTCTTGGTTTTGTATTAGTAGGATTGATCCTCAAGCCTTGTTGACCAGAAATTTATCCAAAATTAACAGATAACCAGACTAGCTCATATTAACTCAAATCTGGTACTAATGTATATCTTCTAGACGAGGGGTTCAAAACCTCCTTAAGCCCATGGGCCAAATTCCATTTCAGAGAAGCTCTCGGGCTGCATTATAGAGGGGGCAGGGCCTAAAGCAAAAGGGGTGGAGTTGAAAAAAACAAAAGTGCCAGCATATTTTTGCTTTAGGCACCTCTAGTAACTAAGCTTTAGAAGAGGCCTTTAGAATGAGGGAAAACTGCACAAAATCTGGGAAACTACCAAACAATCAGTGCTTGAGGCAAAGAGGATGGGGCCAAATGAAGGGGGCGCAGCAGTAGTGTTTCAACTATTCTTTAACTGGAATTCACTAAAGATGCTGGCCATGTTTGCACATCACTAATTATAGATTAGGATGATTTGAACGAGGAATGAAATTCAGTAAACCTCCGGCTCATGTGCTCCCTCCCTTCCTCCATCCATGCATCAGGATGAGTTTAGAGGCTTTTGCATCAACTTTTGATTAATCACAGCTTATCATGTCATCTGGACCCAAACCCATGGTTAATCTTAACTATGGTTAGTCAAAACAAGCCAGCTGGATGTTTCACATACAAGTTGGCTCATGTGGAATCAACCGTATTTAATGTTAACCAAAGTTTGTCGGGTCAGACAACATGACAAACCACAGTTAAGCAAAAACAATAGCTTCCAAACTTTCCTGGTCATGTGAGAGGAGGCTGGAAGGGGTTCACGCACTGCACTAAGTCAGTCTTCCCCAACCTGGTGCCCTCCAGATGTTTTGGACTACAACTCCCAACATGCCTGACCATTGGCCATGCTGGTTGGGGCTAATGACAGTTGTAGTGCAAAACATCTGGAGGGCACCAGGTTGGGGAAGGCTGCATTGAGTTATGGTTTAGTGTGACACATGCAAAAGTGATGTCTTTACTGAATGCTCCAAATGGAAAACCTACTTTCCCGGGAAATAATAGTTTCCCTAAATCAGTCTTTTCCCACTTCCTGTTCTTTTGTCTATGGGGATGTACGAGAATTTTGTTTCTGTGTGCAAAATATATAAACATGCCCTGTTCACAACCCCAAATGTGAGCGAACAGGAGAACACTGTTCTCTGAAAATGTTTGTAAATTCTTGAACGGGTACTTGTGTTCGAAAAATGCGCACATTTTGACAAAAACATTCATGATTGAGCAACTTTAAAAATACACCACTTTGTGCTTAGTCTATGCGGGAAATTTGCACAACTTTGGACATTTGTGCAAATCTGAGATTTGTTTCCACAACTTTCACAGCTGATCACATTGGTTTCACATAAGTTTCCTGTTCGCACAAAATGAACAGCGAATGCAACACAAGTGCAGATCAAGGAGAGACGAGCCTCAAGAATCTTGCTGAACTTGATCATTCCCTGTTTGCTCATCCCTAACTGAGTCCTTCCTTCTCTCTTTCTATCTACCACAGCTTGCTCTGCCAAAAGCACTCAGTTACTTCCAAAACCTCAGATTTTGTAACCCAATCATTTAAGGCAGCTGTAGGTAACCAGATGACCTTCAGATGTTTTGTACTACAACTCCTATCAGGTCCAGCCAGCATGGCCAGTGGTTAGGGATTGGGGTCTAAAACATCTGGAGGACACCACAGACAGTATCTTATGCTGCCTTTGCACCAGCAGGACCCACTGCTTGTGCAACAGGGGTAGCAGTTCTTAAAGCAACTGGAAATGAATGGAAACACTCCAGAATGGGGCAGGGCAGCAGAGCTCTCTTGAGGGAACTCTGCTGACCTGTCCTGATCCAGAAACGAGTGTTTCTTCCCATTTCCAGGCTTGCTTTAGGCAGCACTAACTCCCTAATGGTTGGTCCCTCTGATGCAACAGAATAAGCAGAAGCTCAGCAGCAGTATTAAATGCTGCCCCATGTTGCCTACCCCTGCCTTAAGTGAAGTAGTTACAAAATCAGGGTTTTGGAAGATTCTGAATGTTTTTGGTAGAGTAAGTAGTGATACATAGAAAGGGAGAGCTGGGATAGACAAAAGAGGAGGAAAGCTACTACAGGCAATAGGGGGTGTTGATATGCAAATCAACAAATTGTCAGAAGTACAATGACATGATCATTGGTAGCCACACGTGGATAACTTTTTATTTCTGAGTTTTAGCACCATTTCAAGGTTTGCCAGAAAGTCATATAGGAATATACTGTTAGTTTATTTTCTTAAATTAAACTGAGATTTTCTTGGTTCACACTTGTATAGGTTGAATATAACTTCAGGTATCTTCAGTGCCCACTGAAGATTACCAAGAAGTTAAAGGAAGAAGATGAAATACTTTACGAGCCGCTTCTCACTCTAAATGTAAGCTCTGCGAATGTGATTTCAGACCTGCTCTTCAAGTGTTCTTTTAGGCTTGCATTACATCAGTGTTCTCCAACCTTGCGTCCCCAGATGTTTTTGGCCTACAACTCCCAGCATGCCCCAGCCAGCACTTGTTTCAAGTGTTCCTGCCACCTAACCAATGAGCATTGTGGAATCTACTGCAACTGTTACAACAGGTGGTGTCTTTAATTACACAGGTGTAACTGCTTTTTCATGACCTGAGCCTGCAACCACTCTGCATGTTGAAAAACCAGCGTAGCTGGCTGGGGCATGCTGGGAGTTGTAGGCCAAAAACATCTGGGGACGCAAGGTTGGAGAACACTGCATTACATCTTACTGAGGTGCCATAGTTGCTGCCATTCACCCAAACAACATGTGCCTCCCTGTATAGCTATTTGCTTATGTAATCTGGCACCCTGGTGGTTTTTATTCATGCCAGGGAAATCCCTAATTTTGGGGGGCTGGGGAAGGTTCCTGGTGTAATCAAAATCAGTGAGAACCACATGGGTGCCACTTCATACAAGCAGGCTGTTACAGTGAGGAATGTCCACAATGCTAGAATAATGTGTGAGCTAGGGATGAGGGTGAAATTTGAACCAACCTAATTTGCACTTCCTGAACTAAGACACAAACCAGAATGTAATTATGAAATTTTTCACATTTCTCCACATTTTGTGGCGCAATTATTCAATTGAAAAATGTGTACATTAAGGGAAAATAGCACACACAAAGCATATACTAGTGATTGCAAAAAATGTGTATATTGGGGAAAATTGTGTACCAAAATACAAATGTTTGTGCTGCTGAAAATGTGCATGGAAATGCATACAGGCCTGTGGCTCATGCTGGCTCAGCTTGTCTGAGTGTGGAAAGCTAAGCAGGGTCAGGCCTGGTTATTACTTGGATGGGAGACCCCTCCTCTAGTTTCCTGCATTGAGCAGGGGGTTGGACTCGATGGCCTTGTAGGCCCCTTCCAACTCTATGATCTATGAATCTATATACATTTTAGTGCAGACTTAAAAAATATATTCACAAACTGATATGGAACTGGGATGGTAATGTGAACATTACAGAAAGCAAAACAGATAGATTTGTCCATCTATAGTGTGACCTGAATCCAAGTTAACATTAAATCAAACCAGGCTTCAGTATGATCACTCAGGTGTTGCTTTTCTAAATTAGAATGACCTGTGTGTAACCTTTGTGTGGGTGGAGCCATTCCTTGTTATGGCTGTACCTAAACAAAAAGACCTATACCTTCATGCTTTTATGGTAAAATGCAAGAGAGAAACATAATAAGCATATTATGTTATGCTTAAAATGCAGTCCTATGCATGTTTATGTAGAAGTTAGTCCTTTTGAATTAAGTGGGGCTTACTCCCAAGAACTGATTGCATATCAGAGCCACTGAGAGCCAGTGTGGCGTAGTGGTGTGTTGGACTGGGACTCAGGAGATCCAGGTTCGAGTCCCTGCTCAGCCATGAAACTCACTGGGTGACTTTGGGCCAGTCACTGACTCTCAGCCTAACCTACCTCACAGGGTTGTTGTAAAATGGAGAGGAGGATGAGGATTATGTAAGCCGCCTTTGGGTTCCTTGCAGAAAAAAAGGTGGGGTATAAATATAATAAATAAATAAATAAATAAAATTTCTCTATTGAGGCTTTGGTGAAAGATATACAATTATAAAGATGTCCATTAAAAATTGGATAAACCTAAATTGGATAAACCCAGCCTTAGAATTCCTATTTTTCACATGTAGATGTAAACAAGTTTTCTTGTCCAAAACTATTTGGAATGTTGTCTAGAAAATGAAGATATATGATGATGATAATAGTAGACCTTTATTATCATCATCATCATCATCATCTCATCTTCATCACCATCATCATCTATATTATACAGTGTATTGAATTGCAGTGTAAGGCTCCTTTGGGATATCTCTATATTTACAATTAAACTAGAACAAAACGTGACAAGTTTCCCACCCCCCTATCACCACTTAATTCTTGGCATATTCTCAAGATGTGCAGTTTGATAATTATCCGAGCTGTATGCATCTGGATAAGTGTAACCCTCCTTCAAGTCATACTTGAATTAACTGTTGGCAGAATTTAAGACTTGCAATTCTATCTTCTCTTCCTGGAGAATACAGTTTTCATCTTTATGGCAATGTGTAATTTTCTGACATTTTAAAGGCTATATATCACACACAACACACACACACACACACACACACACACACTTACTATGTTAATATTTATTTATTTATTTACAGCATTTGTATACTGCTCCATACCTAGACAGATTCCAGAGTGGTGAACAATAAAAAGATAAAACAGATAACAGAATAAAAACAAAGCATTAAAAACAGGATAACATTAAATCAGGATAAACACATCTGTGCATACGTACGGCCACATTCACACATGCACATGTACACGTATATATCTCTTCAACCTGGCATAAAATTAACAAATAGAACTGAGTTAGATTATTAATTTGCAAATAATTCCCTATGCAAATTGACATATCTGCATATTTTCCCTCCCTAGGCCATGGTACGTCATAATCGTGTTGAACTGCTCAGTCATCCTGTCTGTACAGAATATTTACTCATGAAATGGTAGGTTTTTGATAGGTAGGTTCCAAATTTCCCGTTTTAAATTTGTTCTAATTAAGGTTCATTGGAAGATAGAAAGCAAAGATAAACTTACTACTTTAAACTTGAGATTTCCAGTTGATGGAAAGGGCAAATGTGAATTATGGGAGTCCTATTGCTGATATAGCAACTTGCAAGCAAATATTGTAACATGAATTATATTGATGCATATTCCATTAATTTACATGAACTTGCTTCCAAGCAGAGCTATTGGACAGTTATCTTAAAAAGGGGTTGTAAACCATTAGGGGTTTTTTTTCCTAGTGGGGGTAATTCCTCCTAGTTATGCTCCCCCCAATTAAAATAGAAAATGCAGTCCTTTTGTAGTATTATGAACATCATACTTAATGAAATTTTGCTTTATAGGATGGCCTATGGATTTCGAGCACATCTTATGAATCTAGCTGTGTATTCTCTTGGCTTAATACCTCTAACCCTCCTGATCACCAACATAGAGCCAGAAGTGTCTTTCAATACAACTCGTAAATTAGGACCTTTTGATAAAAAGGTATAATTTTAATTCATTACATGGGGATGGTGGATTGGTCTGTCACTAAGGCAGTAAACGTGTGGACCATATGCTGGGAACAAGTACAGTTGGATTAGCACAGGCATAACATGATGATAATACCAGTCTCAGTAATTTAGCAGCCATATTCCAAACGAACTGCAGTGGCCTTCAAAGGCATCCTCATGTATTCATTTCATTTCATTTATTACATTTATATCCCGCCTTTTTTCCTCCTACAAGGAACTCAAGGCAGCTTACATGATCTTCCTCCTCTCCATTTTATCCTCACAACAACCCTGTGAGGTAGGTTAGGCTGAAAGTCAGTGACTGGCCCAAAGTCACCCAGTGAGCTTCATGGCCAGGTGGGACTAGAACCTGGATCTCCTGTGTCCCAGTCCAACACAAGAGGTTACCAGAGCAAGGATAATTGGAGGTAAGGTTATCTGTGTCCAGGTTGGGTAGCAGTTGGCATATTGGCCTAAGGTGGTAAAAGCACTCAATGCCACAGAAGCAGCTTGCACTTCTAGTGACAAAGAAGGGCCCCAAGCTGTGAACATGTTCCTCCAGGTCTCCCTGTCTAGCACAGGGTGATCACCACTCCCTTGGGTAGATGAATCACCTACGCACTGTGTCTCCCTCTTGCCTGGACTGAGCTTCAGTTTATTGCCCCTTATCCAGTTCTTTACTGAAACCATGAAGTCAAGCTTCAGAACTACTTTCCAGAATTAGCTGTCCAGGCAAGAATGAAACCACTGCAACACAGTGTATCCAGTTCCCACCCTGGTTAACCTATTCAGAAGGATAGCATGGTTGATGGATCCAAAAGCTGCTGGGAGGTCTAGGAAAGTCAACAGGGTCACACTCCATCTTTCTCCCAGCATCAGGTTGACCAAAGTAGTCTCAGGGCCAAAACCAGGCCTGAACCCTAATTGAAATGGATATAGAGCAGTGTTCTCCAACCTTGGGTCCCCAGATGTTTTTGGCCTACAACTCCCAGCATGCCCCAACACTGGTCTAGCAATTGGCAAAACTGTAAACAATGTAGCACACTTACAAAAGATGGAAAAGGCCTAAGAGGTCCTGGTAGTTTTATTGTCAGTTTTTAATTTGTTTCTAAACTGCTTTAAATTTTTGTTTGTTATAGTTTTGTATTTTGTTTTGCCATGCTGTGAACCGCCCAGAGAACGTTGGCTACCGGGTGGTATGGAAATGTAATAAATGAAATGAAATGTGTCGGATGGTGGACAACGTCCCATGTCACTAAAATAGTATTAAAGAAGGATAGGAATCAAGGCTTCTGTTACATTTAACTATTTATAATATTTCCTGCTCACTTTTTTTTTCCTTTTCAGAATTCATACTTCATAAAAGTATGTATGTGTTTGGTTTTTATCATGAGTTTATTTGGGATCTGCAAAGAAATAATTCAGCTCTTCCAACAGGTATATGCACATGTTGTGACCTTGCTTTCACATTTCTTGAAGTGTTTTTTAATGTGCAATTAAAAACAAAAGTGCTGTCTTTTGGAAGTGAAATTGTCTTCAATTGACACAGAGATAATATGATGTGCCATCTATTTTAATTCATTTTGATAATATTAATATTTGTTGCTTTTATACCCTAGAAACTAAAGTATTTGTTGGATTATTCCAACCTTCTTGACTGGACAATTTATAGTACAAGCATCATTTTTGTATCATCTTTATTTATGAATATGCAAGCTCATTTACAGTGGGAATGTGGTGCAATTGCTATATTCTTGTCTTGGATGAACTTCTTGCTATATCTACAGAGGTAAATTATAATGCTACCCCTGCAAAAATGTATTTATCAAATTTTCTATATTCATTTTAGGTTCATATTATTTAATAATGTAGAATGATTAAGTCTAGAGTATTTACATAAATAGTTTTTGTTAGCTGTATGTTAGTGAGTGCTGGGTTTACAGAACAGTTTAAATAGAAAGACTGAAAATATCAAGGCTGCAAAACACCATGTGACTGGTTATTACTGGCTCCTTGAAAAATGGGTCCTGTTGACTAAGAGCTACAGATGAGTGAGCTGCCCCCAACTCATATCAGATTGGCTTGAAATTGAGATGAGCTGTTTGCCCCAAAATTGGTAAATAACTTGGTTCATTGCTGAACTAATCCAAATTTCCAGGGGGGGGGTAGCTCTTCAAAGCCATCCCCAGAAAAGCTGTAAAGAAACATCTCCATTACTTTGCTAGGGGGTTGTATTAAAGAGCTGTGTGGGAAGCACACATTGCATGGGTCACCCTTGGACTAAGATAGTCCCCCATGGGGATGGGCTTTTGCCCTGAACTCCCAGTTTTTCTGGATGCAGCTCATCAAAGTATTCCCCTACATATGTCATATTTAATTCATATTTCCTAACTTTGGAAATACATATCTTGGTGGATTCATAATGTTCATTTCAATACAAAACAAGCATTTCTGGGAATAGAGAGGCAAACATTCACTGGCATCTCTATGACCCAGGAAGGCTGGGTCATGGTGCTTCAAAATTTCAGGACTCAAAGGAGTAGAAGCAGAGTTACCTGGCTCTACAAAAAAAAGTTATTGCTAATATGAGAATGATGGGCAAAATCCAACATCACAGAAGTGGACTTCCACTTGTGCAACGGGACTTCCCCCTCCTCTCCTACCCTTTGCAGCCCCCCATGCCTACCCCAAAACCTGATCTGGAGGCCCCCAACACTTTGATGCAGATTATGAGGGCATGGGGGGCTATCATCCCTTTCCCATTCCACTGACAGAAGCTGTTCTGTCAGTGGGAAGGGCTAATTGGATACAACCCCATATTTGGAAGCCTAGGTCTCCATTAGTGGACTAGGACAATTGAAGTGAGAGAGAAAATGCCTGACACCCATATTAACTTTGGAGTACTTCACAGAAGCATAATGTTATTGCCACTACAGGAAAACCAATAGGACATAGACATTTTAATTTTCTTCATATATATCTTCCTAGATTTGAAAATTTTGGAATATATGTTGTGATGTTTTGGGAAATTTTGAGGACTCTGATCCGGATCGCTTTTGTGTTCTTCTTTTTGATGTTAGCCTTTGGGCTCAGCTTCCATGTTCTTCTGGGTTCACAGGTAAGAAATGTCACCACAGTGTAATGTTCTGTTTTATTGTTCATAGAATAGAAATAAAATTAGATTTTATGAAAAATATTTGATCAGCAGTGAATAATGTAATGAAAATTCTTTTGCGTGTTTTGTCATTCATAAATCCTGGGAGTGATGGGCATCAGGTTAAGAGTTTTTTTTATCTAAGGCATCTTTAATGAGTTGTACTTAAGTACTGGATGGACATTGTATTTTAAACACTGGAAATGAAGTTTCTCACTCTGTTGTTCAAATTTGTTTTTATTTAACTGTGTGTTACTGTTATTGATTTTTTTTAACGTTGTTTTATTGTATATTGTTGGTTGTTTTTTTAAAAAAATTGCCTTGTAAATTGCTCTGAAATAAATATGAAGTATGGTGATAAATGCCTTAAATTAGTAAACTTCTATTTTGGTGCCTCAGATTCGTTAAATGTATTCTGCAACTCATGCACCTAAGGCCTACAACAGTCAATGAGAGTGTCTCTTAGGGCATTAAAATCTTATGCATTTCAGACAGAAAAAAGTCCTACAACTCCCAGCATGGCTGGGGCATACTGGGAGTTGTAGGACTTTTTTCTGTCTAAACATGCATAGGATTGTGCCTGGGCAGAATGTCTAGAGGGCCATAGCATTGTCCAGATTACCAGCTCCAAGGTCGGAAAAGAGCTCCAACCTCAGACCTTGGGATCCGTGCTCAGATCCCACTCCCCCCTCGCAGCTGATGTGGAAAGAAACACGTAGGCTGCATCTCCAATATCATTAGACCAACCTTGGAGAAGGGGTGAAGACGGCCAGGGGTCAGTGAGGGGAGAGACCAGCTCTGCCAGGATACAACGTATTCTGGCAGCACTCCAGCTCCCTTCCCTTTCTGAAGTGGCTGTCTAGTTGATTTGCAGGGCAGGAGGAGCACAGAGGTGAAGATTGCCTCCGCGCTCCTCCCACCCTGCATGGGATACCTGTAATCGTCCAAGTTCGGAGGTTTACGGTCATCCCCATTGGATTGTACCCTAAGTGTGTTAAAAAGAACAACTACCAAAGATGTTTCCATTAACAAGGAATAGTAATAGTTGAATTTTGTTGGCAATCAGCAAGATAACACAGCCTTGTTTCTATAGATCTAGGGGAGGACCAAACTATTACCACATGATGCTGTGATGAATGTCTTCCATCGCTCTCTTTTATTTCTTTTTAGGAAACATATGGCACTCCATATCTTTCTGTAATGCAGACGTTTGCCATGATGCTGGGAGAAATCAATTATCGTGATGCTTTCCTTGAACCAATGCTCAGTGATAAACTGCCTTATCCATTTCTGAGTTTTGTAATTTTCATTATCTTCTCTCTGCTTATTCCAATTCTTCTTATGAACTTACTGGTAAGAATTAAATGTATTCAATATGGAGACTGATGGCATGGCCACAGTGCTTGCATATGCACCAGCCTGCTGTTATGTTTTCTATGCTGCCTCTCTTGTATTTTTATCAGTTTTGTTTTGTTATTTGTTTTTGTTAACTGCCATGAGGCATATGTTAAAGGTGGGGCATAAATCTGTAAAATAAAATAAAATAAAAATAAAATAGTTTGAAGCACTGTGAACATAATTAGATGATATTATGCAAAATACCTCAGTGATTGTATGTGAACAAATAATTTGCTTCAGTAGACAATAAATATAACCTAGATGGTGGTCTTTAATTTTAAAGACCCAGTTCAGCATATGTTTAGGAATAATTTATTCCCTGTCAAAATAATTGTGAAGAGAAAGTGGAACAGTACTGAAATTCATGGGGGAAAAACATGGAAATAAAAAATTGACTTGTTTATTCTGCTTTGTATTTTATAGATTGGTTTGGCTGTTGGAGACATTGCAGAGGTGCAAAAATTTGCTGCATTGAAAAGAATAGCAATGCAGGTTAGTGACACACATTATAGATTTGATATTCATTATAAGTAGTAAAGGGCAAAGCCAGTTAGCCTTGAGGGTTGCGGCAATTGGGTGGGTGGGTGGGAAGAATTGAGTTCTTTTATAGTTGTATTAAAATCTAAGAACTTGTGTGTACAGGGTGGGTGGTGTAATGCGCGTGACTTGCAGTTGAAGCAAGTGTTATGAGTCACCAGAATTTGTACTCTGAGCATGGGAATTACAAACTTTAGTAGCATTTCTAATTATGACAAGCCATTATAATTTATAAATCAATGTTCTTAAATCATGTTTGCAATAATAATCTAGGCTCCAGTTGAAAAACCCTCATTGACAACAGTGTAAACATGTGTTGTGTGAAAAGGCCTTTGTGCTTATGCTACCAGAGGCTAATTTATCCATTTTGAGTATAAGGTAGTGTAATCCTGTGGCTGCTAGACAACATCTAGATGGCCAGAGGATTTTTCAGAGACCCAACTACAATGTCGGAAAATTGCTCTGACCTCATAGCTGAGTCTCCGCGCTTGGACCGCCCTTCCCCCACCACAGCGTCGGAGACAGGGTTGAGGGGGCATTCCGGGGGGTGGGGTGGGTGGGGTGGGGAGGAGACAGGCACCGTCAAGATACAACATATCCTGGCAGCGCCTCAGCCTCCCCTCCCATTCCGAAGCACCTCAGCTAGACAGCTGAAATCGGCCATCTAGCTGAGTTGCAGGGCAGGAAGAGCGCAGAGGCGACCTTCACCTCCTTGCTCCTTCCGCCCTCCATAGGATTCCTGTAATCCTCCAAGTTCGGAGGGTTATGGGCATCCTGATTGGATTGTGCCTTTAGTCTCACTACAGGGGTGGTCAGGGAAGCCTTAATTCATTTCTTGTCCAGAAACTGATGATTACCACTGTCCAAGCTTACAGTACTAACCATTTTTTCCCCCCTGTGCTGCATATATAACCCCAATCCAGGGAGTGAGTGCAGAGCCGTGTTGTGATGGAGGTGATTTGCATAATCATGGTTCTCTGTTTCTGTGCAGTTAGCAGTCTGAATTAAGAGACGTGTTCATTTTATTTAGGTGAATCTTCACACAAACTTGGAGAAAAAACTGCCATATTGGTTTCTCAGCAGAGTTGACCAGGAATCAAACACCGTGTATCCTAATAGGCCCAGATATTGTGGATTCATGGTAAGCTGGATTTAAAAGAAATCCTTCTAAATTGCAGTCTGAATCCTATGATTTCAACCAAAAGAAAAGAAAAAAGAAAAAACTAGTAACTTTGAATAAATTCTTCTTTTTCCCAAGTCAAATGGAGAAAATAGAAATAAGTCAACCACCCTGGGAAGAGTTTTAATATTTAATGATGCCAGCAATATTCATATTTCCTGGCTTTAAACTGCTAAGCCATTTGTTTTCTCCATGGGCCTATGCAGCTGTTATAAAATTGAGAGTGTAGCTGGTTCACTGGGAAATGTGCACTAGCCCATTATCGACCATCCTGTGTTGAGCGAAAGTGGTTACAGTCCTCTGTACCAGTGTTCTCCAACCTTGGGTCCCCAGATGTTTTTGGCCTACAACTCCCAGCATGCCCCAGACAGCTACACTGGCTGGGATTGTACGATTGGAAGCCCTGTGCAGTCCGAGTTGCCGGTCATGGGGAGGACTGTAGCCGTGCTCTGCCAAGCATGGTCACAGCTTCTCTTCAGACCTATCTTATAGATAGATTTCATAGATCATAGAGTTGGAAGGAGCCTACAAGGCCATCAAGTCCAACCCCCTGCTCAATGCAGGAAACTAGAGGGGGTCTCCCACCCAAGTAATAACCAGGCCTGACCCTGCTTAGCTTTCCACGCTCAGACAAGCTGAGCCAGCATGAGCCACAGGCCTGTGGTTAACTGATTAACATGGGTAGGTTGAGGGTGCAGGGCCTGCGTGCACTATCTGCATCCCCTCCATGCTTTCAATTTTGTATTGCCTACAAAGGCACCAGCTTGCATTAAAATCCAAGCCAGAAAGGATCTTGTCCCTCCTCTCAGACTCCCTAGCCCTCATCCAGTCATCACTTACCTTTGTTGTTGCTCTGGCAGAGGCTGAAAGGAGGAAGTGATGGAGGTCTCTCCGTTTCTCTGCCAGAACATCCACAAAGGTAAGGGTGCGGGGGGGGGGGGGGATATCTGGCAAGCAGGTGGACAAACTGACAGGGTGCTTGGAGGCTCACCAGGGTGTTGGGAGGGTGTGGACCCTTTTGCACTGCCGACAACGCTACTAGGGACATGGCAGAGTCCAAATTGAGTTCAGAATAAGGCTAACTATAAATGCAGTTATTTTCCAGGTTTTGGAAAACAGTTTTGGTTCTTGCCGTGTTCAGTTTCAAGTCTATCAGGGCTGTTTTCTCCATTACTCCCAATTCTTATGTGAATTGTTTGTTTTTGCAGAGTGTGTTCCAATATTGCTTTGGATGGGATGATATAGCAGCAGCTACACAGAGTGCTGACACGACATTAGAACTAGAAGTATTGAAACAGAAGTACAGGTATTTCATTTTTATGCTTATGCAAAGAAAAACTCGTAGTAAAGTTTTAGTTAATGGCCAAGTTATGGTGTTTTCTGGTCTCCTTGCAGCCTAAAGGCTCTACCTTTGCTTTCAAGGGAGCCATCCAAAACATACAGTGTGCAATCAGACTTTGGACCATTATTTTTACTGTACAGAATGGAAGACATTAGTGAAACAAATCTGAACAATTTTCATAGTATATTTTTGAGACTGTTCGAGGTGGTAAAAGATCCTGGAAGATGATTTGTGCAGAACATACATCTCAAATTGTAAAGACCAGGGTCAAGTCAATCTTGTATTATCAGGCTACTGCAGAGTTTCTCAAAAGTTACCCTTTTCAAAATCATGTCCCAAAAATAAAGCAATAGTTGGGAGCACAGATTAATGATAAGTCTTAGAAAAACAGCAGCTGTTCCGTTGTTCCCCACCACCATCAATGAGGAACATACAGCCTGTACCACTTCCAATTTATGGCCATGTGAACACAACCAAAAAGGACTGGGGGAGGAGTGAAACAAGAAGGAGCCGTTGCCTCCCATAGGAATAGCCCATGTCTCAGCCCAGTTTTAGAACCATTGATCTAGAATGGCTTTCCCCAACCTGGTGCCCTCCAGATGTGTTTGACCGCAACTTCACCATTCCCATCCAGCACATTTCAAAATAAGGACATAAAACAGAAGATCATCTATCTCCCATGAAAGGAGTTCTAAGATACCTTTGCTAAACAGCAGCAATCCTGAAATCCCTACATAGTATGCACTTCTAAAGTAAATTATCCATTTACATGCAGATTTTTTTCCTTTCTTTTCTTCTGTGGATTAGTGGAGCTCTCTGGATCAAAAGTAAAATAACCTGAGATATGGAATACCATCGCTAAACTAGTTTAAGTGTACTTGAAGTACATTTTTTTCAAAAGAAGTGAATGAAGTATCTTGAAAGACATTTTTAATCTTGAATGTTATGAATAGTTCTATAGCCTGCTTATAAAAATAATGTATTTTTTAAAAAATGTTTTAGGCTTAAGGATATTGCAGCACTCATGGAGAAACAGCACAACCTCCTTAAACTGGTTGTACAAAAAATGGAAATCATATCTGAGGCTGAGGATGAAGACACGAATGATTTATTCCAGCATAAATTCAGGAAGCAGCAGTTGGAGCATAAGAACAGTAAATGGGATACAGTGTTAAAGGCAGTGAAATCCAAATCTCCCTAGCTTTGCTGGAGTTGCATGTCCAGCAGCATTTGATGAGGTGGCTGGCTAGCAGGAATCATCAGCTGCCACTGTAGGACAAGCAAGAGGGGAGATGAAAATTCACCTTTACCCATAACCGTCCAGAGATGGCAGTGGAGGCATCGTAGTGAGCACCGTGCCGGCATGTGATTGATGACTGATTAGCAGTCCCAACTAGTCCCCTCCACCTCAGTTATCCTAGCTAGTCAGCAACTACTTCGTTGCCTAATGCTGCCTGTGATCCTCCCTACCTCAAAGCCGTTTCCTGTTGGCTACTGCTAACAGGGGTTTTTGCCCTCTACTCTCAGTCATTCTGCACCAGTGGCTGGTGGTTCCTGCTAGAAAGCCACCTTACTGGCCACTGCTGGCTGTACTATAAACTCAGTTCAAATATGAATATCACAGGTCAGTATATTTCTGTATCAACCATTCCTAAATTTAGAGGCTCCTCCTTGCATGGGTATAATATTAATGGAGTTTACATGATGTATAAAAAGATGTTCCCATGTAAAGGTTCTATAAAACACAGTAACTTAGCTTCTTAACTCTGTATCTATTCACATGTAGCACATTATGAATGATAGCAGCTTTGCTGATAAATTCAGATCAAACTAGCCCAAAGATAAACTGATTGCTTTGGAATGAAGATGATAAGCAATGGTTTAATGTGGCAGTCTTACAGAACAGCCTTCCCCAACCTGGTGCCTTCCAGGTGTGTTGGACTACAACTCCCGTATTATTTGTTTTTCATTTCTGCACTGATTACAGTGGAGACCCAGCCTGTTTTCTGAAGCCTATATTTTTTAGTGTTTTCCATCCAGAACACTCCTCCCTACAGAATGTTCCCTGAATGCATCAGTTTGCCAAGCAATGCAATGCAAGTCCTCAGAGGTTTTTACAGAGATTGAACTAATGTTTCTGTGGTTCAGATTTGATAGATTTCTCGTCACTTTCAAAGCTTTCCAAGATCCCCTGTCCCCATGGAATTTTCCAGGAATTTATCAGTATGTATCAGCTATGCAATGCAGTGCCTCTTGTTAATTTCAGGAGTGCATTTTATGAGAAATGAATAAATATAGTAATGAATTGGTAAATGAAACAAAAGGATTTATATTCTTTTCTCCCATTTGTTTCTATTGTCATTTGTCTCTCATAAAAACAAATTAGAAACGAATGGGGGTGCATTTGTTTTAGAAACAAATACACATTGCCTAGCTAAAATGACAGGCAGCCTCATCCTATGTGGGTGCCTGCAACCCTCCGAACTCGGATGATTACGAACATCCAATGGAAGGTGGGAGGAGCTCGGTGGCTAGGATTGCTGATTTCAGCTGTCTAAATGTTTTTCCTCATGCGGAGGAGGAGCTGAGGCACTGCCTGGATTCATCAGATGACGGTGCTGCCTCGCTCCCGGGAACATCCTCCCCACACCGGTACTGAAGACAGCCTTCCATCTTCAGTTCCCAGCTGGTGCAGAAAGAACCGTGCCACTGCGAGTTTGGGGGGAGGGCGCTCCACAGGCGGAGGCCCCGCTGTGACTTCAGAAGGGATTCCAAGGTTGCACGGGGGACTCCAACCTATCCTACAGGCCCCCAGGCAATGTGAGAGGGCCATAGGATTGTACCCTAACAGTACAATCTAGTGCATGTATACTCAGAAATAAGTCCCATTGAGTTCAACAGGACATACTCCCAGGTAAATGTGTATAGCAGCCTTCCACAGTCTGGTGCCCTCCAGATGTTTTGGACATTCTTGACCTTGCTGGCTGGGGTTGATGGGAGTTGAAGTCAAAAACTTATGGAGGGCACCTGGTGTATTGGATTGTAGCCTAAGAGCACAATCCTATGCGTGTTTAGACAGAAAAAAAGTTGGCTTGCTGAGGAATGCTGGGAATTGTAGGACTTTTTTCTGTCTAAACACACATAGTATTGCACCCTAAACGTATGAAGTAGAAAGTTACCTGGTAACACAGTAACAAAATACTGAAGTACAAAGGTATATGGAATTTCCTTTGAGTATTATTCAGTTGACTGACATCCTACTTCAGCTTGGTTCAAGATTTATTCATAGTTCTTTGTTTTATCACAAGGACTAGCATTTATGTATAAAACCACAAAATATAATGTATTATGCATTGGATATACAGTATTACCTTGGATTGCAAGTAACTTGGTTTGAGAGCGTTTTGCAAGACAAGCAAATTTTTAAATATTTATTTAATTCTTTTTGACTTGATATACAAGCGACGTCTTGCAATACAAGTACTGTAGTACGGCTTAAATTAAAAATCTCTGTACAAATTCTTTTTGGGGGATTTCGTTTTGGTATAAGAGTGTTTTGGATTACAAGCACGGTTCCGGAACCAATTATGCTCTCAATCCAAGGCATGACTGTAATAATGTGGCAGTCCACTGTGGCCATTATTCAATGCTGAAATTGTGTGTGTGTTTTTCTCCCTGTTTCAATAAAGGTCCTAATAAAACAGCTTGTTCCTGTGTCTGAGAGCATCATTCAGTTATTCCTTTTTGTAATAAGTTAAGTGATCCGTTATTGCCTTTATACCGTACATTTCATTAGTTTTCTCTGGTAATGATTGTTATTATTTTAAAAGTGGCAATTTAAACAGCATAGCTTTAGCCATTCAGTGAGCTCTCTGATCTCTTAAAAAGTGTAAGGAAATCACTGTTCTACCTCAGAAATTCCCAGGGGGGATTGCTTATTTGAAAGTGCCCACAAGTCCACTCTTCCTGCTTTTGTGTAATGCTTAATATGTTAGGGAGATTTGTAGTTTAGCATTTTTCCTTTGCATGAACAGGAAGAGTTTGATAAGTGTTCTTCCTGTGCCAAACCTGCCCCTAAACATGTGATTTGCCCAGTAATGCAGCCTAGGTCTAAAATAAATTCCTGATCCTCCAGTTCAGTTGGCTGAACCGGGCAAAAAAACTGAAGGATTTGCACTGTGTGTGTTTTCTCTTGGCCTCGCTATGATAGCAGCACAGGGAGCAGACTCTTGAATGTTCAGCTGCAAAGCCTTTGCAAATCTATGGATCCAAGTAGCTACAAGCGGGATGTACTTATGTGCCACATGGTTAGAGCCCTCTGCACCAGCACAGCTGGTGCAGTTCGTTTGCAGTCTTGACAGTCCATCATAATAACACTAGAGGGCAGTGAGTGCTAGTATTTCTTATGGGATATTATCCTAGCCATTATAACATTTGTTTGGATGAAGAAAGGACTGATCACAGTAATTTTAGTAGTGAAATCAGCTACAGTTTACAGTTTTACAGGCTGATATTCCAAAGCACAAAGTTCAGTGACATTCGACACTTCTAGGGAAAGTGTGTAGGAGTGAGTCTTTTACCATGTTCTGACTTGTTCGGGGCGGAGGGGGGGGTTTCTTTTTTCTTTAAGCAAGTGATTTGGAATGGTTTGTTTTTCTGCTTTTGTCTCTCACTCATGAAGCAGCTGTCACGGAGGCTGGGAACATGCATAACCATCTGTAGCCTTCTCCCACCCCCAAAATGCATATCTGAAGTTAACCTCAGAGCCACTGCTTGGATTTGGCTGGCACAGAACAACATTGCATTTGGTGGTGTTAGCAACTTTGCAAAGCTCCAAGTGGTTTTATTTTATTTTATTTACTGTGACCTAGACATAGAAGGTTCACAGTCCAGGGAAATTTACAGCAACTGTTTCCCCCCCACTATACAAGATGACCACTCAACTTGGAAATTCCCAGTACAATTGCAGGTCCCAATAGTCTCTGGCTCCAGAATATTAGTATGGCTAAGAGAACAAGCAAACTTTTTTTTTTATTTAAAATTATTTTTAGGCTACCTTTAAGGATGGTGGAACCTTCCCAAGTTGGCATAGAAGATAAAAGAAGCAGTACACAACAATACAATTCAATAAAAGTTCCATTGACATCAACAGGACTTCCTTCTGAGTAAACTTTGTGAGCAGGCTCACTGTTTGACTTACTCCACTCAGTTATAAGGTGTAAAAGTACCTTTGGGGCAGCCTCCCAATGCTAGGATAAGCCCCTGCTGCATAAACCTTGGATAAAAATAATGAACACTCAGTGTTATTTTCATACAATTGTGACACTCAAATTTGAATGGAGATGAAGATTATTCAAACACTTTACACACAAATACCAAGCAAGCAGCATAACACAGTAGAAACAGAAAATGTAAAATACAAAAAGGAAATATGATAGGGGTATCAACAGCTGAGATCAGAAAGGAGGTAGCATTTCACATGATTTAAAGTTTAACGCATGAAGAAACCTAACTAAAACAAATCAGAGATAGCCATTGAAATCAGTGGAGAAAAACAAGGGTAATTGAAAGGCTAATATAGTCTCTGGGAATCAACTATTTCTAGCATTGAACTACAGATAAAATGGACAATAATGTTATACAACATTGCTTCAATGGCCGTTCAAATGTGTTTCCAGTATCAACCAAAATGAAGGAACGCTATCATTCAAAATTCGGAAGAATGATACACAGTATTTGCAAAATGAATGCAAGGAATCCACAAATGCATAATCTTAAAATAAGATTTACTATAGAGCCGACAAGAAGAAAATGAACCCAGAATATTCTTCAGAGATGGATTGCAGGCAGGGAATGCAAAGATTAATAGAATGGAAAACAAAACCCAACCAATATTCCCAAAGCAGACAGCTTAGAGAAAACATTTACATGACCCACGGTCATACAAAATAATCATAAAACAAGCCTCATGAATAAAGATTTTCTGAGGGGGTGGGGAGCAATTACTACAACTCTCAGGAAAGGTCAAGAAAAGGGGCCAAGCTGGGGAGGGAAAGGGCTGCCTGATTTGTAAAAATATTTGAAGGCAAACCTCTCTAGCACAATATCACTTGATTAATCAATTTACAGTACATAGAAAAGAGAAAGCATTTATATAGATCAGGGTGGGGAACCTCTCACCGTCCAGATGTTGTTGGACTACAACTCCCAGCATCCCTGTTCATTGGCCATGTTGGCTTGGGCTGATGGGAGTTGGAGACCAACAACATCTGGAGGGTGAGAGGTTTCCCCAAGCCTGGTAGAGATTATCATTTACTGAATGGATGCATGAAACTTACCACAATGTGCAAATAACCACATGGTAAGCTAAGCTGTGGTCATCTATATTTTGCACCTGATCATCAGAAATCCAGGAAAACGAGAGTAATAAGATTTTTCTGACCACTTGACGGGCAATATAGATGCTACTGTGATGTTACCACTTAGTAAATAACACCCTGGGTATTCATCCGCACACTTACGGCAGGGGTCCCCAATGTGGCACATGAGATGCCTTGAGATGGCCACCTCACGTGGTGGATGTGCAAGGGTGGTTGCAGGCAGCAGAAGCAAATTCCAGTTTATTCCTGTCATCATCACGATGCTTTGACTGAAATGAGTTAGGCCACAATCCTATGGCCACTAGACGCTGTCTAGATGGCCATAGGAAAATTCAGAGCCCCAGCTCCAACCTCGGAAAAGCGCTCCCTCCCTCCACCCTCGCAGCCGGCATGGTTCTTTCTGTGCCGACTGTGGCTTCAAAGACAGAAGACCAACTTTGGAGCCAGTGCTGCGGGGAGCGGAGGACCAAGGCTCTGCCAGGATACAAGGAATGCTGGTGGTGGAGCCTCAGCCTCACGAGCAGGGGTAAAACACTAGATGACCAAAATCAACTGTTTTGGAGGGCGAGGGAAGTGCAGAGGCAACCCTTGCTTCCGTGCTCCTCTCACCTTCCACTGAATGCCTGTAATCCTCTGTGTCCAGAGGGTTATGGGCAGCCACATTGGATAATGCTGTTAAAAATTCAGTACTACAGAGTATTTTTCTTAAATCACAGTTGGCAAACAGTTTTGCTGTTCTTTCAACATATCAGAAATGGAGAAGCTGTTGTAAAGCAGCTGGGATGGCAGTTGGGGTAGGGTATAAGAGAAATGTTATGGTCTTGTAAAGGGGCCTCCCATAAAATCATTAGGTGCAGGGCCTAAAATTACCCAGCTGCACCACTGCCTGCCTGGTCCCCCCTCCCCTCCCCATGGTTAATAGCAGATGGGTTGATGTAAATCGCTGAACTGGCAGAAGTGGAAGGATTACTTCCCCCCTCCCCAATCCCAATCTTCTCTGGCTACGTTTAAGCAAAGAAAAATATATTGGAAGATGTGCTTGTGGATCTCCCATGTCAGGTCTGGTTTGGTCTTCGGTTCCTGTTTGTGCAAAAATGCATAAGTTGGGGCCCACAATCTGGGTACCTGCTGGCTTCAGAGAACAAGCATATGACTAGAAACCAGGGGCTCCAAAAAGCAGGGAGGCAGACATATGAACCTTGTTCCCATCCCATATAGATGATTCATAGATGCACATACTCATGCTGTTCATACTCTTAAGTGCTTTCCTGAATCTGGGCCATAGATAATGAAGTCAGTCTTTGGAAGGGGAAGTTGGGCGGAGAAGATTATGAGGTGCAGGTGAATAAGCAGTTGGTGCCTGAGCTGGAGACATGCAACCAGGCTGCTTATTTTGATCTTCAGAGAAGAAGAAGAGCAAAAATGTTGCTAATAGTTCTCAGGAAAGTAAGACGGAGAAAGACACATGCTGAGAGAGTTCAGAGTGCGGTCAATAAAATGAGAACACGTACCATGAGTCACAATTTCACTCCAGCCGAGTTGTAAAATCGTCATCCGGCTATATGAATGTGCTCGACAATGCCCAAATGAGTCCTGAGATACTCCTAAAGCATGTAAATATTCCAAATGAAATCAATATTTAAAATGTCACTGCATGTGGACACTGGCTTTTGCTTTTCTATTTTTCCAACTATCAGTTGCTGCCATGAACGCCAGTACTTAAAAACAAGCAAACACTTATTATATTAGGTTGAATTCATATGGATTTATACCCTGATCTTAAGTACATTTGGGGTGCAATCCAATGTGTGTTTAGACAGGGGGGGAAAGTCCTACAATTCCCAGCATTTCCCAGCCAGCTGGACGAGTTTTGACCAATGAGCCGACTAATTATGAAATTTGGCTTGGTTGAACTACTTTTATAGGACCGCTTCACCAGGCAAAAACTGAGGGGGGTAGTCACATTATAGCAGAGGATGGGGAACCTCAGGCCCCAAGTCCCAATGCAGCCCACTGGGTTCTCCAAGACAGCCACACCCCCTTCCCCTGCACTCACCCCTTTGTCCCAGTCGTCTATTGTTTGGTGGTTTCCCAGCTTTTGTGCAGTTCATCCTCATTCTAAAAGGCTGAAATGCCTCTCCTGAGGCTTTGTTACTGACAGTAAGAGCTTTAAGCTACAATACGCTGGTATTTTTGGCCCCACCCCTTTTGCCTTCAGCCCAGTCCTATTTGCCTTCGGCCCCGCCCACTAGTGGAATGTGGCCCCCGACAGCTTCTCCAAAATTGAATTTGTCCCTCAGGCTGAAAGAGGTTCCTCACCCTTGCTTTATAGTGACATTTCCACTTCAAAACATGGTTGTATGAATGAATCTATAGTCACCACAATGAAAGTCACAATGGTGCCAGGTGTTTATCTGAACGTATAATTGCAATGTTTCCTAAAATATGCAGTATACAGGACGTGGTGATTATATCGAATATACTGCAATAAAATTACCAGGTAGCCCATAGGCAAGTAGCATATTAACAACTCTTTAATGCAGCAGAGCAGTAATTGGCAAAAAAAAAAAAAAAAAAATGTGTGACAGGTGGTATAACTAATGCCATGTGTGTGGTCCTTCATAAATTCTTTCTCAAAGCCTTCAGAAATGCAGATTCTTCTTGGGGCTGGTCAGTTCCAAGCACTCTTGGATGAAACTGATTTGCTCAGTCAGGTTTCAGGCCCGGTTTAGGCACAGTAACTGCCTTGTCACCCTGTGGGATGACCTTTGCTGGCAGACAGACAGGGGAAGTGCAACCCTGTTGATTATCCAGCACCTCTCAGGGGATTTTGATACCATCATCCATGATGTCTTCTTTCTGGAGAGGCTCTCCAATTTGGGGGTTGATGGTAATACTCTTCCAGTATTTCTTCTATTATCTGGGTGGCCAATCACAGTAGGTGGTGCTTGGAGATTTCTGCTCAACTCCTTGATAGTGCAAAGCTTAGTAGGGAAATTAGCTTAAATTAGTTGGATTGGAAGTGGTACTAGAGGAGCTAAGACATTTGCTGTTTATGAGTAATCCATTAAAAGAAACAGTAACATATTTTGTTATAGGTACATTGTTTCCCCCCCCAACAAAATAAAATGAGATGTACTATCTTTTTTTACTTATATGAACCTCTGGACTGTTTTGCCCTACACCTATACCCAGCTAATATAGGGATAACATGTAACATGTAAATAAGAATTAATATTTTATGGTGGCAGCAGAACTGGATAAGGCATAATTAAAAGGTGGAGTGAGCCTCCTCATAGTTGTAGTTATAAGTCCACATAAGGGTGGTATTCTAGAGGTGGGATAACTTATGTGGTTTTTCCACAGTGGTTTACGTTTTATAATAATGGCTTACGATCTTTAAAAAATGTCAAAAAAAAGAGGAAAATAACAGGGAAGGGAGAAGAAAATAAGCACATTCATCCAAGAATCTTGTGGCACCTTTAAGACTAGCAAATTTATTTATTCTGGTATAAGCTTTCATGGGCACTGTCCGTGAAAGCTTATGCAACAATAAATATGTTTGCCTTCAAGATGCCTCATGACTTTTTGTTCTTTGGGTTGCAACAGACTAACATGGCTACCCCTCCAGAAATTGGAGCCTTTAAGCATCAATGGAGCCCCCAAAGTACAAGGCATACAGAAAGTGGATGGGGTGTGTGAGCAAGGAATCTTATTCTCAGAAGCACTTGCCTGTATATTTCCTACCATTGTGGCCTTCCCACCCCCTCCTTTAAAAACCAAAAACTTAACTCTCTGTGCTTTCTCCTTCAATATCTTGTTTGTGATGCCGGTTGTGGAACCTTCTACAGGTAGAGGTTATGGTAGCAATTTGCTAGAGATTTTACAGAAGAGGCAGAGAAAGTTGGTATCCAAAACAAATTAAACATAAGCTGTTTATTTTACTTAAATACTAATTGTTCTTATTCTAACTATCACCTCATCCCCACACACTTACTTCCTAACCCTCTCTAACTGATCCTTACTCCCGTGCAATGGAACTTAGGGTGCAATCCTATGCATGTTTAGACAGAAAAAAGTGCTACAACTTCCAGCATTCCCCAGCCAGCCATGCTGGCTCAGGAATGCCGGGAGTTGTCTGACTTTTTTTCTGTCTAAACATGCATAAGATTGTGCCCTTAATGAATTTATAAGAACTTAGAATGTTGCTGTCATTCAAAAAGTAAAGTAGCTCCTTCCCCAAGAGCTGATGCCCTCCAATTGTTTTCAGCTACAGTGCCCAGCATTCCTGATCATTGGTCATGCTGGCTGGGGCTGATGGAGTTGAAGTCTAAAATATCCGGAAGGCACCAGGTTGGGGAAGGCTAGGTTAGGGCACTGCAGTTGAATATGTAAAGGCCCCACAGACCTAGTTGGCACCCCACAGGAGTTGAGACTGTGCCCTAGAACATGGCACAAAATCCTTGGTAATGTGGAGGACTTTCATTCCAGTTATTTCTCAGCGTAGGAATTTTAAAACCACTGCTCGATACAATTGCTACATTAAGGCTGCAACCCTATCTACCTGGGAGTAAGTTCCACTGAGTAGACATGTATAGGAGTGTGCTGTCACAGGTTGGTTTTTGTTTTGTTTTTTAACTGAAGCAACGAGTACTAATTTTAACAGCTTTAAAAGTGAGTCTACTGTTGAGTTAACAACAAGGGTAAACAGTTTGCTGTGTGTGGATTTGTTGACTGTTTGAGTTACTGTGTGTATTGTTGACAGCATCAAAATATTTTATTTCATTAGGGATTAGCTTTGTTTGTGATAATAACATCTGGAGGATCTTGTACCAGTGTAAGTGTGAACAAGCCCTAGGAAGCACATAAATCCAAAAGGCTTCCCTCCTCATTTTTTCAGTTCAAAATCTCAAACTTAGAACTATTAATAGATTACAAACAATTGGAAATGGATTAATAGTAAATGGACATATCGACCACAATATAGGCTGCTCCAGGAGCCTTTCTGGTTGAGGAGAGGGATAAACATACTTTAAATAAATACCACACCAGGTAAGAACATTTCTGGGACTTGAAGCAGGTACGAAATTTGAGTGGGGATGGTTCTGAGTTCACCTCTCCATGCTGTAACTAGTTTACGGTGAAAATGTCTATATGCCAAACATTATGGTAGATCACATGCAGAAAGTCCCAGGTTCAGTGATTGGCATCTCCAGTTAAAAGAATCTCAGGTAGTAGCCATGGGAATCTCTGCCTCAGGCATATAGGCTGGGTTCAGATAACCCACACTGAAAGGTTGGGTATGGGTTGAGGCGGGTTGCTATTGAACCATGGGTTGTTGAAACATGGGTTATTGTGTTGTCTGAACCCAGCTGTGCTAACAAGCCAGCATGAACAACCCATGAAGAGAACCCATGGTTTGTTGTTAGGTTATGAACTGTGGGTTGTTCACCATAGTTTGTTATCTCAGCTGGGTTCAGACAACGTGATATCCCACATTTCAACAACAACCCACAGTTCAACGACAGCTTGAGTGTGGGTTATCCTGTTGTCTGAGCTGCTGCTAGCTGGAAGAGACAGTAGATGGTTAGGTAGACCAATAGTCTGAGTCAGGATAAGGTCAGCTCCTTATTCATTTTGTGGTCATAACAGCTTATTCTCCTCCTGCTGCTCTTCCTCCTCCTTCTCCTCCTCCTGATGTTACCGGTAATCAAGAATGTGAAGCTGGTCCGCAGGCAAATATCAATTTGATAACTGTCAGAGGTTTTCATATTTTGGGTGATGCCCTTTTGGCCTTCTTACGGCTTGAACCTGATCCTTTTCAAATAAATCAGAAATGCATACTTCTTCCTCCTCCACTGCTCTCTCTTTAATTGTGTGTTTAAAATGCTGTGCTTAATGATTCATTGATAAGAACTTTCTGGGGGAGGCAGCAGTCTCTCTCTCTCTCTCTCTCTCTCTCTCTCTCTCTCTCTCTCTCTAATCCTCTTCATTTCCAAGGATGGAAGCAGATCTTGGGCGCTTTCAGTCTTTTGCTTTTAATTTGTGGCACAGCCTGACTTGAACATTAGCCACAAATGTAGGGAAATATGCAGTTCTCTGTGAATCCTTCATTAATTCCGTTGTGATCTCCCAGCCGCCCTTTCATCTGCCCTCCCCCACCCTGTTCGCATCTTCCATCAGAAGCACTCTGAGTGATGCTTGTTAGCAGCTGCAAGTCTGCCAGCACCTTGAGCCCTCTCAGTCATACTTCATGGGCGCTCTCCTGCGTTGTCATACTCTTCCACCCATTCCTGCTCTCCTCCTCTGGCTCCACTCTCACACATAGGAGACAGTCAGCCTGAGTGAAGCATGACATCCCCTCCCTACCCTTACGTCTTACTTGGACAGATCTATTAAAAGGCTCTTATAAATCATTGTTATTAGTTACTGACTCATCCTGGAGTACTGAAGAAGACTCTGATCTCCAGAGTTTTCTGACTCGAGACAGCATCCGAGTGTTGATGAATCTTTATGGAACCCTTATCTTGTATTTTCAACAGCAAAAACTCCAAACTCGGTTTTAACAAGGTTGTTTATGTATCTAATCAAAGCAGGGCAGGAAATGTGGAAGACGGCACAGGGCTGCCCAAGAAACATAATATTTGTCACAGAGCATTAGCTCAGTCTCTCTTTCTTTCAAGGGGTGATAGATGAACTGTGGCCTGAAATTGTTTAAATTATGTGGAATAATGCACTGGTGGTTACATTCACCCATAGCAAGCCAGTTTCCCTCACGTGAGCTTGTCTACAAAATTTTACTGTAATGCTTCTGGATGGATAAAACAACAACAGAAACCACAACAACCCACATAGTGATGTTCCTGCCTGAATACGTTTGTGGAAAGATATCTCTGCAAGAGTGTGTAAGCCATAAGTTATACTCCATTTTCATATATAGTACTGTACAGCGAATGTAAGCCACCCATGCAGAACTTGCATAAGTTTGAATGCTGTTTCTGAGAACCCTGGGGCGTTCTGGAAGCTTATCAGAGATTTCAAAATGAGAAGATCTATAATGGCGGATGAACTTGCCTGAACATCACCCTGTCCACAGTCTACCACTGCTTGGCTTCCCTTGCAAAGTGCAGCTACAGGCGATTCTTGAGTGTGCTCCAGGTCACACTCAGTTCCTGTGGGGCTGAACAGTGAGTGCATGGATCACCTGAATTGAGTGTGTGTCCTAGAACATGCTCCTAAATTTATCTACACACAGTGTGTGTGTGTGTGTGTGTGTGTGTGTGTGAGAGAGAGAGAGAGAGAGAGAGACAGAGACAGAGACAGAGACAGAGACAGAGAAATGTACAGGGTTTCTTCATCAAAGTAGTTTGTTGTGGAAAGTGAAGAATGCTTGAGCACCACCTTCTTTTAAACTGACTAAATTTTTATATTTTTAAAGTGGGTTCAATGTTCTTGGAAAGGTGAGAAGAAGAATTGAATTGGTTCTCAAGTCTCTTCTGAGTTTGGACACAATTCGCAGAGCCCATTGAACTACTCAAATGAAGAACTTTGCACCTTACCCATAACTGATAAAACTACTGTGGTAACCTTTTACCCTTGCAAACTGTGTTTCTATAGACATTTTTTCCCAGAGTGGATTTCCCCAGGAGAAATAACATTTCTCTCACTGATGCAGCACATTGAATGGTATATTTTTTGCCCATTGGTGTTGGTTTTCTATCCTTTCACATGCAAGTTACCTTTGCAGTCTCCACTTACTTTCACAATAAGGCAAAGAAATAGAAATTATAACCATTTGCCCATCCAAATAGGAACTGCAGTTTACAGATTACCTAGATATGATTACGTCTAAATGGAAAAAGAAGGCAGTTCATAAACCGGTAGGGCAGTTCCTCATGTTGCTTTTTCATATACATTCTTCTTATGTCACATGTGGGGAAGCAGTTGAAAGATTTTCATCTCTGTAACTTTATTCAGATGCACATCTAAGATACATGTTTTACAGCCTCGGGAAAGCTGGTCAATAGAGATATGGCAAACTATTCAGAAGTTAGGAAGACAAGCACCCAGGGCTGGCCCTCACATTAGGCAGAGTTGGGGAGCCACCTCAGACAACAAACATTGTGTGTGTGTGTGTGTGTGTGTGTGTGTGTAAGTGAGGTTTTGGAAGCTGTGTGTACCCTTTACCCGGGGCAGTCCTCAATTGGAAGGGCCGCCCGATGACTGCCCTCTAATTTGAAAGTGTCCTCTATCCAGTCCAAGACCAGTATAAAGATAAAGAACCATCAGAAGGAAGAGCTGGGTCTTGAAATTGCCCATCAACAGCACCTGGACAGCAGACTGAGCAGCTATACAGGTCACCTGGTCACAGTCTTCCACACTATGGTGACATGTACTGTATTTCTATTTAAATTACAATCATTATTTCTAAATTTGCATTTATACGTATAAATTGTCCTATGCAAATTGGTGTCATCTTTTGTCCTCCTTTTTGGTGATGCATTTCTTCTTTTTGGCTGATCCAGAGGTGGCCGCTCTGTGCACCCCCTAAGGTAGCCTGCTGCCCTCAGGTGCATGGAGGATGTTGTCCCATCAGTGTTGAAGTAAGTTTCAGCTGCTGGTCTGATTGGTGTCTGTACATGGAATATAGTGGAGCGCCATCTTGTGTTCTGCCTGGGGCAGCAAAATGTCTTGGGCAGCCCTATAAACACCATTATCTGACAATCTTAGGGTGCAATCCTATATTTGTTTAGACGAGAAAAAGTCCTACAACTCCCAGTATTCCCAGCTGGCTAGGGAATTCTGGGAATTGTAGCACTCCCCCCCCCCAAACGTGCATAGGATCGTGCCCTTAGAAAGTAACATGAGAAGAGGACTTTAGAAAATCCTGGGCACACTTGGGCTGTAACCATATACACAATTACCTGGGAGTAAGGCCCATTGAACTTGATGGGAATTACTTCTGAGTAGATATGCTGTGAAAAGGAACAGCTGGAGACATTTTTTTGCTGCAAAGTGAGCTCCCTGCCATCTGGTCCCCTGACTCCCCCATTAAAGGACACAGTTACCAGGCTCCAGAGTGAACGCTGATTACTTATCTCTCTTTTTTTTCCCCTGAAGTGCTTTGTATGATCAAATGTTTGCCTGGCACTTAATTTCTTTCTTTAAAAAATTGTGGGAAAACTCTTCCGAGATGGGGGGAAGAGGCTTCATGATTGATAAAAAGACCAGCCAATCACCACTGGGAACAGTTTGGCTCTGAGAAAGGTGAGGTTGATAGGAAGGCTGGCCAATTGGCATGGTGCAAACCCTGCTTCTGCTGAACACCTCAAGAACAGGTTTTTCCAGAGCTCAGTACAGAGGAGAGGAATGTCCATGCACTCAAACTACTGTGGGTAGTTCTTCCACAGTGGGCTCACTGCTAAAGTTATGTATATATGTACACACCCTTACTGGGAAGATGGTTCCACTCTATTGAATCAATCAGAATTATTTGCAGGTAAATGTCAGATTTGGATATTAAGTACTATATATTTATTGGGACCAATATGGTTTACTCAGAGGGTGCCTTTTAAAGGGAGATTTTGTTAATTATCCTTTCCTGCATTTTTCTAAATATGGTATTAGCAGTTAGGAATTATGTGGATGTAGGGAAAAGATCCCATTAACAACTGCTCCCCACCATAATAAAAGAGAACTACTTGAGTTGATTATTTTTCTTTTGTATGAAATATGACTTCAAAGAAACCTCATCTGTTTCTTTTTCAAGGATCTTTTTTGTAAGGAAAGTAAGTTTGGGAGTGCATGCAGCAGTGGAATGCTACCTCTTGCAAGATTTATGGAGAGTCTTGAAGAGCTCAGTAAGCTAGAAAGGCCTTCATGCTACCTCATTCAAGACCAATTTAATTCATGTTGGTTCTGAAACTGCAGCCACAGTATTAGCTGTGAGTTCATAAATTGGTCTTCAGTGTAGCTGACCTCGGCGAACTGGGCAAACAGGAGTGGGAAGATAAAAATTGTCTGATTATTTGCAGGCAATTTTTCTAGGTTATTGGACTTCTGATTTTTACCTGATCCTCACCATTTTTGCACCCGTATGCACAATAAAACTCTGTTTAGCCCTCTGAGATTCATCAGGCTAAACTGAGAGAATTTCCTGGAAAGGTGATCTGTTGGGTCTATCAAACTCAAAACAAGTTGAACTTCTTATGATACAGCAAACACAACAGTAACTTTTAAGACCTGATGCCTGAGTTTTCTTATTTCCTTCCCCCTTTCCATCCCTTTTTCCTTTTGCACTGTGTCTTTTATATTGCAAGCCTGAGGGCAGGGACAGTCTTTTTTTTTTCTTTTTTTTTTAATTGATCTGTAAGTAGGTGCTCTAGGAGCCATTTTGGCAGAAGCATGGAGTAAAAATACTTTAAGTTGTGTTTTTTTTAAATGCCTGTACAATTTTTCATAATAAAATAAAGAACCAAAAGAATCGAACTGAGTGCCAAAGGGCGGCAGTGATTATTCTCCTTGCTAGGCAGGAAGTAGACAGGAAGGATCGTTTGCCTGCAGTCAACAAGCTTGAAACTGGTTTCCTGCTGTAGCGGTTAGAGTGTTGGAGTGGGACTGGGGAGATCCGGATTCTAGTCCTCACTCAGCCATGAAGTTCACTGGGTGGCTTTGGGCCAGTCACTGACTCTCAGCTTAACCTACCTCACAGGGTTGTTGTGGAAGAGGACCATATAATCTGCCTTGGGTTCCATGCAAGAGGGGAAAAAGTGGGTGATGATTATGATGATGATGTTGATGATGATGTCATAGCTCTCATAAGATAAGAACAGCCATGCTGGATCCAAACAAGGGTCATAGATTTCATAGATTTCACATCTAGTCCAGCATTCTGTTCACACAGTGGCCAACCAGCTGCCCATGGGATCGCACAAGCCTCTGATACTGGAGCTCCTTGGTCATGTTTCACAAAACTTTTATTAATAATGTAAACCATCTTTTCCACACTTTAGAAATCATAAGGAATCCTATTCAGAAAATGGTAAAACCTGATTTACTCCCAAGTGAATTCTATAGTTGGGTAAAAGTACAATCCTATACATGTCTCCTCAGAAGTAAGTCCCACTGAGTTCAATGAGACTTATTTTCATGTCAGTGGGTATAGGATTTCAGGGACTATCCTTACATAGGGTATGATCATTCCCTGTATGAGAAGACAATGCCCACTGCTTATCCACAGAACCCAGTGGGTGAGTTTGCACGTCATCATGACAACCTACCCTGGCAATAAGCCATGGTGGGTTGGTTGTTCTGTTCTGTGAACAACCTCTGGTGCACCTGACAGATGATCAGGGTTTTGACAGGGCAATGGGTGGTTTCTGACTGGGACATTTGGACAACACAACCCATCGTGGGTGCAACAACCCCTACAATCACCCATGTGTTATTAGGGTGGCTTGTTGACTTCAAACAAGCCATCCTGCAGGCATTGGTCTGGTTTGCACAACACGACAACCCATCGTGGGTAACAACCCATGATGGGTTGTTCTGTCGAGTGAACTCAGTCTTTCTCCTTTCCGTCACTCAGTATTCATACAAGTAGCATGACAGATAATTACTGGGCATCCCTTTCATATTTTCCATTCATCTGTCTTGCGCAGAGAGAGAGAGAGAGAGAGAGAGAGAGAGAGCAGTGAAGGTTGGTTGGATGCAAAACAGACCTTCCATTCCCTGGACTGCCCTGGCGTACTGCTTGCTCATGCACCTATTGTAGGAGAGTGGGACTCAGTTAAGCCCTATGGAGAATCCCTTCACACGTGGGTTCTGAACTGTTGCATGGGGAATGTTCACGGCTATGGTGTATTACAAAAGAACATTGTTCCTAACAGTTTTGCAATGGGGCGATGGTGGTGGATTACATTATTATTTCATCGATATTTAATGCTATTATTCTCTAAATTGCTCAGTGAGGTAGCTAGTCAATACAGTGTTTTATATAAAGAACCATGTCCCTGAAGATGCTCAGCCCAGTAACTCTGGTCACATGTCTTGCATCTTTGCAATGGTCCATTCAAGACTTTGCACATAAATATGCTATGATTAATAATGTTCACAACAAATAACTGGGTAATGACCTAACACTCTCATTCTCCCGGCGTTTGTCAGATATTTGGCTATTGTTTCTTATGCCAGCTGGATTTTCAGGTGTTGCTTGTAACATAGGGCAGTTAAATTCTGTATTGGCAAAATAATCCCATCTAAAGTTGCCTTGTTTCTGTCAGCATTTATGCATGGGTTTCTTTTCAAATGGGCATAAATAAATACTGCTTTATGCTTTTCCTTTTGATTATATTGCTTGCTTTAAATGACTTTTCCAGATACTTAAGATAAACACAACAAAACTTGTTTTTTCATTTATTGAATTCTATGAGTTATAGGAAACTCATTTAGTTGTTCTTATTGTTTTCTCTCCTGGTATTCAATCCAAAATAATTTGCCTGGGAGCAGACTTGAGATCCTTTTGTCATTCTAATGGGTCTCATCTTCATTGCAGCCATCTCCCATTGCACATTCATGAACTGTGAGCACTCTTGAATTATCCAAATGTTGTACATGTAATTATTTACAGCATGAACATTCCAAAGAGTGTGTTAGGGTCTATAACAGCATTGTATAATCAGTTTTCAGGCAGTTATTTCAACACTTGGAAGTAAATCATGGTCACTAAACAATTAGTTAAAGAACAGGTGTTTGAAGCATCTTACCACCATTGCCTTTCAGAAGCCCTTCTAGTGAGTCACAAAGCTATGCATTTCTTGGAGCATCTTCTCACCATTGTCTATGGGACTAATTTAAGTTTCAATGGGTCTACTCTAGCTTGACGATGTCTAGATCTACTAACCCATTGAATATTAAGGCAGGGGTGGGCAACTTGTGGCCCTACAGGTGTTCTTTGGCTGCAACTCCCATCATACCTCACCATTGGCTATGCTGGCTTGGGCTGATGGGAATTGCAGTCCAACCACATCTGGTGGACCACAAGTTGTCCACCCCTGCCTTACAGAATCCCAGGCCAAAACGGACACATAGGGAAACCATAGCATAGCTAACCTTTGTTAATGATGAACTGAGAGTGACAAGAGGTAAATAATGGGGAAGAGTATAAGATGAAATAAGTGTGCTGGAGAGACAATTTGGAGGAAATAAATATATGCCCAAGTTGTTGGCTCCAACAGAGTAAATAAGCAAGGCTCACATATCAAATATATAGTTCCAAAATCTTCAGCTTAAATGTTCCAAAATCTAGAAATGCTACATTTAGAATATTTCCTAAACCATTAAGTGTATAACAGGTGCAAGAATAACCATAGATCAATGTTATTTTCTGCACACCTCAGGTGATGTCATGCACTATAAACGGGGAATAGTAGCCTAATTTCCCTTTGTGCTGCATCTACCTTGGCACTGGCTTACCTTACATCAAACTGAACTATGAATTACATGGATGAATGTATTTGTTCTGTTCTTTCTCAGATACCAGATGTTTGACCAATGGCCAATCTCCATTGTTCATAAGCCGGCCTCTTAAGCAGACGCACTAGGTGACATTTCCTTTGTTAGATTTTTCCATCCTGCCTTTCATGATGGCTTGGTGCCTTTCTTACTATGGCCATTGACTCGATTCTACTTAAGTGATTAAAAAACAAACCTACCATCGAAATAGGATTTGTTTATTTATTTTATTATTTGTTTAACACATTTCTATTTGCCTTTCCAAAAGGTTCAAGGAGGCCAGTAAAGAAAAAAGAAATACAATATAGATTTTAAAAAAATACAATAGACATGCAATCGAGTTACATTAAAAAACCATTACTTAAAAGAAGAAACAGAACGGTAAAACCCACAGAGCTCTCTCCCCCAAAGAGGACTGGAGTGTGCGGTGGGGGCTCAGGGGGAACATCTGGGAGGTTGCCACCATCCCAGCATCTGCGACCTAAGGTGGTTGCCTCACGCTTCCTAATGGTAGGGCCGGCCCTGTACCTAGCTCTTTAAACACTCTCAAATGAGTCCAATGCATGCTTAGTTGCTTCTCGGGTCCCACCACCATGTGTAGCACTGTTTCAGTCCTAAAACAGAGGAAACTGCTATGTGTCTTTGGTGTAGTCTAGTCCCTGACGGCATCCCTCTGCCATTTCATTGTATGTTGAACCATCGGTCTGGCACCCTTCTCCATGTTAATGTCAACATTGACATACATTCCACTTCTCCACGATAATGTCAGCATTGACATACATTACAGTCAGCATTTGCTAGCTTTAAGGATGAATTTTGAAGAACCTTTTTTTAATGTGGAGCAAGCTGATTAGCCTAATTTAAAGCAACTGTTCTGCAACAGCTTTGGAGATCTGAATACCTACCACTGGTGTTATGGCATCAGGTTACAGCACATGGCTGAATATCCAATGGCAAAAGCACCATGACTCTCCATAGCGTCATCCTTAGAGATTTTGGATTATTCCAATTGCACTTGCCAAAGCTGCTCTCTGGTATCTGAAGCCTTCACTAAAGTGGAAAGGCCTAGCCAATTTTTTAAAAAAGTTATTTGCACTTGACACATGACAGGGTTTGTGTGTGTGTGTGTGTGTGTGTGTGTGTGTGTGTGTGTTTTGTCTTCTTTTCCACAGCAGAAGAAAGTGCAGTGAAATTCTTGACTGCCTTCCAACAGTCCTGACTGACCAGGGGCAGCCCAGATTTTCAGAGCTTTTTCTCTAGGGAATATGCCCCCAAATTTTAAAGAAGCAACTGGGATATTGTTTTCTTTGTTACTGTTTAAGTTCATGTTGACTAATACTGAAGCACCACATAGTTGTCTGCACTGTAGGGATGGGGAATAAATTCATTCAGTTCACAGCTTAATGCAAACTTACCTGATGTCATACTTTCAGACTTATACACAAACCAAAATTCAGTTACCCTTCAAACTTTGCATTTCTCCGAATTTTGCGATGGAGTTCTTAAATGAAAGCACGTATGCAAAAATGCATGTATTGGGGAAAGTGTGCACAAAAATGTATATATTTGTGGAAAATACCATTTAGAAATGTAGCATATCGGGGGGGGGGAATGCTTGCAAAAAGGCCTATAATAGGCAAAATTGTGTACAAAAATGCATGTGCTAGGAGAAATATACACAAAAATGCATGCAAATTTTCATTGAAACTTTTTTTAAAAAAATAATAAATCTCAAACTGGTGTAGAGATGGAAGAAACCAAACATAAGATTGGAAAATAAGAAACTGAGAGAATCCAAAATCGACAGATTTGTCCATTACTAGTCTGTAATGGCAGCTGGTGAAGTGCTCCAGTGATGCAGTTCTGTTTGTATGTGCATTTGTTTCAATGTAGTCCTTCTCCACTGTCTCTCTGCATCATCCACTCTGTTCAAGAGCTCTTCCTGGTAGATACCCACATAATTTTTCAAAGGCAGAACTCCCAGAAAAGGATCTCTGATGATGATCTCAGTGGCCAGGCAAATTTGTATGGGGTGTGTGTGTGTGTGTCATTCCTTCATCAGTTGGAACCAAGGGACTACAAATAGAGTGTCCTGTGAGCATTTATTCTTCATGACACTTACAAAACTGTGAAAACTAGGTGTGCACCAACCCCACATTTGACTTGGATCCTGATTCTGTGCTTCATAAAATAGCCCAATTCTGCTCAGACCGATCTAGAGGCTGTTTGCTTCAACTCAGGTACTGAACCAAACCGAGATTTGGAAATCTGAGGCTTCATGCCTCCCATTGACTATCATGGGAAATAAAAAATGGCTATAAACTTTTTCTCTTGGTCAGAATTGCATGGTGTTTGCAGACATAGGAGTGGGCTATGCCTACTAAATGTAAGGAAAATTGCTGTAGTTTTTTTGTGTGTGTGTGCGTGTGTGTATGTGTGCTACCTGCCTTTATATCTTGCTTCCCCCACCCCCAGGCAACTGCCAGTAATTCTTTTACTTTTTGGCAAAATTGGATGAAATGTACAGGAATAGTTTCCCCTTCTGAGGGGATTGATCCTGACAAAGTTCAGATGAATAGGCACAGGTGGGTTTGTGCAAAAGAGCCTTGACATGTTGAGGGTATCTCAAAGAAGATGTGCTTCTCCCTCTGTGTTCCTTGTGGACTATTGTTTTGAAAATGACAAGCAGCATAGACGAGGTGTCCATAAGTAAGACATCTGCCAAGTTTCAGATGCAGCAATTCATGTGGAAAGGAAGACCTCAAGTACTGGGTGGGCAGGGGAAGTGAATTTCCCATGGGGTTTGGGGAAAATTTGTATGAAAATGGCATACATCATAGAGTTGTCCCCAGGCAAGAAACCTGCAAAGTTTCAGAAGTATAGGTGCAGGGGATAGGGCATTATGATGCTTGGAAACCAGTTTAAGGCTTTTTTCATAGTGAAGCCTGGTGGCATTTTCAGAATGCCTATCTATCTCACAGCACAGAGTTCCACTGCAAATGCCCTGGGATTATACAGTGGACCTGTCAGTCACTCAACCACACTCACTCACTCCCACTCCCCCTCTCCCTGGTCATTAGTGCTTTAGAGAAAGGAACCCAAAAGATGCTACTTGCACCTCTGAGCATGAACTGGTAATGAATCCTTGTTCTGCCCTGGGCTTCAGTTTTGGTGGCTTTGCAGGGAAGCCTGCTTCTCCTCAGGTAGCACCAGAAATGGTCCAAAGGGGCCTGATTCTGCTTGGCTTCAGGCTTTATCTGCATCCGATGCACATCAACAGTATTGTGCAGCCCCCATTTTGGGCACATATGACTCCCTCAGTTTTAAAACATCCTAGTATGAATGAACTTACGTTGCTTTACATGTTAAGTATAATTGTAGCATTTAAAATGTCTGCAAATAAGGAAATAGTTGTACAATCCTTTCCCAGTATAGTCTACAAAGATTCAACGTGACAGGCTGTATTTCAACCAACGTTTTGCTGCTGTTTGCAAAATAAGATAAGCTGTCCTCTCATAGTTTATGACGACAGCAGGTTCCCTTGATTGAAATACAGTTTTGAAATCCACCTCTTTCTTCCTTGCTGCATTATAATTTGCCGGGGGGGGGGGGATTTTAAAGACAGCTGTGTGAATTAATGAACTGATGTGAGAATCAGCTTTGGTCATGAGCCCCATTTAAAAGTCATGCCGATGACCTCATAAAAACAGCCTAAGAATGCCTGCCTGCCCTCTAGCTTGCTTGTAAAACAAATCTATTCCTTAATATCTCCAAATGCCCACGTAATTCTGTGCACATTTTAAACTCAAAATTATTGCTTCATAAGATGGGATGAAAATTTCCCATGAAAAGGACATTTAGCCAGCACAGGCAACTATAAACTTTAATTGATATTTCACAGTATGTACAAGTTCGCTCTCTCGGGAGGGTAGAATATCCATTTTGCACCTGCACTCTAATGGCAATCTTATAAGATTTCAGCCATTAACATTTTTCATTAACACACTTCATATAGCATTAATACAATCTGATTTTCTCAAAAGTATTCTATATTTAGGTTTCTCTTCTCACATAGTATTAACACTGAACTACTAAACTTCTTAGAAACAGGGTACAACCATTTCCCTAAATGGCTCTGGTCTGTAGTTTGGTCAGATAAGTGGGTGGCCTGCTTATGACATATATTATGGGCTGCAATCTTGAGCACAGTTTGGATATTTAAATACTAATGACATCAACTGGAGTTAAGTAGCCTAACTGTGTGTAGGCTTTCAGCCCATGGATGCAAAAGGTATTTGTGATCATTTCCCTTCCAAATAAGAATAACTGATTGTTATCAAGCATATCTTCTCTCTAGTTAAAGCTACATACCTAAACATACTTACCATTATATAATTCCCAAGGATCCCAATGGAACTTTCTTCTAAGTAACCTTGCCTATGTGCTGCTCCTATGCATGTTTACTCAGAGACATGACAGCCCACCATGAATTATCTAACCCACAGGGTGGTGGTGGTGTGTGCAGGGCATGTGTAGCTGCCATTTTGAATATGCAACTCCTGCTCAGGGGTTGTCGTGTCCTGTGAACCCAGCAAGCATGGATTATGCGAGGGTTAAGCAACCCTCACATACCCCATGGTCTATTTTAGGGTTATGTGGTTGTTGTTTAACACTCACATAACCTATGCTCACCGGGTTCACACGGCATGACATCCCCCGAGAGGGGGTTGCATATGGAAACTGGTGCTCATGGATACTGTGGCTCATTGTGGGTTAAATAACTCATGATGAGCCATGTCGTGTTGCCCAAACCTGGTCACAGGGTCCCACTGATTTCTATTTGAGAGAGATCATAGCATGGTGGAAGAATGCATACTTTGCATGCAGAAGGTTCCAGGTTCAATGCCTGCATCTCTAGCTAAAAAAAGCAGGTAGCAGGTGCCGGGGAAGATTCTCTGCTTGGGACCCTGGAAAGCCATTGCCAGTCAAGAGAGAATACTAGGTTAGAAGGGCAAATAAACTGACCTGGTGAACAGCAGCTTTCTAAGTTCCTACTGGACCTGCTCCTTTCGAGAGGGGGCAGGATCCTACATTGCCAAGGAAGTCCAGTCACATTGGACTTCAAAAGAGGAAATTTCTCTAAAGTGAGGGAACTGGTAAAAAAGAAATTGGAAAGGGGAGTCAATCCCTTCAAACTGCTTGGAGGTTACCATAATGATAGAAGTTCAGCTAGAATGTAGACCACAGGTTAGGAAAGGTAGAGCACCAAGTCCAAGAGGTTGCCAGCATGGTTAATGAGCAGTGCCAAGGAAGCTATCAGAGGCAAGTAGTGGTAACAAAAGATGAAGTTCTCAATCTTATTGACTTATTTATTGAAATAAATAAATCACCAGGCCCAGATGGCATCCATCCTAGAGCTCTTAAAGAACTCCAATGTGAAATTGCTGATCTTCTAACAAAAAAATGTGTAACATGTCCCTAAGGACAGCCTCTATACAAGAGGACTGGAGAATGGTGAATGTAACATCAATTGTAAAAAGGGATCCGGAACTGGGAAATTACAGGCTGGTTAGCTTAACATCTATCCTGGGTAAATTGGTTGAAAGCATAAAATTAATAAGCATATAGAAGGACAAGCCCTGCTGAAAAGAATCAACATAGCATCTGCAAAGGTAAGTCATGTCTCACTAACCTTTTAGAGTCCTTTGAGAGTGTCAATAAACATGCGGACAGGAGTGATCTGGTAGACATTGTTTAGCTGGACTTCCAACAGGCTTTTGACAAAGTCCCTCACCAAAGACTCCTGAAAAAACTTAGCAGTCATGGAATAAGAAGAGAGGTCCTCTTATAGATCAGTAACTGGTTAAAGAACAGAAAGCAGAGAGTAGGAACAAATGGTAAATTCTCCCAACGGAGGGATGTAAACAGTGAGGTCCCACAGGGATTTGCATTGGGGCCAATGCTTTTCAACTTGTTCATAAATGATCTGGAATTAGGAGAGAAATGTGAGGTGGCCATGTTTGCTGATGACTCCAAATAATTTAGAGTGGTTAAAACAAAATGGGATTGTGAAGATGAAGGGGAGTGTGCTGGCCCTGCCTCCCTCCAGCAATGCTTTTGTTACCCTGTACTCATGGAGGGTGACTTTCTGAAGAGGAGAGCCTCCTATATCCATGGAGGCTCTCCACATGATCTGGAATGCTGATTTGCCAGCGTTCCAGATTGTGTGGAGAGCCTCCACAGATACAGGCGCTTCTCCTCTTCAGAAAGTTGCCCTCCATGAGTGCAGGGTGACAAAAGTGATGACAGTGTGGGTGGCTCTAGCACGCTCTCTCTGTGTGCACATTTAATATACTCAGATGTAAAACACCTGAATAGGGCTTATGTGTGTGTAAAATCTAGAGATGAACAGATCAGTCATGTCACTTTCACTTGTGTTCATCCATAAGTCCGTTCCATCCTGTTTATGTGTTAATCTGTGTTTATTTCAGGGGGGCAAATCTGCACAAAATATTGTATGAATTTTATACACATTTTAGTGTAAAATCAACATTTTTATAAGTATTGTGGTATGTTTTTAAAGCCAAAAACTGCATTACAAGATTTGGAGGAGTGCAAAATCAGAAGGATAAATGCATTGTGATCCACATGTTCATTCTGGAGCCGCAAATCAGGTTGGTTTGCTTTAAAATGAGCGTCCCTAGTAAGATTACAGCCTCAGAATAGGACACAAGTTACTTTTTGCTAGAGTTTCCCAAAGAAATTGGAGAAACCAGTGAAAAAAATAGTTTTATTATGTATTGTGTTCTTTACAACTTCCATCCAGAGCAGTTGTAAAAGCTAAAGAGTCAAAGAGGCATCAGACAAAGTAGTAGACAATTATTTTTTATTTTTTGTTATTCACTAAAACTAAAGCAAAGCTGCAGAAAGTCAGTGGCTGCTTTGTGTTGCTGCATTTTATAGCAGTGATCTGGTTGGCAGACTAAAGGGGAACAGCTGCAAGATCATAAGACATACGTTTTTAAAACAATGAACTAGAGCCCAGGCTAAATGATACAGCTTAGATATGGATAGTAGCAAGGATCACAAAGCTTTGAACCCAAGGATTCAGATAGACTTCATACTTAAGAAGCAGAGAGGTGCTACAAAGGCAACACCTACCTATGGAATATTACTTGGCACCCTGATCTGAACAGTTCCACAGGTGTATCTGCCTTGAATGGCATGGCAACATCCCTAAATTTTGATGCAAAATGTTTTGTCCATTGTGCTGGTGTGGTTCGTGACATCATATTTGACACACTTGCATATTGGCATAAAGCTACAAGCATGTCTATTGACTTCTTAGGCCACTTCATGCACAGTCCAAGGAGGCTGCCAGTAACCATCTCAACTTGGAGGATTATGGGCATCCCATGAATGACGGGAGAAGCACAGACGTGAAGGACACCTCCATGCTCCTCCCACTATGCAAAACACTTAGATGGTTGATTTTGGCCATCTAAATGTTCGGCCTTGGAGTAGGCGGGGAGGAGTGTGAGGTGCTGCCAGGATACTTGTGACCTTGAAGCTGCAGTTGGTGTCGTTCTTTCCGCGCCGGCTGCAAGGGCAGGGGGAGGGCGCTGCAAGTTCGGAGTCCCGGCTCTGACCTCGGATTAAGTTTCTGAGGTCGGAGCTGGGACTCCAAAAATCCCTATGGCCTTCTAGACTCCATCTAGTGGCCATAGCCTTGCACTGCCCGAATATCTGGGGCTTCAATAACTTCCTTTGCATAGTGGGGTCCAGGCCCCAGGAGGAGAACACATGCTCAATGGCACTGCAAGAATGACTGGTGTGACCCAGCTGAATCAAGCTGGTATGCATGTTTTGCCCAAAATGTGTGACTATTTCCCTTCTAAAAATGAGCTAAACACAATTTTGGGGGATCCTTTTTCATAAATGTGAAAGGCACATTTTTGTTAGGTGTGATATATTTAATGTTATGCATGTGAAAAATACAACATGTATTTTTAGAAGGAATTATGTTAGCTTTCCCCCCCCCTGCAACTTGTTAATAAAGGATGTATCTTTTTTTTAAAAAAGAGATATTTGGTTTACCCATTGATTGTCAGTGCTGAGCTGAAGGCTGCTGTTAGAGGTGAGTCAAGAAGTGGGAACCAGCAGTCAGTGATCCAGCAAATGTGCTTGTGGGTTTCCCATGGGCAGCTGGCTGGCCACTGTTGGCAGCTCAGCTGGACTAGATGGACCCTTGGTTTGATCCAGCATGGCTCTTCTTATGTTCAAGTCAGAACTGAGGGACCAAGTCAGGAATCAGAGACAAGGATGCACAGGAACACACAAGAACCAAGATGACCATGTTGCTCAGGAAATATCCCTGCCCAAATAGGAAGCCTTTTATAGCCCTCCCTATCCAGGAGGGCCCAATGGCCAGGTTGGGTGAGTAGGGCCATTCCAGAGCCTGAGAAGACTTCACTGCCAGGAAAATGTTCCAAGCTGCAGTTCTAAAAGCTCACCACAAGCGGCAGCGGCATACAGAACCAAAGGTTCCTGCTTCTAGCCCTGGTAGCTCCTAACTACTATGCAAAGAGTCCAGTAGTCACATGACCCTACTTTTCTTTTGACTTTCTTCATTGGCTCCAGTCCAAAGACTGTGCCCAAGGAATTCTGAGTGAACAATGTTTGTCTCACTCTTTCTTTCAGTGTTGAAGGACAATCCATATGTTCATCCGTACAACCTGCATAAGAGTATTTCCAAATGTTGAAGAAAACAGGGCTGCCCTGCCTATGTAGATCTCCATTCATGCATTAGAGTACTCAGATATGCACAGCAGCGTTAGACTGGGCTAACTGTGCGGTAGGGATAACTCAAATTTATACTGTTAGAGCTAAAGTTGATATGGATTTGCTCCACAATGTTCTCAGAACTCTCCTTTGTGAATGCTGACATCAAAAATCTTCCAAATATTATCTTAATGATCAAATATTTGATATCTGAATTGGAAACCCAATAATATTTGATTTCAATATTTCAAATCTGACACTTGATATCTACCAGTATTTAATAGCTAACATGGGCTACTATTCAGTATTTTAACAGCACTGATAGTTGATACTCAACAGCATATCACAGTAGTTTTCAAACCATGGCAAATTCATTTCAGCTCTAGCTGAATGTGGGTTATCCCTCAAATGTGGGTAATCCCTCAAAATCACCATATCAGAACATTTTCCACTTTGACTTGTCTGCCAAAGAATCCTTACACATCGCATGAAGTCCACACATACTATGAATGTTCATGGACCCCCCACTTCAACTCGGTGCCCAGTTCGGCACTTTGGGAAATGGCTTGCCTCTGCTAGGACCAAATCAGAAATGGTCCACTTCAACTCCATACTGAACCCGAGCTGTGCTTTGGAAATCCAGTGCTTCATCCTTCCCATTGACTATCATGGGAAATCTAAAAACGGCTATAACTTCTTTTTCTTTTGGTCAGAATTGGATGATAACTGCAGACATGGTAGCTTCTTAGGAGGGAATTCCACCTGCCCAATGTCAGAACAACAGATTCTGCTCAGGTGTTCATCTAAAATGGATGTGCATCCCTACCACACACAGTCCACATGGGCATTGTTTGTTAAGCCTCACCATCTCCCTCAGTGAGCTGTGCGCTAGAACAGTGTTCTCCAACCTTGGCTATGCTGGCTGGGGCATGCTGGGAGTTGTAGGCCAAAAACATCTGGGGACCCAAGGTTGGAGAACACTGCACTTGAACACAACCAACATTCCCCAGTGACTGCTCATTGCACAGGGAGACCAGTAGCCATGGACAAACTGTCTTTTAAGGAAGACTTTCCACAGTTACTGACTTTTGATCTTGCCACTGAAGAATCTCAGATAAACTTCCCCCCCAAAATGAGAAATTTCCAGAAGATGGTTTGAAACTTAATGGAATGGCATATCCTGTAGTATTTTTATTTTACTTTATAGTATTTGATAAATAGCCTCAGACATACCATGCAAGTTATCGTCTCGTACATTGTTCATATTGTTATACCAGTTTTTTTGAGCAGTTCAAAGACCTAATTGTAATGATACTGAATCAGTTCTGTACTCATTCCTATAATACAAATGTTAATCTCAAAACTGCCCCCCCCGGCCAAGATTGTGTGTGAAATTTATTTATGTATGGAGGAATCAATCAGTTCTGTCCATTTGAGCAGTTCACATCTGTGATGGTAGCCCCCTTTTTTTTATAAGTAAGACACTAAATTCCATAATCCATGTGAAATAATTTTAGCCCAAATGAGTTTTTTGTATCCTTCTTTCATGGAGATTGCTCAAAACAAGGCACACATGTTTCACCAGTAACAGTACCCACAGTGAGAAAGGGAAGTCTTACATTGTGTCCTGAATCAATCATTCTTGCATATTTGAAAAGAGCAAGATAAAGCGGCTTGAACTTAAGAAGCCACAACTGTTGTCTTTCTCAGGAACAGGAATGCATATCTTCCCTGTGCAATAAATGGCAATATATTTTCCCCTCCTTGCCGCTACAGCAGTGTAATATTCCATAGCAAAACCCTGTTTCCTGCCTCATATCAATAGGTTTGTATCCTTTTGCCTAAAGAAGCTCATCTTATTTGCTGCCTAAATATCTTGTATGCTCTGTAACATTGTAAGTATTTTGATTCATGAAGTAGGAACAAAGAAGGTGCCTTTCTGACTTTATGCCAAAGGAGTTCTGTTTGTCTTTATAAAGTTTGGGTTTTTGGGAATGAAGGAAAAGTAAGGGGAAAGTGGAACACTGTACATATGCATATTTTAGGAGGAGTGCTCCTAAAGGAGTGCTTTAGATGTGCATCCCTACCACACACAGTCCACATGGGCATTGTTTGTTAAGCCTCACCATCTCCCTCAGTGAGCTGTGCGCTAGAACAGTGTTCTCCAACTGCTTTAAAGGAGTGCTCCACTGGGTTTGGTGTAGCCAAAAACTCCTTGAAGATTCAACTGCTAAAACTTTAAGCTGGGATAAGAAAGAACCCATTCAGTTCACCTTAGAATAAGTGCCATCCCTCACTAATGTCTAGTTAGAGCATTTGGCTACATTCCTGTGCTAATATGAGGACCGATTCTAATATGGTGTGAGTAAGCCAATGTGGGCCAGAAGAAAATGTGTTGGTTGGACACGGGAAACCAAAGGTTCAAATTTCTTCATCACCATGAAGCAACCGGGTGGCCTTTGGCAAATCACTCAGCCTATCTGACCTCATGCTGTTGAGAAGACTGTTGAAACTAAGCACTCTGCATACAGAAACGGGAGGGAGGAGGGATGTGGCTCATGTCATGTGGGCAGAGGCTGCGAAAGGAAGGAAGGCCGCATTGGGGTGGACGGCACTGCAGGAGCAGCATTACAAGGCAGACACCAAAGCAGCAAATTTGTGGGGAGTGTTACATGAGCTATGGGGCTGGTTGGGAAAGGGGGTGGCAGCCAGCTGTGGTTGCTTGGAAATTTTTGGGGAGGGGACAGGGGATTCCTATAAGGCAGCCTTCCCCAAATAGGTGCCCTCCAGATATTTTGAATTACAATGCCCATCAGTCCCAGTCAGCATGCCTAATGGTAAGGAATGATGGGAAATGTAGTCCAAAACATCTGGAGGGCACCAGGCCGGGGAAGGCTGATTTATTTATTTATTTATTCATTCATTCATTCAATTTATATCCCGCCTATATGTAAATGTCCACTACAGCAGTGTAATATTCCATAGCAAAACCCTGTTTCCAGCCTCATATCAATAGGTTTGTATCCTTTTGCTTAAATGAGCTCATCTTATTTGCTGCCCTGCATATAAAGAGTGCAGCCCAACCTTAAGTGCATTTACGCAGAAGTTATTCTCACAGAGTTCAGTGGGGCTTCCTTCCTTCCTAGTAGTTAAAAACCTAAGGGCAACAGTAGCATACATTGTATTGGTTTTATTGATATGTTGTTTTTGCTCTGTCCTCTATGTTTTGTTTGTTTTAATTTTAGTACTTTGCTGGCTGTTGATTGCTTTGATTCATTAGCTGTTAACCACTTTGGACAGACAAATGAAAAGGTGGGCTAAAAGGATTTGAAATAAATAAATAAAATGTTATAGGGTGTTGTTGTTTTTTTTAAAAAACCCTACTTTTTGGTATGTAAGGCCTGATCCATTGATCCCTGGATTTTGAACAAAAGTGGAGTGATGTCATGTAAGAACAGGTTTTTAAAATGACACTTGGTTGATTATCATTAGGCCTAAGATTTTTTTTTAAATATAGTCTAAAATAAAGTGATGCAGAAATATTCTCACAATTTTTTTCATGACAATTATGTGTGCACCTGCAGAAACAGCCAGTGTACAAAACCCACTTCCCAAGCCAATGATGTAGCTGTTCATTTTTCCTCCCTCAAAGGCCAACATCTGTCTAAGATCAGTGATGGCATCAGTGCATTGCAGATCTTATTTTTCTAAGGCACAGCACTTAATTTTCCCTCGGGTAAAGAGACCCAATAATGGATGAATGAATACCGTGGGCTCACATATCATTAAACTATCAGCAAGAGTTTAAACTGCAGACTTAATCTAGATCAGAAGTGAGAGACCAGAAAGCTCAAATTATGACAGATGATTGCTAATTGTTAGTGAGACTGTAATGATAGACTTCATTCCAAGATGGTGTTAACATCTTGGGAAAGGTCTCTAGCAGTCACTTTATAGCTGTGGAGTGTTACTTTACATTTCAAATGCTTTTCGCTCCAACCCTATCAGCCACTACACTGGCAAAATTATGTTTAGGACACTCTACGAAGACACTACAGTACACTTCTAGTGCCACAGGGGCAGCATGAGCCAAATCAGGGTGCTGTGCTTCTTCTTGGGCTGTGAGACCATTGTAAGCCAAAGCAAGATATTGAGTCAATGTAGCAGTGTGAATTGAGAGAGCTATAGCAACCATCACCACCACCATCACCAGATTTTATTAAGCCCGGATTGAGTTGAAAAGGGGGTTGAATTTGGGATAATTCCATTCTATAGTTCCCCAAAGCATTACCACCACCAAGAAGCAAACTAGGTGAAAACAATTGTACACATGTTCACCATAGCACAGAAGTACAATGTGGAGCAATGATATAAGGTGACTTCCTATGTCAACCTTCCCAACTTGGTGCTCTCCAGATGTTTTGGTCTGCAACTCGCGTCAGTCCCATCCACCATAGCCAATGATCAGGGATGATGGGAGTTGTAGTCCAAAACATCTGGAGGGCACCAGGTTGGGGAAGGTCATCCTATGTGTCAGTCTTTCTTCCTCTTCTGTTACTCACAGCTTAGAACCAGGGAACAACCAACATGTCACATGACCATGGGGATGATGAGAAATCACCCGGCCACAAGGCTGGGAAAGTTTCCAAAGATCTAGGATTGGATCCAGTTTTTTGCTGGATCAACTGCACTGGCAGAAGTTGACTTCCTCGACCATTCCTTGCCACGACAGCACCTCCAGACCCCTGAAAATGCTACACAGAGAGTTAGGAGACCCTACTGAATGAGGTGATCTCTGGTGGGGGGTGGGAATCCCAAAAAATCAGGTGGAGCAACTTTCTGTTAATGGAGCCCTTCTTCTCACAGAAGGGCCCTTCCTCTCATAGAAGGCAGATCCTGGATCCAACCCCTAGTTAAAACGTCTGGATTAAGGCAGGATTGTCAACACACCAAACAGTGTTTGCCCCAAACATCAATACAGCTTCATAGACTAACTAGCCCCATCCATTTTATCATGCGCCAGGAGCAGAGAATGGGCCTTAACAAGATGCCTGTTAGAGAAATAACGTAACAGCACAAAGAGTAGAATATCCAACATATTTGCTGGGGACTTGCAGGGCAAGGTCAGAGAGCACTGAAATGCTGCATTTGTACAAGGGCAGGCATCTGGCACCATTACTTCTCAAGTCTACTAAGTGTTTCTGAACATCTGATCCCACTGGCATATTTTTCATTTACACTTTCTCACATGCAATCATGCTAATAAGAAGAAAAAGACAGCCCCATTTCTTTGGCAGTTAGCTCCTTATTATACATCTCATTTATTTTCAGGGTCAGGTTTGAGGGGGAAAGCAGGTTGCCTGAGCTTGAGATATGAATTAATGAGCGGGAACTTTACTATGTGAAGTAAAGTAGGATAGCTACTCCTTTTCTAATTCCTTTTTACCTTTTTAAACAGAGAAGTAATTGTCTTAGATAAGTGTGGGGTACATATGAAGGGGACAGTTACTTATTTCTTGGCTCTACGGTATATATGCATTTTTTAAAACACAAACAACACACAAATCATTAGTTTTCTTAGACTTGAAAGGATGTACGTGTTACGCGCATCTATGCAGCAATAATATTCATAATATTATTGCTGCATAGATGCAGCAATAGATGTTGGGATAATGGCGCTGTGATAAGGAGATGCAGTTGGAACTTCTTATCTGAGTTCTTGGCTTTTATTTCAAGCTCCAGGGAGCACCTAGTATAAGCTGAAGTGACATATTTGGATACTACTGAGAACTTTCCATTGCTCTTTGTTAGATTTTAGTCCAGGGGAAAATGCCTCAGAGTTTAGGGGCAGTCTTCCACAATTTGGTGTGCACCCAGCATTCCTGACCATTGGCCTAACTGGCTGGGCTGATGGGAGTTGAAGTCCAAACATCTGGAGGGCACCAGGTTGGACATGGCTGGATTATGGCTTGGCCAGGATAGCACTCTCCTGTGCATCCAGTTAGGCACTGTAGCACTGAAACTGGGAAACAAGAAATTCCTAGGGGAAAGATACCACTATGTTTCACATGGGAAGGCAGACATTCTGTCTACACATCATGAACCCACCTTGTGCTAGTCTGTGCCGGGTATGTGGACCAGCAAAAATTGGACCAAACTCAATTACTGTACCCAGCTGGGGTTGGAAATGCTGAATCAGAAGAATTAGTGTGGACAGCCTAAGGGCGTGCATTTTTAGATATGGTAAATGACTTTGCATTAGAACAGTAAGTCATGGAGATAGGTAGAAGGGAGGTGACCCTTGACTTAATCCTGAGTGGTGTCCAGGCTTTGGCAGTGGATGCAAGTGTTGGCAAAATGCTCAGGAACATTTACATTGGGTTGGATCTAGATTGGCCACTCTGTGACTGGAAAGTCTCCTTCCATTCATGAAAGGAACCAGGATCCAGCGGAGTTTCCCTGCTGGAGGAAGAGGGTGGGGAGGCAATCTGACTGGTTCCCCCACCGCACCCCAGCTTTCCATGTCACCTCTCATGCTGTTCTGGAATGTCCCTCAGTCCTCCAGAGCGGCTTGTCAGAAAGCATAGTGGACTGTCAGGGAAAGAAGGAAGGGCAAAATCACATCCCCACTCCCTTCCTCCTGTGTCAGCAGAACTCCACTAGGCATTACTCTGGATCATTACTCTTCAGTTCCGGGATATATACCACTTATCTTTTAGGCATTACATACCTTCTAAAGACAAATGTATAGGAACTCTGTTTTAGTGTAAACATAAGGTTTCAGAGGAGGCATTTTCTTAGATCCATTTCCAGGACTTACTGGAATATCTTGACCTAAATCTCCTTCCCATTTATACTGATGCAAGTTGTACTGTTGAGTTTGTTCCATTGATATTTTATATACGTATTTTCCTGATAAACCCTTAGTTTGTCTAGTGGATATTCCCATCTCAAATTCCAAGTAATTTCTTAATGGTCCATATTCACTAGTTAGTGAGTTAATAGTGTGCCTAATCTAAAAATACTAAAAAAAAATAAGGTAACTTATATTTACCCATCAGTTAGGTATATGATATGCCTTCATTTTCATCAAGTCCCCATCCTACTAAGCTGCTTCTGCTCATGTCTAAAATATTACCTAAGATTGTCCTATCTTGTATCTCTTTATTATAAAATACAGCCATCATAGATGACAAACATGCAGATCATTTTCTTTTAATATCTGCCCATGAGATATATAAACTTTCTGGAAGTCGATTAAGTTTGAATTTTCCCCTCTTTTCAGACTACTATAGCAGATACATTTTCTAGAATGGTACATTTTATGTTGCACTAGCATTAACCTTTTATCCTAAGTAAACCAAAAATAAGTCTTGTATCCAATGGTGTTGTTTTGCTTACAAAAGCAGTTCTGTCAACAGAACCAGGAGGGGTCAATTCTCCCTCCCCCCCACCCTGCACCCCGTGCACCCTCCAAATCTTTTCTGGAGAGCTGGGGGAGCTTCCAGAGCAGATTTTCTGGTGGCATGGAGGGCTTGCAGGGGGAGGAGAGAGGGAGGGAAGCTCCATCATGCTACCTGGTTTCTGCTGGTGTGATGTTGAATTTAACCCATACATATGGATGACACTCCTAAATGACAAAGGTGTGAACAGATTACTGGGAAAGGAAGATGGGGGAAATGAGCAGAATAAAGCTAAATTAATTCTTTGTGTTGGTCTTCATAAGAGACATTACATGTTTTTTTTATTTTATTTTTTAATGTTTATTTGTTATATAAGAACAATAAAAAAGAAAGGGGGGAAGCCATGAAAGAAAACAAGAAGCCCTGAGGAGCAGGAGGAAGAAGAGAAGGAAGAAAGTGACATAAAACATATCACTACAAAATGAGCATTTAAAGAGCTTCAGCTAGCGGACAGGATACAAATGTAAATAAAATAAATAATAAGAACACCATTAATAAAAGAAAGAGAAAAAATAGAAGGGTGGAAACAATTTGACGCTTCCTATTTCAGATATATACATTAATATAAGCAGTTCATATATCTAAACAAGCATCCATATGAAACTGACGACTGTAGGAGATACGTTCAACTTTAGCAAGACCAGTAAGATCTTCAGACCAGTGGTGGGTGTTCATTCTTCTTCAAGCTTAAAGTATGAGTCTCTTGCAACTGTAAGGGCTCTCAGTGTCCACTTTGCTGTCCATCTGTTAATCCCACATCAAATAAATATAATTTAAAAGTGCTGAACATCTGCAATTATTACAGATGTTTCAAGAACAAAATTTATATGAGCAATAACTTCCAACCAAAAAGAAGCCACCACAAGGACACGTCCAATCATTTGCCTCAGTGATGCATGATCCACATTACATTACCAGCATCTAGCAGAGCTAGCAGCTTCTTAACAAGCCTCTGTGGTGTCCAATATATGAGGAACATTAATTTTTATTGAATCAGTCTCATTTTTAAATCTACAGAATAATACAAAGGGAAGCTTGGGCAATTTCCCATTGATTAGACTATATAGTGCATTCTAATTTGCTATTCCATTCCTCTCTGACATTCTGAACATCTACTTTACTACATTCCAAAAGACAAACTGAAAAGTTTGATATTGTGATAATCCTATACCCACCCCCCCGCACACACTCCCACAAAATAAAAGCTGAGTAGGAAAGAGTCCCTATACATCTTAGATTTTATTCTCTGATTTCACTTTTGCTGCAAGTGAGATAAAAATTTAAAAGTCCTGATGAAGGAAATCAGATCCACCAAGTTCCTTGTGACTGTTCCACTATTTCACTGATCAGAGCTTTTGCATATTGATGCAAAATAAAAATGGTAAAACTAAAGTTACTTGTGGGTAAGCCTCATGGAACACAATGGGTTTTTAAACTTTAAGTAAGCATGCATGACTGTACCTATTCCCTTCAGTAGAACTCAAGGAGTCTTCAAAGCTCCCATCAATCCATGCAAATGTTCACCTGCCTCATCCAAAACATCTCATACAGAGATGGGACTACCATCTTTCCCAGTTGAATTTTGCCTGTGTTCCTGAAGCAATGAAAGTGGTCCCCCCCTTTATTGTTCCCCATGACTCAAGGCTAAGCATTGGTGTTCTAACCACTGTACCTTACTCCCTTCAGTAGAACTCAAGATGTCCTCCTGGCTCCTCCTATCAAGTTCTGTTTGGTGGGCTGTTTGGCAGGCTGGGGGAGCTGAATCTCCAGAGAAATCAGAATGTGAGGAGAGTTCTTCTCATGTGCCAATTTCCCAGCAGAACCAGCCCCCCACCTTTCTCAATATGTGCAGCTCCCCACCCCCAAACAACCTGTCAAACAGCATTATTGTCTCTTTTCTCTTCTCAGCCACTATTTGATGAGGTACACTAGTGTGTTCCTTACTTATTATGGTTATCTTTAAGCAACAGAATATAATTCCAATTCTTTTGTTTTGTTTTAACCGAAATGCCAGAATCTTGAGAGGCGTTTCTCCACTTCCCAATACCTCTGATGCAGACGTCAACACAAATGCTGTTCAGATGAATGTAGTTTATTCCATTCATATTTAATACATTGCAGTCTTGATTGTGGTCTGAGGAGGGACAAGCTGCATATGACTTAATCAGGACTTCACTGTTTTATCCAAGTTCTCTTCTTGCATGACCTTAAACTTTTTATTGTGAGAAGCATATGCAATAGTCCTTCCCTTCATATAAGACTGGCTTCCTATTCAATAGAACAAGACATGGTTGAACCCTCATTAATCTCACAATATCATGAAGGTCAGAAGCCATCTGTGTTTTAAAATCGTCATCGTTAAGAAGTGAACATTGATGCACCAAAGGCCAAAGAGACCAGAATTAGGGCGCAATCCTATGGCTTCCCAACATTGCCTGGGGAGTCCATAGGATTAGACTAGAGTCCCAGTTCCAAGGTCCTCCGAGGTCCTCCAACTGCAGAGCTGAGACTCCGATTGTGGAGCTCCCCCCAGTCGGTGTGGAAAGAACTGTGCTGGCTGCATCTAAGGAGGCATGCCAGGGGGTGGGAAGGGAAGGAGACTGGGGCCAACAGTTTACCAACCATATCAAATGGCGCCTCAGTCTCCTTCCTTCCACAGAGCTTCATCTAGATGGCAAAAAATGTCGAGATGAAATACAGGGTGTGAGGTGTGGGATAGCAGTAATCGCTCCACCCCACCTTGCACCTTCAATGGATGCAACGTAAGCCCCATGTTCAAAGGCTTAGGTGCATCGAGTGTGGAGGACATAGGATTGTGCCCTTAGGCAATTGATTCCAAAATGGACCAGAGCATGGTCCAAAATAACAATTGTATCAATATCACGTGCTGTCACACATTGAAACAGTGGACTACGAAACCAAAAAATAATCTAATCTAAACAATTTTGATTGCACATCCCACCCCAAAGGATGCAACATATGCCGTACATCAATTAAACCTAACTCAAATATATAAGCCTTCAATGTTGAATGGATTGCAGAGTGAGATTTGTGAAGGGGATTACTTTCTATCCAAACTGGGTCTGGAATCTCATTAAAATCTCCTCCAATTAACTGATGATCATAAGTAATAGTAGGCAGGGGACCAAGGCACTCATGCAGCACATAGGCAAATCCAATTATATTCACCATGGGATTACCGTAGTTGTAAATTTAACCACCAAAATAAGAAAGGCATTGATAACTGAACTTTGAAAAAGCTTCTGACACAGTCCCTTTCCAAAAGGCTCTGAAGTAAGCATTCATGGTATTAAAAGACTTGTCTTCTTATGGATTAACTGGTTAAAAAAACAGAAGGCAGAGAGCTAAATTTCCTGTCTTCACAATGGAGGGAAGTAAAAAGTACAAGATTCTGTACTGGGACATTGTTCACAAACTGTCTAGAGACAGGAGTGAGCAATGAGATGGCCAAGTTTGTGGATGACACCAAAGTGTTCAGTAAGGTGAACCAACATTCTTTGAATGAACTGCCACAATATGTGGAACAAAATTAAGTTGCCTCTCAAGAAAGCAAAAGACATTGTGCATACTCTGTTTCCCAATAAATCCCTCCATTTTGAACATAATTAAGAGGCAGGTTTCCCTTCTTTTGTGGGCTTCTAGTGTTCAAATATGCATCTATTGATGCAAATAGGCCTTCAGAGTGGATTCCCACCTACTTATTATTTCTGGCCATTTCCTGTAATACACATCCAGATACTACACCACTGCTAAAAAGGAGAGACAGCATGCCTGTTACCAGAATGACACTTCTACATGCGTACTGAAACCATCATTTTGGAATGGTTACAAATACATATGAGTCACTCTCCACATGCTGAGTGCCTTAAGGCACAATCCTTAAGTTTAGACACACACAAGAAAGACCTACAACTCCCAGCATGCCCCAGCCAGCTGTGGATTACTACAATGCACTCTATGTGGGGCTGCCCTTAAGGCTGCTCTGGAAGCTGGAGCTAGTGCAGAATGCAGCAGTTCGGCTGCTGTTGGGAGATCCCCCTGTTCAGCGTGCAACTCCTTTGCTGAAGCTGGCTGCCTATTCGCTACCGAGCCAGGTTTAAGGTTCTGGTACTAGTGTACAAAACCCTGAACAAGTTGGGACCCGGATACCTGAAAGAGTGCTTTTTCCTTTACCAACCTGCCCGGTCACTGAGGTCATTGGAAGATATTCTCCTGGGGGTTCCACATGGACTGACTGGAGTCCACCAGGAGAAGAGTCTTCAGTCAGTGTGTGATGGCTCCATTTCTATGGAACTCCCTACTTCTGGAAGTCAGGCAGGCGCCAACACTGTGTGTTGTTTTCAGCGCCTTCTGAAGACATCTTTGTTCTGGGAAGCCTTTCTTGCTGACCAGCCATGGTTTTAATGTTGTCCTGTTTTAATGTATTGTTTTATTATTTATCTGTTTTATCTTTTTATTGTTCACCAGAATCTGCCTAGATATGGAGCGGTATACAAATATTGTAATAAATCAAATAATTTTTAAAAGTCCTACAACTCCCAGCATTCCCCAGCTGCTATCAATGAAGGAAGATGGGAGTTGTAGGCCTTTTTCTGTCTAACAGTGCATACGATTACCCCCTTATGCTTTTATAAATATCCAATATCATGTTGGAAAAGTGGTTTATTAATCTAACTTTAGCCTTTCTAAAATAGATAGTGGCATAATTCCACTAGCTTTTAGCACTGGATTTTATTTCTGCTTGGGTAGATGTTTGGGTCACACAGTTCAGAAACACTATAAGCATGTAGTGAAGGAGGAAGAACAGTTGGAGGTCATATTTTCAAGGAATCTGCCAGATGACAATTAGAAAAATAACGTAATCTTCATACAAATTCTTGCATTGTGACCCTTCCTGGCCTTCAGCTGTGTGCAAAAAAGGCTAGTGGTAATTAATAGAAAGTGTAGTTTGCCCTTCCTTCCTAATGCTTAGGAGGCTGGATACTGCTGTGCTACTTAACCATTCTCCATATGATGACATAAGTTCAGAACTAAAGGCTCCTTCCATTTTAAAGAAGAGAATGCTGTGTGCATTTCAGCTATATCTTGGAGGCACTGCAGCAGAACTGTAGTTAAAATATTATAGTTCGTTCCAGTGAAGTTGTATGGATCTATTTAAACACTCATCTATCTAAGCTAAAGCTAAAATTTGCCCCTTTGGGTCTACAACCCTAAGGCATTTCTAAAGTCTGGTGTGGGCAATCCTTGGTGCCCCTGGGGAACATCCCATGGGCCATAGGACAGAGGTCGGAGACAGCGCTCTGATTTCAGAAGAGATCCAATCTCAGATCCCACCTCCCTGCCCCCATGGAAAGAACAGTGCCCCTCACCTCTCCAATGTCAGAGCCCCGATATGGGAGAGGGTGGAAAGGGGGTGGATCAAGGGTGTCGTGTGGGAGGAGCCCCCAAGCATATCCCAACACAGGAAACATTTAGACCAGCCCTGGAGCAACAGACACAAATGGAACAATAACGATACAAAGATGTGCATGTCAGGGTAGTGCAGGGACTAAGAGAATGAGCTGTGCGTTTGGAAGTCTCTCTGGTTCAAATCCAGGGATGGGGACTCGGACTCGAGGACTCGACTCGTGAGACAAATCCAAATAACCAGGCAGGCAGAGGAGGCAGGGAACCCCAAAGCAGGCAGGCAGAGGCCTTTGTCTTGGACAATTCAACTGCTGAACAGGTCAAGAAGAGACCAGGCAGGCAGAGGAGGCTGGGAACCCCAAACAGGCAGGCAGAGGCAGCCAAATCCAAAATGTCTGACCCTAACCCAAACCCCCCACAACAACACATCAATCAAAATAAATCTCAACACATCGTTGGGGCTGCGCTCCTGGTAGCTGTCCATAGTGGCTGAGCAGCGGCGCGCCTCGCTTCCATGCGCTCTTCACCGGTGATCGCGCTCCTTCTGGCACAGCCAGAAGACTCGTCAACAGCCCAGGGATGTTGACGAGTCCTTGGTCTCGAGTCCCGAGTCGAGTCTCGAGTCCCATTAAAAATATTGGGACTCGAGTCCGAGTCGAGTCAGAGGGGGGACTCAGTCCGACTCACGAGTCGAGTCCTCGAGTCCGAGTCCCCATCTCTGGTTCTTGCCAAAATCAGTTGCAGAGTTTGAAATAAAAAGGCACACTTGTGCCTAGAATTTATTTAAGCCACACATCTGAAGTAGCCTTATTTTGTTGGGGGGAAACCCCATTGATTTTAATAGGGACTCGTGGAGTCAGTTTTGGGAGTGACTCAGGACTCGTGACTCGTGAGTCACCGTTTTGGACCAAGGACTCGGACTCGGACTCGAGACTCGGGTCCAAAGACTCGTGACTCGACTCGTGACTCGAGACCAAGGACTCTTCAACATCCCTGTTCAAATCTTGCCACTGCCACAAGCTCATGAGGTGGCCCTGGGCAAGTCCGTCTCTCTCAGCTTCATTCCTTCCCATCTGCAATATGCGGGATAATAATGCTGACTTACCTTGCAAGGATTGCAACTAGATAGTGTATGTGCCACGCTTTCAACACTTGAAAGCACTATACAATGTTAAATTAAAATATATTTTAAACTTGTTTTAACCATGTTTTATTTATGTATTTATTTGTTTGTTTCATTTATACCACCCAATAACCGAAGCTCTCTGGGTGGTTCACAACATTCAAGCTGTAAGCTTGAAGGCAGTTTGTAAGCTGCCTTGGGAAGGCTTTGCCCGAAAGGTGACATATATATATATATATATATATATATATATGAACACCATATATATATATATATATATATATGAACACCACACACACACACACACACACATACATATGAATACACTTTGCTTCATATCACAGTAGCTGAAGAAGGTGGAAGCCAAACCACCACAAGTTCTCTCTGTCCTAAGAGTTTGATCCTATTTACTGACTGTGAGCAAGAGTGATTCATTTGGATTCACAATAGTTAAAGCTAAGAATACAGTAAACCAGTAGCACCTTTCTTGGAAAGGCTAGGCAGATTTGAGCCTCCACAACATCTTGACTTGGTTTTAATATGATGCTGTTACCTTCAGTTTAGATTCTCCATTAGACTGTTGTTACCAAGGACAACCGTGCATAGCACATTTCTCATTTAGGTTAATGCCCCATCAGAGGGAAAAGGAAACCATTATTCACTTTTTAAATGTTCCCTTTAGAAACAGTTAAAACATAAAAAATGGCCAATTCCCAGAAAGGAGGACAAGCTGCCTTCAACAGAGCACTGGAGTGTTGCCGTCTCCGAGTCTTCATTAATACTTCCATTGGCCAATATGGAATTTCAGGGTGCACTAATGAAATAGAATGAGTGCAAAGGTTACATTAGTGTGGTGTGGCTGGAGATGGTGTTCTCAGATAGAGTTGTGGGATGGAGGCGGCCCTGAAAGAAACACCTGGCTTGGACTCTCAGCAGTGCATTAGTTAGGAACAGGAGAGAGAAACAATCCCACCACTAATGAGCCCCAGGTGAAAAGACTGTTTAACTAGATGGGGCCTTTCTTTCAAAAAAAATAATCTGAATATTTTGATTGATGAGAAAATTGTTTGGCTTCCCTAATTGTTCCTTATATTAAAACACAGGCTTTGTTTTATTTTTCCCAGTTAAAGCATTTGGGCTGGCAACCTCTGAGAACACATATAATGAGTTATGAGGGAAAGGAAGGAGAAGAAATTCCATAGATAAAACTGTGCATCACGTTTTGTGTTGGCTGAGTGTTTATGAGTTACAGCAGTGTAATGGGAATCACTTTTAGCTTGTAGGGGCTTATTAAGCATGGACAGGAGTGAGTTTGCATAGCGTTACCTTTCAAGAGAAGTTGAACTTGGATTATTGTTTTTATTTGCCAAATTGTTTTTATTTGCTATTAAAATGTGTACACACACTTCATGTTGACATGGCTTCCAGTGCAGAATGGCAATTATAGCAAGAATATTTACAATCTGTCAGGACGAGGTTGGCGCCATGGGGCCACTGTACCCAAAGCTAGACTTGGAATACTCCAGCTTAGGTGTCCTGAGGTCAAAGGCTGTGGGTGACACTAGAAGCTTCTCATGTACAATAGGTAGACAGTCCTGCTCCATTGATCAGATAAAGATGGAAAGCCAGTCTCCCGTTATGTTTCCCAGGGGGGGGGGGAAGCTTTTACTATCAAGGGCCACACACACTCTCACAGGTAACCCGTTGGGGGCAGTAGTAGGCAGGGCTGAAGCCGGCAGTGGACAGGATCAGGGCTCAAAGTGGGTGCATTACGCCTTTCTCTTTCTACCATTCCCTTTTCTCTCTCCCTCTCCCCCCCCCACTTCTTCCTTCCTGCCCAGCTGCCAGAGAAGAACAAGGTCACTTTTGCCAGAGGTCTGCACTGATGGCATGCAGAGGGCTTTTGAAATTAGGCATGAGATTAGGCCGAGGGCTACCAGTTGCCCACCCTGATTTATAAGAATTCCAGGCAATCCAGAGGCTTCCTATTGCTTGCCAATCGCAGGAGATAATGTCCCACACCCCTGCTTCCTTTTATACTTTCAGCCCAAAGCAGGTTGGGAGGAGGGTGTGTGAAGGAAGGAGCTGGTGGAGGAGGAACAGTTCAAGAGCCACACTGGCTGCATCATCTCGTACTGTTTCGGAGCTTTGAAGGGGCAAGCAAGTTCTCTAGCTTAACAGTTGGCAACCGTTACTAGAGAACACTATATGCTGCCATTTTGTGTATCCCCTCGTGAGCACTCCTAGTGGACTCTGTCTGGTAAAGTCTTGCCACAGCTAAGGAAAGCCTCTTATTTTTACGTGGATTTATCCTGACACTAAGGATCCTTGCACCCTGTCCCTGTGTTCAGACAAAGCATAAGGAAGGGAAAATTATAATCCTCTCTCTTTCTCCCCTTCTCTCTCACACTAGCTTTTCAATTCCCACTGCAATTCCCCCCCTCCTCTTCCCTGGAAGCTGAAGCAATTCACTGTGCAGACTTGCTGCAGTATCATTTCTCAGGCCCCCTCCCCTTCTTTCTCTGTCTCTGGGACAGCCTCCACACAGCCTTTTATTCAATTGCCATTTGTTATGCTGTCTCAACAAAGATGTCTCAATTTCTGGAAAGGCTCTGATCTCATCTCTGTTTCTCCCCAGGTATTTATTTAGATTTATTTATTTATTAAATTTAAATCCTGCCTTTCCACCAAAAAAAAAAAAAAGAAAGAAAGAAATGGTGCTCAGGGTCACTAGCAATAATAAAACCAAGATTAACCCCAAAAATTAATTTAGGTGCAATCCAATCGAGATGCCCGTAACCCTCTGAACTCAGAGATTACGGGCATCCTATGCAGGGCAGGTGGTTCTAATTACCAATGTCCAGACATAGAAACAAATGAGGAGACAGAATATAACTATATATGATTTTAAGATCCACAGTGTGGAAAATGGATTTGTATTTTAAAAACCAAATTTCAGTCTTCACATATAATAGCCTAGACCAGGGCTCTCTCCAACCTTGGGCCTGATGTTGGGCCAGATGTTGCTGGCCTACAGCTCCCAGCATACCCAGCCAGCATGGCTAATAGCAAGGGGTTCTGGGAGCTGTAGGCCAGCAACATCTGGGGACTCAAGGTTGGAGAGCCCTGGCCTAGATGAAGGCTGTCTCCGCCCATTGAAATGAACGGGGACCACCGTGAGTACATCTGAGCACATATAGCTCTCAGGCTCAGCGCATATACTGATATATGCGTACTGATATACGCATATAAATTCCAAGGCGCATATGCCTTGGAATTTACTTTTACATTCCTTCCTTTCACAGGAGGGAATGTCAGTAATGAGGAGCCATTCTGACGGCCTTTCTACACGAGGCTGCTAATTGTATTGTATCTACTTTTGGTTTCATTGCAGCATTGAGATCTGAGCTCTACACAAAGAGCTTTTCCTTTCCTGCTACCTAACCTGTAGGTGGAGCTGTGCTACAGTGGAATAGCTCAAATACACAAGGAGAAACCACACCATTTCCCCCATTCTAATATATTACCCCATTTTCCCCATTCTAAAGAAAAAACTGGAAAAGTGCTCTGAAAAAACAGAAGCAAAACTGGAGGATCACAACATCATCTAAAGAACCTGTAAACATCATGAGTAAGGAATCACGAGTGCACAATAAATGCCTCCTGTAGAAAAGCTCTGAGCTCCAGTGCCTTATCTAAAAAGCATCCTGTGAGATGAAATTTTCAGCTGTTTGGCAGCCGAGCCAAGTTCTAGCTTAGGTTAAATATTTTAGGCCAGTATCCAAATTCTAGCAGACTAATTCTATTGCCATGACCCTTTGTTGGTTGATGCAAGTCAATACTGTACATTTGAAAGTTTTTGTTACTGTCATGTGAGACAGCCTCTCCCCCAAAATTCTGTTCATTGCTTAGGAGTCATAGATCTTCTTTCTCTTTGATCTAGATGGAGCACTTCACAAGAATTGCTGGTCTCTCTCTCTCTCATGGCCTGAAAACGCACTTATAAAATCAAGCTTTCTTCGCTCTGTTTTATAAGATTCTTCAAATGGATATTTTTTAATGATCTCTTTATTATTAAACTAAACTGCCTTTCCCCTTGCCCTGCCCTGCCCTGCCGTGCCCTACCAGACAGCAGGGGTATAATAACCTGCTTTAGGCAACGTCCTGAGGATAAAGGCAGGAATTGGTGTCTGAATGGTACAGTGAGATTTTTTAAAATATTGGTCCTACTTTAAAAAGCAGGGGAAGCATCATTGGGGCTCTGAGGTCACAGTGGGGAGTCTGACCAATCCTATGCCCCCCCCGGCAAGGTCAGAGGGCCATAGGATTGCGCCCTAACAAAATTACCATTGCATAGAACAGCTACAGAAATACGATACAAAATCACAGGAAAAAGAATAATCATATGGAAACAAAAAAAAAGTCTTATGGCATCTTAAAGCTGAATAAATTTATGATGGCATAAGCTTTTGTTGACTTATTAAGGCATAAGATTTCTACTTCATTAGTTATGTGAGGAATCACAGAATCATATCGTTGGAAGGGGCCATCGAGGCCAACCCCCTGCTCAGTGCAGGAATCCAGTTTAAAGCATCCCTGACAGATGGTTGTCCAGTCTCTGCTTGCATATCTCCAGCAATGACAGCCCACCACCTCCCTAGGCAATTGGTTTCATTGTCTGACTGCTCTGATCATTAGGAGGTTTTTCTTGATGTTCAACCAAAATCTGCCTTCCTGTAACTTAAGCCCATTATTTTCTGTCCTACAGTCTTGGATGATAGAGAAAAGGTTGGGGCCCTCTTCTGTGTGAAAACCCTTTAGGTACTTGAAGAGTGCTATCATATCCCTGCTCAGTCTTCTCTTCTCAGGACTAAACATACCCAGTTCCTTCAATCTTTCCTCGTAGGATTTAGTTTTTAGTCTCCTGATCATCTTTGTTGCCCTTCTCTGAACTCATTCCAATTTATTTGAATCCTTCTTAAAGTGTGGCATCCAGAACTGGACGCAACAAGGTGAGCTCTGACCAGAGTAGGGTAGAGTGGAACTATTAGTTCCCATGATTTAGAAACTATACTTCTATAGATGCAACTTAAAATTGCATTTGCCTTTTTTGTAGCCACATCACACTGCTGACTCGTATTCAGCTTGTGATTGACTACAATTCCAAGATCCTTGTCACACGTGCTATTGCTAAGCCAGGCATCCCCCATCTTATACCTGTGAATTTGATTTCTCTTCCCTAAATGAAGAACTTTGCACTTGTCTCTGTTGAATTGTGTTATTTTTGCCCAGTTTTCTAACCTATCAAGATCATTTTGAATTTTGTTCTGTCTTCTAAGGTATTAACTAGCTTAATTATGAAAGTGAAATAAACCACTTTTTTCACTTGTGTATTTGCACTATTCTGCTATACCACAGTGCCACCTAGAGGTTATGTAGTGGGAAAGCAAGAAAGGAATCTTGCCACCCAATTTTGTGTTATCTGCAAATTTGATAAACATTCTCCCCACCTCTTCCTCCAAGTCATTAATAAAAATGTTGAAGGGTATAGGGCCCAGGACTGAATCTGTGGCACTCTCAATACCTTGCTCCAGTTTGATGAGGAACCATTGATGAGCACTCTTTGAGTATGGTTCTCCAGCCAGTTGTGGATCCACCTAGTAGTAATGTCATTAATTAGCTTGCGAATCAGAATTTCATGGGGCACTTTGTCAAATGACTTGCTGAAATCAAGATATATTATGTCCACAGCATTTCCACCATCTACTAAGGAAGATGATTCTGTTGTTGTTGCTGTTGTTAAATGCAATATTTAATAAAAGGGGAAGATTATTCTTGATGGCCTCTCAGAGAGCTGGAGTTGGTTCTTTCCTTGGCAGTTGTCAGTTAATGATCTTTCTATAGCAGCAACAGTGATGAAAAATAGAGGACAAGAGTCTGTCATCTCTCAGAGAAGGGGGAAGATGGGGGAGATAAGCCATTGGGCACTACATCATGATAATTTTAATCATTTTATGGAGCAATTATATGCATGTTTACTCAGAAGTAAGTCACACTGTCTTTAATAGGGCTTACTGCAAGGTAGGTTTGTGTAGGTTTATAACCCTAATGCAACTTGTGACCCTCCAGATGTTTTGGCCTAAAACTTCCATCAGCCCTAGCCAGCATAGCCAATGATGAGGGATCATGGGAGTTGCAGGCCAGAAATCTAGAGGGCCACAAGTTAGACCCTTGCTCAAGTTGCTCAAGTTAGACACACTTAGACCCTTGCTCTAATATATGATTTATATTGATGGCTTTTTAGCAAATAAGGCAGTACATAAAATAAATACATAAATACACAGGCACAGGTGATGCGAGAGGGCATCGTGGGGGGGCATGGATGCGCCCCTTCTGCATCCCCATCCAATACCACTTGTGTTCCGTGCATAGCCCTTGTGCTCATAGCACAAGCTCCCTGGCAAAGAACCTGTTGACTACAGATATGTTGTTTTCTTCTGGAATTATTTTCTGTTTAGTATTTTAGCAGGTTATCAGATTATTGAAATAGATGCAAATACAAAACTACTCTTTGACTTGTACTGTAGCCAAACTGAAAAATGTCAGCTGCCAAATCCAGCTCCTGCCCCACTTCTGCCCTCAAAACAAAATACTTGAGTTGCTGCAGGAAATGTTTCTAGTGGAGCATACCAGTAGTGGCAGACAATGACCGATCCTTCAGTCTTGAAAAATATACAACGCAGTGCCTCTTACTGCTGGAACAACAGTGGTCTGTCGAAACCAAAATGTTATGTGACAGTATAAACCAAACACTTACGGCAGGATTTAAATTTAATAGTCTCTTTCGCCAGTATTTTTCTCTACTTTTTATTCAGGGACTGTAAAAAAAATATACACCAACCTTTCAAATTTTTTTAGCACCTCCTAATATCTCAGATCAAAAATTTCACTAGGCAAAGTTCTGGGAATTTAGCCAACAAGAAAAACTGTTGCTTAATATATCTTCTTCTTCCCTGCCTCTGTTACTTTCTTATGTCCATGTTAACATGAGTGCGGTTTAGAAGTTAATAGTTGGAATGGGGTGGATGACAAGTAAGGCAGGTCACGTTGCTTGCTTTCCTCATTTACTGCATTAATAATTACTGTATTAATGGGGGTCATTTAAAAGAATAGTATGAGGCATTTTTCCGGGGTCAGATTCATCCATTCAGTGTCCCTGATAACCACAAGCAACACATGTCGTGAAACCTCATCCAACTCCACGGTGATTAGAGATGCCTCTCTGCACGGGCCACTAAGGAACAAAGTGGCACAGCCTCCTAGGACTATGATAGAGGGGTGGGTGGGTGTCACATGTTTGAATAAGGGCCACCTCCAGGAGTTCAGGGGTCCCTTAGCAGTTAGGAGAAGCAGACCTGTGTCACTGCCCCTGACACTGTTCACATCCATGGCCACAATCCATCTCACTGCCACCTCCCGCATTGAGTGTGGCTATCTGAAGAAGGAAAGCCTACACATGTAGGCATCCCCTCTTTAGATTTCCACACTCAACACACAGTGCTCTGTGCACATAGACTGTCCCTCTTCAGACATCACTGCTCAACGTGCACACATTGAAGGGCACTGCTGGCCCTTAATCATGTTTTATGCGTGAAGGGGGATATAGTCTGCTCGCCGTTCAGTTCTTCAATAATTATTCACAAGGTGGGTTCTTTCCCCACAAAAATAAAACTGACCCTGCCTCTTTTAGGCCTTTGGAATGCGATTATTACCTGAATCTCCTCTGAGTCTGACATTTGAAGCCGGGGGGTAGTCCCTGCCAGAAAGGTACTGTTGGTAAGGGCTCCTACAAAAGTTTACGTTCATATGAAGATTTTGGCATGTGGGAGCATCCTCCCTTCCCCTTTATTCAGCACTGGCTAGTCATAGGGCTTCTCTACATGAGGCATTGACAGTAACCCACGCTTTACTTCTATCATTTTCTATGAGGGAGTAAGAACGGGTCATTTACACATGGGTTCCCCCCCCCCGCCCGGTTTTCATTCTCTGCCTTTCTTTTCTTTTCTTTTCTTTTAATTATTTTATTTATTTTTCAAAACAAATTATAACAAAAAAATATATATAACAAAATACAAGATTATCACACAAATATAACATAATCAACATACAATAAATCATGAAGTGCTCCCCCCCCACCCTCCAAGGGAACAATTAATATACTTCTATCCTCTTGATCAAATAAATTCTAAATTCCAAAAATATAACTTATCCTGACAAGGCATGTTACCCTTCCCCTTTATTAATACATAATCTAGTAATTGATTCCATATCTCCATAAAATTACTCTTCTTTAGCAATCCTTTTTTGCATTTGATACTACTAGTTAGTTTATCATTTAGGGCTATGTCCCAAACTTCCTTATACCAGTCTGTTATTAGGAAAACATGTTGTACTTTCCAATTTCTCGCTATCATTAGCCTGGCCGCAGTTAACCAGTTTACAATTAACTCCTTCGTATTTTGATCACAAATAAGATTCTCAGTTATTGATAACAATGCTAATTTTGGACAGACCTCTAAATTAGTACCAATAATTTTCGATATTTCTGTAAAAACCTCTCGCCAAAACACCAATACATTTTACAACTCCACCACATATGAGCAATGCATATGTCCCTATTTTCTGCCTTTCTATATATATTCCATTAAACAACCACAAGGTGGCACTGTGGTATAGCTGCAGTACAGCAGAATTGCTATAATACAGGAGCCTTTCATTCCAGGTTGTTTCACATTATTAGTTTAATACCTGACTTTCCTCACTCTAAAAAGAGCTGCGACAATGGCTGGAAAACACGGGAGAGGCCCTGGAGGATGATGACATCATTTGAAGGACCCGCAAACTTCCATGAGTGAGGGATCACCAGTGCAGCAGAAAAATGCCTCGTGTAGCGAAGCCCCTAGAGAGGGCTTTGCCATCTGTCTCTTCTGAACTTTTAGGGTTGATTCAGATGCAACAGTCTTGGCTTAATTAACCAGTCGGGAATGAGCCTGCGGCCCGTGCACTCCTCCCTCGCCCCCCCACCTGCTGGTTTCATCACTTGAATGCAGTTTCTTTACACCAGTTTTCCATTAGAACAGGAACTGTGGTTCAATGTCAGTTTACTAACCAGGATCCAAAATCAGGATCTTTTTTCACAATAGAAACTAGAACCAACCAGACTTTCAGTGAACTACTTTCTTCCCAGGAGGATATCTAGGGAAGGGGTGGGCAACTTCAGGCCTAGGGTCCAAATCCAACCTTTCTGGATTTCCCAGATAGCCATGCCCCCTTCCCCCCAACCACTGACACATGTCTCAGGCTGTTGGTGGCTTCCTCTGTAGCTGATGGCAGGAACTCCCTGGCCTGAGTGTTTGTTCTTCTAGCTTTTCCTCAGATCACACAGCTCTTCAAGTAGCCCCTGGGAAGGGGGCGGGGCTGGAGCTACCCTAACTCTAGTACCATGTTGAATTTACGTTCAATTTCTTTTTGTGCCATTTGTGGTGTGTGTGGGAGAAAAGAAAACACCCCACAGTATTGGGCTGGGCTGGGCTGGGTGAAATTCCTAAGAATTGGGGGTGGGGGTGGATTGCCTTTCTTCTTAAAGGAGGTGGTTGAGCGTAGCCATCGCTTCCCCCCCCCCCTTTTTTGGCACCTTAAAACAGCCTTCTCCAACTTGGTGCCCTTGAGATGTTTTGGACCACAACTCCCAGGAGCAAAGCTAGTTCCTGAGTGATTCGTCACCTGAAGAAGCGCTCCTTGAGGAGGAGGCTCACTCAGCATCACTTGCGCCTCACTGTTCCTGTTGGGAAAAGCAAGTGGCAAGTGAAACCAGCTCAGTGAGTGAGTGAGTGTGTGTGTGTGTGTGTGTGTGTGTGTGTGTGTGAATGGGGTGTGTATGGGCCAAACTAAACATTAGTTAAGCATGCATAGCAGGCAAACTTGGTGCTCCTCTCCTGGAGCACCAAGGTCCTGATCCGAATTAGAGCCATGCATGCTTACAGGAGAGTAGAGGATGCTAGCATGCATAGCCCCACTATGTGTGCTTGAATGAACGTTTCATTTTGCCGTGTGTGTGTGTGTGTGTGTGTGTGGGCTGTGGCTCTGCCAACTGCTGGAATGTGGCCTGCATGTCCAGAGCCAGTTTTCACACTAGGCCCCTTTAATCCTGCAATCAGCTGGAAACAGAATGATAACTGTGGTTCCACTTCATATTGTGATATTTTGATACCATCTTCCTGAGGAAAATCCTGCAGTGCCCATCACCGAGGGCAAGATCGTACATTTACCTAGAAGCACATCCATTTGGTTCTAGAAAGTGTGCACTCAGCAAAGGTCTCTCCTCTATTGGTGTGGGTTTGAAGCAGCTCCTGCTGCTTTCCCCAGCTGCCAACATGATTGAAATTGACCTTTTAATTAGTCATTTACTCAACTAATTCCCTCTAGGCCAGTGGCATTACCAAAACTGGCCATTGAAACAACAGCAACAACAACACTCTTTGCAACCAGAGCATTCACTTGCTCATTTTAAATTTATTTCTATTAGCTCAGTTGCACTTTACCAGAAAAATAAATAAATACATTTATTTTATTTTTATTTTTTATATGTGCACTCATGCTTTTATGCAACATATTAAACTTATTTTTAAGGCAAATTCCAGAGGAAGATACTGAGTAGTAGGACATATAATAACAGGGCAACCAGGAAATGCAGGCCACATCATGACCAACCACATCACAGCCCACCCTTCCCACCTGGTGAATCAATGGGACTTTGTCCATCCACAATGAAAAGGCTGGTACTACAACTGCATTTATAGGGTGCTTCCAGAGGAAGGGCTCATAATGTGACCAATCAGCAGGCTTTGTGCAGCAATTCTGTCTTTTTTCCTTGTTTATTATATTTCTATACCACCCAAATGTCAGAGCTCTCTGAGCTCTTCACAAAAGTTAGAACCATAAAGTACCACAACATGATAAAATGTGATGTAAAACTTTTAAAAGTTTAAAACTACAATATAAAATCAAAATAAAAGCCAATAGCAGTGGAAAGGTCTAAAAATACGATAACACATTTAAAAACAACAAAAACTGAAGAACTAAAATGCCTGGGAGAATAAAAAATGTTTTCACCCGGTCGTGGAAATCCCTACAAAGTAGGTGCCAGGCAAGCCTCTCTGGGGAGGGCATTCCATAAGCAGGGTGCCACCACTGACAAGGCCCTTGGTGAATTTTCTGTGATAAGAAAAAAAGATGGGAGTGGTGGGTAAACATGGGGTAGTTATGAGCTGAAGACGTTATCTGAAAAATACCCCACCCCTGCTGTAAAATTATATGAATGAGGCAGGGTGATAGTGCTATAAAAGCCTCATCTGGAAGCACCCAACGTCAGAAAAGCAACAGCAAGAAAAAGAAAAAAAGGTCTCAGGGAAAACCACTAGAATGCAATATTTTGACAGCAATGTACTCTAGATTCTCTGTAATAACTGAGTGAATAAATGCTGTCAATTCCAGAGAAAACAGCTAGTGTGGAAACAGCCTGACTTATGGATCACAAGCATAACAATGCATTATTGCCTTAATATTTTAATGCATTTTACAATCAAAGCATATTATTAACTGCAGCTTTAGGAGGTATTTTAAGCAGTGCTTTTTTTCTGGAGAAAAAGGTACCGGAACTCTTGGATTACATTTCCTCAGGAGTAGATGGTGATTAAATTGTAATGCAATTAATAGAAGAAAAGGTGCTGGAACTCAGTTCCGGTGAGTTCCACCAGAAAAAAAGCCCTGATTTTAAGCTATCAGCCTGTTTTTACTAGTTTATTAATCTTATTGTTCATAGTGTTGGTGTGTGTTGTGTCAAGGGAAAACATGATAGAGACCCCATCCACATCTGTAGAACTGACTACATTTACCCTGGACTAAATTCAGGGTAAATGTAGATACTTTTTTCTTTTTTTAAAGAAAGAAATTCTTCAGAAAAGGAGATACACACCATTTCCATGAGTTATTTAGGTAGTTCTTTTAAAGACTTACAGCTTCCTGCTAAAGGTCATTTGTAAGTGAGTTGGACTCTGAAAACAAAGCAGTTAGATATAATATTTGTTCAAAGTTGGGAAAGAAATGGCAAATGGCCACATTCTAAAGATCCTGTAATTGAGTGAAATCTTGGAATTCAGCAGATGACAAGTTCAAGGATGACCCTGTTTTACTAAAGCCTAGTTGGAACGCAAAAAGCCATCTGATTTCCAGTTTTCATGTGAAACTTTTTAGAGCAGCAGGATTAATGAATGTATGAGAATGTGTCCTTGGATTACGATGCATTCCTTCAGAATGAGAATAAGAAATATGAGAAATATTAAAAAGAAAACAAATGCGGCATTGTTAATTTCTTGCTATGTGGCTGAAATACTTGTAACTAAGTGTCCATAACATGACTTCAGTACTGGTTCATTTTCTCACAAATGCCAGGTGCATTCACTGGAAACAGTTGTAAACAGCACATGATTCTGCTAAGAGACAGAAAAGAACATAAACTACCATTAAACTCTGTTTAGTCCCCTATAAATGCTGCGAGATCCTCTCTCCTGGAACTAACAAGATAATAAATTTAAATTGACTCACATTTCTAACATAGACAGTGGAGCTCTCTATTTATGAGTAGGTCTCTGTAAGAATATGAGAAGTATAATCTGATGTTATGTGCTTCATTTATGAAAAACTGTTGTTAAACCAAATAATCCAACTCTGTGTAATTTGAAACAAAGGCACGATGTCACAGCTGGTTCTGAGATTCTTATTTTCAACTAGCTGATGAGGGCAGTTACTGGCGGGTTTGGGGAGAGTAACAACAATCTTTGATCTGTTTATTTAAAATTATGAAATTGTGAACTTTAGAGTTAAACTTGACAAGCTTACCAGCTGCTCCATTAGATAAATTCTTGGCTAAAGGTCACTCTCATAATAAGAATGGGAACATATTATGTAATGGCAAAGTATAGCTACCAAAAGAAACTTGTACACATTCCAAAATCCAACAGAGAGTATTTTTTAAACCATCATTATATCTATATTTCATGCCAGAAAAATTATTTGATGTATTTGGGCATTGCATTTCAGTGAAGTGAAGTGAAGGATTGAAATTGATTGACAAATTCTGTTTGCTAACAACACCTGAAGCTATAGTCACTGAGTAATTCATTCTGAGAAGCTTCTATTTGTCAGTAGAGCTACTCTGGAGTAAGGTGAAGCCTGCAACCTGCTTTATCTCATCTGCAAAGCAGTTAAGATGCAGTACCTGTGAATAAAACATTCATTCATTCAACTTGTAAGTTTCCCTATAGCCAAAATTCCCAGGGCTGACATACATAATTCCAAAATAAAACACAATAAAATCCAGTGAAATGTAATAAAAGCTAAGAGCAGTCACAAATGTATTTTAAAATAACAAAGACAAAATATTAAAAACAAAAGAAATAATTAAAGGATTTTAAAAAAATATCCACAGAGTTTTGTTTTTGTTTTTGTTTTAAGGCAGCTCTAAGATGCAACTGTAAGATACATCTAGGCGGTAGAGTATGTAGTAAGATAAAAGGCCTAAGAGAATAAAAATGTCTTTTCCTGGCACAAAAAAATCAATGGCATAGGCACCAGGAAGACCTCTCTGGGGAGGGCATTCCACAATTGGGGGGGGGGCTACCACTGAAAATGCCCACTCACAAGTAGCCACCCATTGAAACTCAGTATATGGGGGCACTCGGAGCAGAGCCTCTCATGATGGTCTCAGAGCATGGGTAGGAATACATGGAAAGAGGCAGTCATTCAGATACTGTGGCCTCAATGCAAGGGTGGACGACTTGTGGCTCTCCGAATGTTTTGACCTACAAGAACAGGCCTGTGGCTCACGCTGGCTCAGCTTGTCTGAGCGTGGAAAGCTAAGCAGGGTCAGGCCTGGTTGTTACTTGGATGGGAGACCCCTCCTCTAGTTCCCTGCATTGAGCAGGGGGTTGGACTCGATAGCCTTGTAGGCTCCTTCCAACTCTATGATCTATGAAATCTATGAAATTCCCATCAGCCCTAGCTAGCATAGCCAATGGTGAGGAATGATGGGAGTTGTAGCCAAAACATTTGGAGGGCCACAAGTTGCCCACTACTGCCCTGAGGTGTAAAGGGATTTATAGGTGAATACCAGCACTTTGAATTGAACCATCTGCCCATGAAGATGATACAGCACTGGTGTAATAGAGTTGGTTTCCAGACTGTCTTCAAAGGCAGCTGCACGTATAACACATTGCAGTAATCAAAATGGGAGGTTACAGGAGCATGATTCACTGAGGCCCAGCTAACATCACTGAGGAGGGACCATAGCTCAGTAATAGACCATATGCTTTGCATGCAGAAAGTCCCAGGCTCAATCTCTGGCATCTCCAGGTAGGCCTAGGAAAGAATCCTCGCTGAAACCTTGGAGAGCTACTGCAAGTCAATTGCAATACTGGGCTAGATGGAACAATGGTATGACTCAGTATAAGGCTTCCTATGTTCCTCTGCAGTAGGCGTTCCAGCCTAGCTGATAAAAGGCACTCCATGCCACAGAGAACGCATGTGCCTCTAGGGACAGAGATGGGTCTACAATCATCCCTAAACTATGAACTTGATCTTTCAGAGGCAATGCAATCCCTTCCAGAACAGATTGAACACTACTACCCTGGATAGATGAGCTATCTCTGTCTTATCTGGATTGACCAATGGTGTTTTGGCCCTCAAGCAGACCTTTACTGTGGCCAGGAACTAAATAACCACTTCCACCACTTCACCAAGACCTGATGAGAAAGAGAGCTAGAGCTACGGGTAATCAGCACACTGATGGCACTGCCTGCACTCTAAAAAAAAAACAAAATTCTGGATGACCTCACTCAGAAGTTTCATGTAGATGTTGAATAGCTTGGGGAATAAGATGGAACCTCGAATGAACCCAAAGCATATGCCAAGGAATTCAGCAGAAATCTCCCAACACCACCTTCTGAAAACAGTTGTCCAGATATGAGCCGAACCAGTGTGCAGCCATCCTAACTCAGACAACCTTTCCAGAAGGATACCATGGTTGATATCAAAAGAGGTCTAGGAGAATCAACACAAACACACTCCCCTTGTCTCACTGCTGGCATAGGTCATCCCACAGAGCAAACCAAGACAGCTTCAGTGTCAAAAACAAGTCCTAAACCCTGACTGAGATATATCCAGAAAGTCAGTTTCATCCAAGAGTGCCTGGATCAGACTAGCCACCACACACTCAAGTGTGCCTTGCCCAGGAAGAGGATGTTAGCCACTAGTCTATAGTTGTCAAGATCTTCTGGATCCAATGGTGTCTTTTCAGCAGATGTCATTATATTATCTCCTTTAAGGAGGCTGGGACCTGTGTGGGGCCATTCCCTCTCTTCGAGAGGAGTTTATAACTTTCAGGACCCAGCTGCTTTCCCCCTCCCTACTGATGTAATCAGCAGGGATGTTGAAGAGTCCTTGGTCTCGAGTCACGAGTCGAGTCATGAGTCTTTGGACCCGAGTCTCGAGTCCGAGTCCGAGTCCTTGGTCCAATATGGTGACTCACGAGTCACAAGTCACGAGTCACTCCCAAAGCTGACTCCACGAGTCCCTATTAAAATCAATGGGGTTTTCCCCCCAAAAAATAAGGCTACTTCAGATGTGTGGTTTAAATAAATTCTAGGCACAAGTGTGCGTTTTTATTTCAAAACTCTGCAACTGATTTTGGCAAGAACAAACCAGGCAGAAAAACCCAAAATAACCAGGCAGGCAGAGGAGGCAGGGAACCCCAAAGCAGGCAGGCAGAGGACTTTGTCTTGGACAATTCAACTGTTGAACTGGTCAAGAAGAGACCAGGCAGGCAGAGGAGGCTGGGAACCCCAGAGAGGCAGGCGGAGGCAGCCAAACCCAAAATGTCTGAAAGGTTGCATTTTAGAAAAATGATTTTAAAAAATAAACTTGCTGTACTTCCTAAAACTTATCCATGTTGCATTTGAGGAACATGATTTTTTCTAAATGTTTGGCCCCCATTCTGGAACGGTGAGATCTCATCGTTTCGACAAAGTGCCTCATGATATCCTGATTAGTAAGCTAGCTAAGAGTGGGCTAGATGGATCAACTATCAGGTGGATCCACAATTGGCTACAGAATCGGACTCAAAGAGTGCTTATCAATGGTTCCTTCTCAAACTGGGGAGAGGTAACGAGCGGGGTACCACAGGGCTCGGTCCTGGGCCCGGTGCTCTTCAACATTTTTATTAATGACTTGGATGAGGAGGTACAGGGAATGCTTATCAAATTTGCAGATGACACAAAGTTGGGTGGAACAGCTAATACTCTGGAAGACAGAAACAAAATTCAAAGTGACCTCGATAGGCTGGAGCGCTGGGCCGAAAACAACAGAATGAAATTTAACAGGGATAAATGCCAAGTGCTGCACCTAGGGAGAGGAAACCAAATGCAGAGTTACAGAATGGGGGACACTTGGCTCAACAATACTACAAGTGAGAAGGATCTTGGAATTGTGGTAGATCACAAACTGAATATGAGCCAGCAATGCGACGTGGCTGCAAAGAAGGCAAATGCAATTTTGGGCTGTATTAATAGAAGTATAGCTTCCAAATCGCGGGAAGTGATAATTCCCCTTTACTCGGCACTGGTTAGGCCTCATCTTGAGTACTGTGTCCAGTTCTGGGCACCTCATTTTAACAAGGACATAGACAAACTGGAGAGGGTTCAGAGGAGGGCAACAAGGATGATAAAGGGACTGGAAACAAGGCCCTATGAGGAGAGACTGAAAGAACTGGGCATGTTTAGCCTTCAGAAGAGGAGACTGAGGGGAGATATGATCGCACTCTTCCAGTATTTGAAGGGATGTCACACCGAGGAGGGCAAAGATCTCTTCTCGTTCATCCCAGTTTGCAGGACACGGAATAATGGGCTCAAGTTACAGGAACCTAGATTCCACCTAAACATCAGGAAAAATTTCCTGACTGTCAGAGCAATAAGACAATGGAATCAACTACCTAGGGAGGTGGTGGGCTCTCCCAGTCTGGAGGCATTCAAGGTGCGGCTGGACAGACATCTGTCAGAGATGCTTTGACCTGGATTCCTGCATTGAGCAGGGGGTTGGACTCGATGGCCTTGTAGGCCCCTTCCAACTCTACTTTTCTATGATTCTATGATTCATCACAATTCCACCCTCACTGAACACCCGCTCCACTGGTGATGAACTTGCTGGAACCAGAAACACACTCAGAGCAGCCACTCAGAGTAATCTCAGGTCCTTCTTCTGCCTCTCCCAAGTACGCAACACATCAATCAAAATAAATCTTGACACACTGTTGGGGCTGCACTCCTGGTAGCCGTCCATAGTGGCCGAGCAGCGGCACACCTCACTTCCATGCGCTCTTCGCTGGCAATCACGCTCCTTCTGGCACAGCCCAGGGATGTTGAAGAGTCCTTGGTCTCGAGTCCCGAGTCGAGTCTCGAGTCCCATTAAAAATATTGGGACTCGAGTCCGAGTCGAGTCAGAGGGGGGACTCAGTCCGACTCACGAGTCGAGTCCTCGAGTCCGAGTCCCCATCCCTGGAAAGCAGATGGGGGAAGGAAGAGAGGGAACTGCTGAATCCAAAATAGACAGCACAAGCATTGGGTGTACTTATGGAGCTGCTTGTTCACTTAGTGTCAGTGGTTTTGCTGGATCATGGACTCCCTCTGGCCTGACATCTTTTGGGTGATGTGCTGGCGCAGCTGACAATACATCCCATCTTCAGCACGTATTTCCTCTTTTGCTGGGGTCATAAATCAAGATTAAATCCTCATTCCCCAGCTAAAGCATTTTGTGAATCAGCTCTGGATGAAGGACTGGGTGTTGGCAATATTTCATTGACTCAAGATCTGGATTAAAAGAGTGTGTTCCTGGCTGGTTTTGAATTAATATTTGTTTGGCAAATTGAGTTCAGAATATTCATGGGAGCTTTCCCCCACCCCCAATGCAAATTGCAGGCATGGCACTCCTGATCTGGGTTGGGACCACAGTGTGAAGCAAAGGGTTAATAACCCCCTACTCCCACACCAGGATCTGAATCAGGGCCCCGCACCTGCAATTTACTTTTTAAAAGCCCATTGAACAATTGCTAAAGGTGTGATTGGCATCTTGTCTAATTTGGCCCTCATTCTCAATAAATCTCTGCCTAGGGATGCCAGATCCAAGATAAGAACTCACATCAGATCTTCAGGGGAGTGGGCAAATGCTACAGTTAAGACTCTAAATTAGAAACAGAGGGACAAGCATTGCAGGCACCATGGTGGCCATCTCAGCAGCCATGTTTCCCAATTCCAAGCCAGGGACTGATAACTTTTGCCTTGCCAGAAAGGTGATCCTGCCAGGTTACATTGCCAAGTTTTGATTTAAAATATTGCCATTGCCTCCCACCCCCTTGGCAGAGCCAGACAATGATGCAGTCCATGGGTGGAACTTGGGGAGTCAGGAGAAAAACTGGGTGGAACGTAGTGGGTCCAAGACTGAGCTAAGGCAGAATCTGGCAGGTCAGAGGGAGGGGTCAGCAAAAACAACGAAAAAAGGAAAGCATCTATCAAGTAAGCTTTGAAGTTTACTGACATTTCTACACCTGTGCCAAATTTTAGTGTGAAAATAGCATGAGAGGGGCTGAATGCTCCCCAAGTACCCAAAGGTACCTTATTCAATCCTGTTCATGGCTGTTTTCACTGCGTCCACTCTGTTCTCCATCTCTTCTGCTAATTTGGTACCATTTTATTCTCTTTCAGTGTATGATCCCAGCCAAACAGGGACCACACAGTGAGCATGATCCTGTCAGATAGTTGCATAGCCAGATTTAGCTATGAGATGAAGCCAACTCATTGTGAGAGCAGAAAACATTGCCCTCACTCTGAATGTACATTGGATAGAGAGCTGCACTACTCACACTTTGCCACTGGCTGCAGCCTCTCTGCCCCCTTTGCTAAATGGGCATTTTTTTGGTGGAGCAGGGGAACCCTGTGGCTTTTCCAGTTTACCCCTCCTTTTTTCAGAATCTGATGCTATTTATTTATTTATTTATTATATTTATACCTCGCCTTTTTTCCTTCAGGGAACCCAAGGCGGCTTACATAATCATCCTCCTCTCCATTTTATCCTCACAACAACCCTGTGAGGTAGGTTAGGCTGAGAGTCAGTGACTGGCCCAAAGTCACCCAGTGAGTTTCATGGCTCCCATTTCCATTTTTACTGCTAAGACCAGGAGTAACAGATTGTTAGTAACACTAAAAACCAGTAACCAAACAAACCAGATGATCTGGTTTGTATGGTTGCACACTGCAACACAACAGTAACCCACGGACACATGCCTACAGTTAACTATGAGCATGCAACTTACAACAGCAAAATAAAAAATGAACTGTGCATTTTAGCGCACAACCTAGAGGTCTCTCTCAGCAGCCTTTGGGACCAAAGCTTCCATCAGCATTCCCATTCATTTGAAGGAGACCACTCTTAAGAGTCTCTACTCAGAATCCGATCTGCGGCATTTAAAAATGAAACATGTTCTCCCTTTGTGCTACTGATAACATTTCATACCACAATACGATATGCATGGCTGCCATAAACTAATGCAGTCCCAACATTTTTCAAGCAAGAAGATGTGTTGTTTTGCAAGGCAGATGGTTTCCAGATCTGCTGTTGTCACTCATTAAGATAGTAAGCCAGACTTCTGTGAATTATGATACAGTAAATACTTTATATACTAGATATACTGGAGGGATTCTCAAATCATTCTCTCCCAGGGTTGCTTTAATCATTTCAACATGACAGTTTGCCTTGTGATTCTGTGAGAAGTTTAGAAGATGCCAGTAATAAAACATGCAGAAGAAGCAGAGCAATGTAAACCCAAAGCATGGGTTCTTTTTGCCTTATATTTTATATGATGTGGCCAGAAAGATATTAAGGCAGAATCTGGCTACCTAATACCAAATGCAGAATCCCATATTAAAGTCATGTAAAATAGTAATGGTGGGGGAGGGAACATGTTTTTAAAAATGTTTTGCTAGTTTGAATATGTACTAACTGAATAGATGAAGTGAGCTTATTGGTGAACATTAGTGAACATTGAGCTTATTAGGAAGGTACAGCATGTCTATTTTATTTATTTATTTATTTATTTATTATATTTATACCCCGCCTTTTTTCCTGCAAGGAACCCAAGGCGGCTTACATAATCCTCCTCCTCTCCATTTTATCCTCACAAGTCACAACAACCCTGTGAGGTAGGTAGGTAGGTAGGTAGGTAGGTAGGTAGGTAACTATAAGTAGTTACCTAAAACATACCAAGTTGGATCCAGTGGATCATATCCAATGTTAGTGCTACTTAGAGTAGACCCCTTGAAATCAATGGGGCTAGTCATGACTAACTTACATCCCATTATTTTAATGAGTCTACTCTAAGTAGGACTAAATCTGGATCCAACCCAATAAATAGAAGGAACATCCAAAATATTATAACACAAAGGTTGTGGATTTTCACCCTATTTTCATTAGTGGTTAGAGTGTTGGATTGGGACTCAGGAGATCCGGGTTCTAGTCCCCACTCGGCCATGAAACTCCCTGGGTGACTTTGGGCCAGTCACTGACTCTCAGCCTAACCTACCTCACAGGGTTGTTGTGAGGATAAAACAGAGAGGAGGAGGAGGAGGATTATGTAAGTCGCCTTGGGTTCCTTGCAGGAAAAAAGGCGGGGTATAAATATAATAAATAAATAAATAGGGGGGGGGGAACCTATAGAATTTACTGCTTGTCAGATGAACCTTTTATGAATGCCCAGATAAAGAGGTTACTTTTTAAGATTGAGTGATGATTTAGGGCTCTGTGGAGACAAAAACTACTTTCTGACTTCTGTGGTTATATTGCTTGCACTTGTTAAAGATACTCATCACTTATTCTGATTGGCTATCACACTGCATTGCTCCAGGTCTCCTTTCTCCTAGGAGACTGTACATTGGGATCAAATGTGCACCTACCTCGGAGCTGGGAATCGGAGCTCCACTTGCCCCTCCCCTGTCCCCTCACAGCCAGGGCAGAAAGAACCGCACCAGCTACTCTCCAAGATCAGGAAAGTGACTTCAGAGAGGGGGAAAAGAGGGCATTGTGGGTGGGGGGAGCAGAGGAGACTGGAGAGGCCAGGATGCAAGGTATCCTGCAGGAGCTCCAGCCTCCTTCCCTCCCCCTCTGAGACACTCCAGCTAGATGGGCACAAAAGCCCATCTAGTGAAAATGCAGAGCAGGAGGACAGGGAGGCGAAGATCCCCTCCTCCACCACTCCTCCCGCTCTGCATTGGATGCCCACAAGCCTCTGGGTTCAGGGGCGTATGGTCATCCCAATAGGATTGTGCCCTAAGCTAGCGTGTCCTATTTTGTAGCAACGAACTAGGACACACTGGCTAGGAAAACGATCACATGTTTGTATTTAAAACACTCTTCCTCTGCCTTTGGGGCATATGGCCCCAATACAGGTGTACACAGAAAAAAGATTTGGTTCGGAACCCACTTTGGAGCCTCAGACAGGGATCCCCCCTTGACTCAGAGCCTCAGATAGGCATTGTGCTTCATATCTGAAGTGGGCTCTTGCTTCAGCTGGTTTCCCAAAGCTTTGGATGTCTCCCAGTCGATTATAATGGGGGAAATCCAACAAATGATTATAACTTTTTATTTTAGGCAGAATTGGATGGGTTTTTTCTTTTCTTTTCAGAATAGTAGCCCACTTCGGGGAGATGAGGTCTGCCAAATTTCAGACATATAGCTGCAGGAGTGTTTGCACAGAGAGCTTTTAAAGTTGGCAATTTTCTATAAAATTTTCTACAGACCCTTTGTCCTGTAGTTTTGTGCTCAAGAGATCTTACTACTCGGGTAGGCAGCAAGACAAGTGGTCCCTTACATTATCTATTATTGTTGTTATTTATTTCATTTCTATGCCACCCAATTGCTGAAGCTCTCTGGGCAGTTCACAACAGTTCATACAAACACAAACCACAATACTATAAAAATGACATTAAAATTTCCAGTATACAAAATTTAAAACAATTTAACAGCTAAAACATTTTTTTAATAGACCATTTAGGGCTTTGAAGGTTAAAACCAACACCTTGAATTGAGCCTGCATCTTTCCGAAATGGACCTCAATGGGATTCATCCAAAGCGGGTGCATACCCCTAGCCCCAAGATGGCACATTTCCCCCACTGATAAACATCATAGTCTGAGTGCTGGAAAATGCAATATTTCTGCAACATGCTATCTCAACGGGGGTGGGGGGTAGGCAGGAATCCTACAACCTGATTATCTGGGAAGGCCCTTCAGCTTCCAAGAGAATATACAAATTGTGTGATGTAATCACCATTGGCGCTTCACTTTAAACATTCAAGTTTGAAAAGTTAAGTAGGAAACCTGAGAGGCAAGATGGATCTTCTTGTGCCTTGTTACCACACAGGACACATCTGGTTGGCAGGTGCATGTTCTCAATATCAGGGCTGCCCCCATTGTATCTCAAATCAATTGTTCACCATATTTAATCACTGTCAGCCTCGTCAGACTCCACATTATCTGCAAAGGAAATGTTAGAGGGACCATCCCAAATGTATTAAGATCATCGCTATGTTAGTTTTTTTTTTACAAACATTAAAAGATGTTGGTTTTCATACCTCAAGGTTTTGTGCAGGATTATTACACTATGGCTGCAATCTCATGCACATGTGCTTGGATTCATTCAGACAGGCTCCTAAGTACACATGCACAGGATTGTAGAACAAACGCTAGATGACGCTTTTCAGAGCAAATGCTAGATGATGGATGGGAAAACATGGAATGAGAAGTAATATGCATGCATAGTCTGATCTTTTTTGTTTCTCAGTTCAGTTAGGAGTCAATTCACACAATTGTTATTATTATTACCTTTATATCTTGCCCTTCTTCCAAGGAGCTCCAGCTGGCATGCCTAAAGTTTTTTTTTAATATTAATGTTTAGGGATGCACCAGTAAAAGTTTAGAATACTGCATTAGCAGAATTGTAGATTTACAGTGCCATGCAATGTGGCTGCCGGTAACCCTCTGAACTCAGAGGATTATGGGTATCCAATGAAAGGTGGGAGGAACATAGAAGCAAGGATGCCTCCATGCTTCCCACGCCCTCCAAAGTACTTAGACGGCCGATTTCATTGGTCTATGTCTTTTGACCCTGCTCATGAGGAGGAGGGGCTAAGGCACTGCCAGCCAGGATTCCTCGTATCCCAGTGGAGCATCGCTCCTCCCCTCCCCACCCCCCAGAATACCCCCCTAGTGCCGGCTCTGAAGTCGGTTTTCTGTCTTGGGAGCTGCAGCCAGAGCAGAAAGAACCACACCAGCTGCAAGGGTGGAGGGAGGGCGCTCTGAAGTTGGAGTCCTAACTCCAACCTCGGAGTGCTTTTCCTAGGTCGGAGCTGGGACTCTGACTTTTCCTATGGTCAGCCAGACAGTGTCTACTGGTCATAGGATTCTCCCGTAGGGATTTTCTTTAGTTTCATCCTTCAGAGTACTTCAACTGATGTGTAGATGGACCATCTGCCTCCTTCATTCACTTCACAACTTTAAGAATTGGTCTGATGCTTACAAAAACTTGTGCTGTAATAGATCAGTGACATACTTTACTGATCAGATGCTTTTGTCTTTTTTGGCTGGATTTACTGTGGGTGGAAGGGATAGGGAAACTAAACCTGATAACCAATGGCCTGGGTCTCCTGCAGGCGTGCTGATTCTACTGCTTTGAGATCAAGGTTGATATATCATAGTGTAAATTGTCTGCTATATTCATGTTTGTTTTTGTTGCAGCTACATAGATATAATGTGCTCCAATGTATTCATTTCTTTGCCCAGGTTTCCAGTACAAGGCCATTAGTTTGTTGGTATGTTTTAAAATAGACAGATAACATTTAGAAATGCTTTGTAAAATAAAGAAAAGCACTTTGCAAAGACCTCAGCAACTCAGCACATTTTTAAAAATAAGCCTGCAGGTCAAATCGGAGCTCCTTGCAAGACCTTGGCTCCTCTGTAAGCAAGCTATAATTCCCGTTACTTACATTAGAATTCACAAACAGATCAGATGAACCGAGGCTTAAATATACTGATCAGCCTCAATGTATATTAAACATAGAAAGTTTTAAGGTTTTCTTTTCTTTTCCGTATACTTATTAACAATTATCTTAAAGAATACGATTTTTAAAATTTGGATTTACTTTCTGTGTACCGGTAAATGGATTTACTCTGGCTGGAAAAGACATGGGCAGGGATGTGGAACGTCTTTCCACCTGAGGGTCAAATGCCATTTTGGAGAAGCTCTTGGGGGCTGCTTTCCAGTGGTGGGCGAGGCCGAGGGTAAAAGGGGTGGGGTCAAAAAACCAAAATAGTGGCATATTTTGGCTTAAAGCTCTTATTGCCAGTAACTAAGCCTTAGGACAGGCATTTCAACCTTTTAGAATGTGGTGGGGGGAGGGAAGGCACAAAAGCCAGGAAATCACCAAATTATCAGTGAGTAGGGGAAAGGGGTGGAGCCAGGGGAAGGGGGCATGGCCTTCTGGGGAATCCTAGAGGGCCACATTTGGCCCCCGGGGCCTGAGGTTCTGCAGGGGCTTAAAGGGAATAAGCTGAAGCTTGAATTTACATCTTCTGCCTTTTCATGCTTCTGTCTGCATGAAGACAAATGGTACAAATACAGTACAGCCATGCAAGGCTATAATATATGTGTAATATTTCAATTGCAAGAGACTGTTTAGTAACTGACAACTTATAGTGGCAACATTCTATGAAACTCAAGTGCATGTTATCTCTGCTTTTATAAACAATATAAATGAGTGGCCATCAATTTTCTTAATTAAGATTGCAATCCTGTGCGTACCTGCCTGGAAGTATGGTAAACCCCACTGACTGAACACAGTGAGGCGTACGTCTGAGTAAAAATACATCGGATAGCACTGTCAGATGCTGAATGGCATATTTGCAATGCCTACAAGGATCTGAGCATGCAAAATGCTCCTGCCTGGCTTAATAGGCATAAAAGTAAATGTAAGCTGCAAAAGCAAGACACAAGACTTAATCTCCACTTTACTTCAGCAAAAGTGCAGTTATTTTAGGAAGGACCTAATGTCACCTCTTAGGCCTTTTCCGTCTTTTGTAAGAGTGCTACATTGTTTACAGTTTTGCCAATTGCTAGACCAGTGTTCTCCAACTTTGGGTCCCCAGATGTTTTTGGCCTACAACTCCCAGCACGCCCCAGCCAGCATAGCTGGCTGGGGCATGCTGGGAGTTGTAGGCCAAAAACATCTGGGGAGGGGACCCAAGGTTGGAGAACACTGTGCTAGACTAAGACCAAAAGTAAGCAACAGGCTCTTTACTTGAGTGTTGAGCTTCTAAGAATCAACACTTGCTAAACATACTTTGCTGCAGGGGCTCATAAACAGAGGAATACCTGCCACTGGCAATGAGGGTAGGAATCTGTTCCATTTAATAGTAACGGTGCCAGTAAGGATTGTGTTGGGAGTCCGGACCAGAGAGCCTGAGCAAAGGCTGGAATCCACCAGCCGGGACGGACCGCTTTGCTACAAAATTGCTCCTTATCAGCAGAAGCCCAACTCTAGCTGGGGGAGGGGGCAGGAGTGTGGAGCAGTTACACAGAAGCCGACTCACATAGCATTCATGGAGCAGGGATGAGTAGCAGTGGAATCCTATGCCTGTTGTTTACTTCAGAGAAAGTGTTGCTGTGTTCTGTGAGACTTACTCCTAGTAGTAAGTCTCTTTAGAGTTGCACCTGAAGATGCCTTAAACATTTATTTATTTATTATTTATTTATTTATTATATTTATACCCCGCCTTTTTTCCTGCAAGGAACCCAAGGCGGCTTACATAATCCTCTTTCTCCTCCTCTCCATTTTATCCTCACAACAACCCTGTGAGGTAGGTTAGGCTGAGAGTCAGTGGCTGGCCCGAAAGTGAGTTTCATGGCCGAGCGGGGACTAGAACCCGGATCTCCCAAGTCCCAGTCCAACACTCACACCGCTATGCCACACTGGCTCCCACATAGTGGGATTTAGCTTCCCAGTAGCCATGCCTAGAATTGTGAAGTAGTTGGGTTTTTTAAAAAAAATTCTTGCAGCCCACATTTTCTCGTCTGCTCCAAGCCCGCATTCACACATTGTACATTTGTTTTTCTGGAGTTATTTGTTTTTCCTGATTTAATTTTTTTTCCCATTTAATAAACTTGGAAAGAAGGGGGGGAAAGACCTTATTAATTAGTGAGGCTCTCGCTCTCTCCCCACCCCCCTATCATGAGCTTGCAAATGGTCCATTTTGCTCAGGTGTCCCTAACTTTCAGCACACTTTCCCCTGTGGAATAAGCAAGCAAACTCTTAAAATACCTCCTGGCGCCAGAAGAAAGTTCTCGTGTAATGGATATCTTGTGGTGTGAGAAAATGGATTCTGCTCTCTTTGTCAATCAGGATTGAGAGGAAAGGGGGTGGGAGAAAAGCCATTTCTCTATAAAGCAACTGTGGGAGCACTTGAATTTTATTAAATGATGCTCCTGTTAGGATTCATTTTAAAGATGACTAGAAGTGCTGGGGTTTGGTCTTATAGATTCCACCCTCCCCAAATTGGCCAAAGTGATAGGCAAAACAGCATGGGAGGGATCTCACATTTCTCTCCTCTTTGCATTTCAGTGGCAGAGGGAAACCCAGGACAGAAGCCATGGAGAGAGAGAGAGATCACTCAGGTCTCCCAACATTGTTCTGTTTGAATTTGTTCATTCTCCCTAGGAAATGCCACAGAGAGGAGGAGGGTGTTTGTTTTCCATCTCATTGCTCCCATATCACTATTACGGATTGGGTTAGTTTATAAAAAGACCGGTGAAAGAAAAGCCACACAGATATCTAGAAGGGATGCTATTAAGAATATTATAAATGTCCACCTTTATTGCTTAAACCAAAACCGTAGGCTGCTGCAATGTGAATTAAGAATATTTAAACACACACAAAAAGAAGAAAGAATGAGAACAAAATGCTAGTTCTAGTGTGGGATTCTTTTACAGTAACAGATTCTCATATGACAATGAGAAAGCCAAATAAGATTCCGAAGTCTCCTTACATCAGTTTTTCCCGCCCCGACACCCTCCAGTTGCATTGGATTGCAGCTCCCATCATCCCCAGACAGCATGGCCAATATTTATTTATTTACTTACTTACGGTAATTACATTTCTATACCACCCAATAGCTGAAGGTCTCTGGGTGATTCACAATTAAAACCATAAAGTACAAAATGATAAAATACAATATAAAAATTTAAAATGACGGTCTAAAAATAAAAATAATGGCCAAATAGAACCCAGCCACAGTGCAAACATCTTCCAGGTCCATGTTAGGCTTTTTCAGGAATGGCCTAATAACTGTCTCCTTTAAAGTGGCAGGCACCACTTCCTTTCTCAAGGAGGGGTTGATAACCTCCAGGTGAGAGTGTTGGACTGGGACTCAGGAGATCCGGGTTCTAGTCCCCGCTTGGCCATGAAACTCACTGGATGACTTGGGCCAGTCACTGACTCTCAGCCTAACCTACCGCACAGGATTATTGTGAGGATAAAATGGAGAGGAGGATTATGTAAGCCGCCTTGGGTTCCTTGCAGGAAAAAAAGCAGGGTATAATAAATAAATAAATAAATAAATAAATAAATAAATAAATATTAGAGATAATAAGCCATTAAGGGCAAGGGTCAAGCACACAGGTGGTTGACTGGACTTGGCCAAGCACCTTGTCTGCATCCTCTGGCCTCAACAACTGAAACTCATCCAATAAAACTGAACCAGACAGTGCTCTGGATACCTCTAGTAATGGAACTGCATTAACTGTAGTGTCCAAGTCGTGATGAATGCAAGCGACTTTATCTTCAGTGTCATGCAAACTCACCACAGCATGCTAGTACTACCTCTCTCCCTGGCCCAGATTGCAAAAGGTCATGAACCACTCGGAACAGCTCAACATTGAGAAGATGCAATGGCGGTGGAAAAGAACTCCCTCTTTGCCACCTTCATCACCACAGAGCAGGCTGGATAATGAGCTGGCTGGGGCATGCTAGGAGTTGTAGGCCTTTTTTCTGTATAAACTTGCATAGGATAGCGCCTTTACAGTGCAATCCTATACATGCCTACTCAGAAGTAAATCCCATTTCATTTCAATGATGCTTAGGCCTGCAAAAATGGGTGTAGTAGGATTGCTGCCTTATTAGTCCCCCACTATCATCACCAAAACCGCTGCAAGCCCGTTCCGGGTTGAAACCAGAGTGTATTTCTTCTTCCCCCACCCCCAATAAGTTCCCACCCACCGCCCCGATGTTCAGTTGCAAGATTTCAGATCCGAATCGCCTGTATTTGTTTAAACAACGAATTCTTTACTAATCCGGCTCGTGCCTTGGCACTCATAGGAAAAAGTGAAACTCCGCCTGCCAAGCTACAAGGAGCGGGGCCGCGCTTTGCCGTTTTCAGGCCGCCTCGGCTGGCGTCGTGGGGGAAGAAGAATACAGTCTCTCCTCGAGGTAACTTGCGCGGTGGGTGCAGCCAAATTCCAAAGCCCCAAAGCCGACGTTGCGCAGGATCGAGCAGTTTACGGACAGCTGGGTCGCCCTTACCGGACAGTTTTCAGAGATGTCTATTTTGTCCCCTAAGAGAACAAGCCCCACCCCCCCACATGTCTACAAAGTGACGCCCACTAAATACAATGGTACTCACTCCCAGGTAAATGGAAATAGGCTTGCACGCACCGCCACTGTTGTTTGGATCTAACATCAGTCGGAATTCCTTGCCAAACAAAAGCGTTTTGGATTACAGGAACGAAAACAGGTCACGGAGACAGTTTGGTGTGAACGGAAGAGCAAAGGTCTCTGTGTGTAAGGGAGAGCACCATTCATTTTTGCTGTTGTTGTTGAAAGAATTCTCATAGTTGCCTGTCAAAAGAAAGCGTTCTGTATAATCGGAAAGGTTCTATATTTGGTCCCTAAAGGCGCAATCCTATGCATGTTTAGTTAGAAAGAAAAGTCCCACAACTCCCAGCATTCCCCAACCAGCACTGCTGGCTAGGGAATACTGAGAGTTGTAGGACCTTTTTCTGCCTAAACATGCATAGGATTGAGCCCCACCACAACCCGCTTTTTAAGGTAATCATATGAACCGTTGCAGTTCAAATGCCTACCATAACCCCGGACAAGTTCATTATTGTGAGTATTTCGATTATGCTGATCTCTTCCTATAGATTTACATCCTACCTAACCGAACTGCAGCCAATTCCTTGGACGTTAAAGGCACACTCCTACGCGAGTTTAGGCAGAAAAAAAGTCCTACAATTCCCAGCATGCCCCAGCCAGCATAGGGAGTTGTAGCTTGTAGGCCTTTTTTCCTGTCTCTAAACTCGCATAGCTTTGCGCCCTAAGGAGGCTTAAAATAGCCTTCCCCAACCAGGTGTCCTCCATATGTGTTGGACCACAGCTCCCATCAGCCCCATTCAGCACGGCTAATGGTCAGGAATGATGGGAGTTGTAGTCTGACACATCTGGAGGGCACCCGGTGGGGAAAGTCTGGTTTAAACCTTAATTCAGACTGCTGGATAGCTGATAAGCGGGCCGGCTCTCCCTTTGTGTTGACCACTGACCAAGAGACACAGCTGCCTCAGCCTCTCTCGCCCCAAAACTGCCACCCCGCCCGCTCCTCCCGCTTTGGAACCCGGGTGATACACACGACCATTGATAGAGGGAGGGAGGGAGGGAGGGACAGGCCGGTAAGACTGCAATCCGAGACGCACTTAAGTCCCATCGAACTCAATGGAATTTACTTCTGAGTAGGCGGGTATAGACTTGCGCTGAACTTATTTAAGGGCGCAATCCTATCATGTTTAGACAGGAAAAAAGTCCTACAACTCCCAGCATTCCCCAACCAGCATGGCTGGCTGGGGAATGCTGGGAGTTGTAGGACTTCCCCCCCCTTTTTTTTCTTCTTTCTGTCTAAACATGCATAGGATTGCGCTCAAAAAGGCTGCCAATTTTCGCACACTTTGGTGTAAGAGGTAATGAACTTCGTAGGACCTATGCTTGCAAGTAAACAGGCATAGGATCCGGCTGCCCAAGGCTAATGATCTTTGGGGTGCGGGGAGCGGGCTGAGAATGATAGGAGCTGTGGTCCAACACATCTAAAGGACATCATCTGGGGTGTGGGCAGGGGAGGCTATATGCAGTCCTTTCCACTCCCATCAGCGATGTTAAAATGTCTCAATCGTTTACGGAACTGCCCCCTGCCCGCCGCGACACACGCACACACACACAGTATAAAGCCAGGACTCCTCAAATAAGTAACTACATCTTTAAAAATCACATTGTATAACACACACACGTACCAAATGCTTAGAAGTAAGCTCCTTTAGCTTCAACGGGATATTTTCCCAAGTTCAGCTGCTTAGGATCTGACTGAGGCTTGTAAGACCGTGGTCGTATAATGTTATGACACATTGAAAGAGTTACGGCGCTATCCGATACACGTCTATTGAAAAGTAAGTCCCATGGAGTTCAATGGTTGTATAGGTGTCTTAAGGCGCAATCCTATGCATGTTTAGACGGGGTGGGGTGGGGTGGGGGGAACCTGCCTGGCTGGGGCATGCTGGGAGTTGTAGGCCTTTTTTTCTGTCTAAACGCGCATAAGATTGCGCCCTTATCGACACTTACCTGGGGAGTGGGAGTAAGCCCCATTGGACATAGTGATACTTACTTCGGAGTAAACATGCATAGAAGTGTTTGTTGTACACCGCCCAGAGAGCTTCGGCTATTGGGCGGTATAGAAAATGAAGGAATAAATAAATAAATAAATAAATGCACGGTTATTCTTTTGCGGCTGGGTTATATTATAAAGAGAAATGTTTGCGGTATTTCACCCACAGATCTTTTAGTAAGCGGAGAATTTGGGTGCGATCCGCAGGGGAGTTCTAACTTCTCCTGCACGCGTGGCTTTCTCGAGCAGAATAGGATTTGAACAAAAGCCTCGTCGGGCCATTTGCAGCATTGCAGACCATCTGAACTTGCTGTTTTAAAATGAAAATATTAGAGTTGCCTGACCTTTTTTCTTTCTTTCTTTTTTTAGTCTTTTTTTTTTGCCACTCAGAGCCCTCCCTCCCTCATTTCATCATTTCCTACTTAGTTCTAGATTACAATAATAATACTAAAAAGGCCTCGTTTAAAATTATTTTCCTAAAGGTCTTTCCAAGAACTGAAAAATCATATTTCCTCTTCAGGGCAAAAGTTTGGCTGCGGGAAACCCAAATACCCCAAAGAGAAACGACCGGTTAATCCACAAATTCTATATTCACTTGGTATCAATTACTTTCCTCCACACTGTTCTCCTCCTAGTTTGTCTGTAGTAGATGTGAAAGCCTATTTACCTCGCGCTACCTACTTCACCTTGCTACACGAAGGTGATGGGGGTTGACTCTAGCTTCCCAATCACCCCATACCTTTCTTTGGGGGTGGAAGTCAACCACGTTGATGTCAATGGAACACGCTCGTGCATCTTCGTCGCTTGATGAGTCGCAGCCGCATGTGCGAACACGGAAAAGCCTCGTGTTTGAGACAACGCGCGGTTCTCTCTCTCTCTCTCTCTGTGTTTTATCGTTCACTCATTCACATCACAGAGACTATTAGAAAATATCAGATAGACCCATCTCGTTGTCTAGATATGCCATTTCCTTGTTCTCATTAAGAAGACGTTTTTTTAAAATGTATCCTGGAGGGGAAGGGAAAAATCAATGGAAAAATCCAAGATTTTAATGTACAGTAGCTGCGATTGGGCACTAGAGTGTCCACCACCAAACAAACGTAGGGCACACAATCCTATAACAGGTTTCGGCAGAAAAAAGTCCTATAACTCCTAGCATTCACCAGCCAGCTATGCTGGCTGGGTAATGTTGGGAGTTGTAGGGCTTTTTTTCCTGTCGAAACCTGTATCGGTTTGCACCCGTAGAGTCTTTCTGTCATTTTTTGATCCTGTGATATTCCACACATGGAAGTCACCACATGATGCAGAAGTCGTCAAGCACGTGTGAACCGACCCCCATCGCTTGTGGAATGAAGTGGTCAGTTACTTTCTCGCTCCATATCAGCTCTGCGGTCCTAGAGGGAATTAAACCACGTTCCTCAAACGATCACTATCGCGGCATAGAAAGAAATCCTACCAAAAAACGAATGGAGTTCCGTTGAGGCGCCTTTAGCTTGACATAACTGAGATCTTAAGAGATAAAAACCTCAGCACTGTCGGGAGCAACGACACACAGCCATTGTTAGACGATAAACATTGTGATGTAGAAGCACTAGAGAGAGAGCCAGCGTGGCGTAGTGCTGAGAGTGCTGGACTGAGGCTCGGGAGAAGATCTTGGCCATGAAGCGCTCTGGGTGACTTTGGGCCAGTCACTGACTCTCAATTTAACCTACCTCACAGGGTTGTTGTGAGGATAAAACGGAGAGGAGGAGGATTATGTAATCCGCCTTGGGTTCCTTGCAAGAGGGGGAAAAGGCAGGATATAAATGTAATAAATAATATATATATATTTTAAAAAAATCCCTTTTATTTCTCATTGTTAGAAATGCAGCAGTGGGTCAATTTACTAAGGTAACTGGGACCATGAAACTATCCGATCTGATCTGTAGGGCGATGAGAACAAATAACTGCCACTTGACATAGAAACATCCCCCCAGACCCAGCACAGGCACACCGAATAGGATGACCTTCCCCACAACTATTGGAAAACAATACTATATTTGTGGAATTGTCATCAACACATCAAGACAGGGCTAGTAGACTAGAAAGTTATTACTACTGGCACTAGCAGTCACTTTCGGAAGTCATCATTTATTAGCACCTCTGAATGTCTGATTATATCCTGCCCGATGAACGGGTTTCTGTCATCGGCGACAGCGCATCACGACACATACACATAGAAAAAAATGGACTCAAGTCTTCAGAGTTTGGTTTTTACAATGAGACTTTGTTTTTTCCCCCGGCCACGTAGCTGAATCCACTTTCATCGAAGCGGTGAGGTTTGACTGACAAACATTTAGGCCTCTAATACTTATTGTAGTTTTAACTTCAATACCCCCCTCCCCCACCATTTTTTTTTTAAAAAGCCAGGGTCTGAATCTTAAACACATCCCCCGGAAGTTCTATACCGGATCCTGACGTGCTTGGAAGAAGGCTTCATTGATTTCAATGAAACTGACTTGCTGTAATCAAAAGCACATTTTCTTGAAATCAGTCGGACAGTTAAGTCGATCCTTAGGCTGCAATCCTATCACTGCCTTGGAACTAAGTCCCATTGGCACCAATGGGACTTACTTCCGAGTAGAAATGTATAGGATTGCCCTGCAGGCATACTTCCTCCTATACTCATTTACTTGGGAGTAAGTCCCATACTAAACTCAATGGGACTTCTGAGTAGGCATGTTATAGGATTGGGCTGCAATCCTAGGCACGTATACCTCGGAGTAAGCCCCGCTGAACACGGTGTAACTTAAGTCGGTCATGTGCATAGGTTTGTTCCTGAGTTCAGTGGGGTAACCGTGGCTGTTTCCTGTGGCTTGCTGTTTACTCATGTTGTAAATGCCGCAACTTGGGAAAGGTCATCTGTGACTCGCGGGTGGCAATATCATGGGGTCCATGCTCTTTGGTTTATAACGTTCTCGGTTTTATTATTCCAGATACCAGGCGCATGACGGGGGTCAGGGTGAGCTCCATTTCACAAATGTGTGATCGGCGAAACTAGGGCCGAAAGATGGTACTGTCGTGTGTCGGGTTGTTTCCCATGACCCGAGCGGGAGCTTTGAATCGAAGTCACGACGGCCCAGCGCAGTCGGTTCCCCGAGCAAATCGGACTTTGTTTAGGAGGAAAAGATCCTCTTGAATCGGACTTGAATTAAGAGGGAAAGATCTACTGGAACTTGCTAAGGATTCGTTCATCGGACCAGCCGAAGCGTTCTGTCACTCATTCCCGGCCCCAGCGAAGAATTTATTTTGGAAACTGACACGCAGCAGTTCAAGCGAGAAGAAAGGTGATGTCTGAGGAGGTTCAACAAGAGACCGCCCGTTCGTTCTCCTTTCAGTCAGGGGAACCACTACTTGGCCATCTTTCCAGATAGTCAACAGAGGAGCTTTAACACCAACTCCTCCTCTTCCTGAGTCAGCGCCACTGACATTATCTAATAGCGAACTCAGTTTTCCGAGGGCTGCTCCTTACGAAGGCAAACAGCACCACCCACGTACAAGGGGCGCCGGCAGGCCCCGGCTCACTGGTGGTGGAGCACCTGCGTTGCACGCACAAGAAGAGCCCTGGTTCAGTTCCCAGCATCTGCTGCAGGTGGGGCTGGGAAAACGCCTGCCTGAAGCCCAGGAGAGCCGCTGGCAGTCAGCGAGCGTCGACAATACCCGGCTGGACAGGCCAACGGCCTGACTCAGTATAAGGCAGCAGCTTCCTATGGCTGGCTGGGGCATGTAGGACTTTTCCCCCCCCTGTCTAAAGGTGCATAGGATTGCGCCCTAAATAGATCAATGGTCTAACTCAGTATAAGCTGGCTCCGTATGTTACTAAGAAGGACGTAAAAGCAGGCCCTGGAACTGCAAAGTTTGCGCGCGCGCGCACGCACGCACGCACGCACACACACACATATATATATTCTTGGAGGTGGGGTGGGATGGGATATCTAATGAGGGCTGAGCATTACTTAGTGGCTGCCGAATGCTGGCTGAGCGTTGAAAGGAGGGAAGGGGAGTGAATGGAATACCCTGTAAAAAAGTGTTCTCCAGCCTTGGGTCCCCAGATGTTTTTGGCCTACAACTCCCAGCATGCCCCAGCCAGCGCAGCTACAGAAACCCGTTCATCGGGCAGGATATAGTCAGACATTCAGAGGTGCTAATAAATGATGACTTCCGAAAGTGACTGCTAGTGCCAGTAGTAATAACTTTCTAGTCTACTAGCCCTGTCTTGATGTGTTGATGACAATTCCACAAATTCTGGGGACCCATGGTTGGAGAACACTGCTGTAAAAGGACGTGGTGGCTGGCTGGCTGGCACTCTGAAGAGTACTACTCCATACCTCTATCTATCTATCTATCTATCCTATATCTATCTATCTATCTGGTTTTTATTATGATGATGTTGATATCGATTAGAGTCAAGAGAAAATCTAGGCTCTAAAGGACCGCCTTGCTCTCTAGCCAGCATATCAGGGGGCTAGATTAAATGGGAATTACATTTGCGATGCCTTCATTTGAGTCGGCACAGAAGGAACTGATGTTCCAAACTAGTCATGGAAATTATGATTTTTTAAAAGGGGGGCATGCCTTTGTGCATGTGCAGAGTGCCTTTTTTTCAGCAGGAATGATCATTTAGAACCAGCTCGTATACTACTGCAATTAGGGGGCCGGACTGGGGTCAGAGAGTGCATTGATTCCTTGAGCCCGGACTTCTCCCCCTCTCTCTGTATGTTTTTAGTCTTTAGCCCCCTCGTCTGTGCCGCTCAACTCACGGGGGGAAAGCTAAGATTTGCCATCGGAGCTTTTAAGGCCGGGCGGGCACCAAGATTCCCCCCACTGTTTAGAAAAATCCAGCACTTTCCTTCCCATTAATCTTGAGTAAGGAAGGAGTTCAGACTGCACCTGTATAAACAATCCGTGGAGAGCGGGCGCGGGGTGTGGGAGAGAGAGGCGAGAAGCGGGGCTTCTGCCTCCGACGCGGGCGCGTCTTGATCCGGCCATTCCGCGGGTACTGCTAAGTAACGGGCAGGCGGCACCGCCGGCCAGACACCTGCTCGGGAGAAGCCGAGACAGAGAGCATGGCCCAGTGGTGTCAGCCCAAGTTCAGGGCCTCGCAGCTTGTGCCAAGTTCGACACAGTGTGGATTTCAGAGCTTCCACCAGATATTCTTGGCTCGGGAAAGGTTGCCCATGAAAAGGGAGAGAGAAGGAAGCAGGCAGGCAGGCAGGGAGGTCCTTCCATTTAAAGCAACCTTCCCCAGGCCGGCTCCTTCCAGGTGCGCTGGATTACAATTCCCATCATCCGCGGACAGGGCTGGCTGGGGATGATTGGCACTGTAGTCCAGCCCATCTGGCAGGCGCCGGCTTGCGGAAAGCTGATTTGAAGGAAAGCCCCGGGGCGAAGGACGACATTTTCTAAGCGCAGAAATTTAAGCCCTTCCAGAGGCAAGCAAGAGGCAGGTTGCAAGCCAAGCTTGGGAGAAAGCAGCGAGCAAGCGGGCGGGGTGGGGGTTTGATGTGTTTTTTTAAAAAAGTAAATTGGTCGGCTTGTGGGAAGCTGCGCCAGGAAACAGAGAAAGAAGAAAGCGGTGCCAAACGCGCCAGTCTGGTGGGAAGAGGAACGGAACGAAAAGATTGCAGATGCAGGAATGAAGGACGGAGAAATCCACCTGCTGCAGCCGTCACGTCAGAGTCTGAGGGACCCCCCACTCCCAGCGCCAGCGCCTCCTTGTCCTTGCCCTCCCCTATTCCAGAGAAGCCAGCCGAGCCAACGGGGATTGGGCACTGCCCCACGACGCTTTCTCGGAAGCAAGTCCCACGCTCAGCAGTTGTGGCCGTGGGACGCGTGTGCAGTCCGATCGTGCCCACATCTATCCCGAAGGAAGTGCGACGCCGCGGATATCAGCGGGGCTTACTCCCGGGGGAATAGGATTGCAGCCTGGGCGCCCAGAGCTTCGAGGAGGTGAAGGGAGCGCAGCTTACATAGTGGGCAGTATCCAATGTCAGTCCTACTTAGAGTAGCCTGGTTGAAATGAAGGGGACTTAAGTTCGAGGAACATTGGATGCAGCCCGTTGAATGCAACTATTTTCAGCGAGAATTAGCCCACTGGGTGACTTTGGGCCAGTCACTGACTCTCAGCCTAACCTACCTCACAGGGTTGTTGTGAGAATAAAATGGAGAGAAGGAGGAGGAACATGTAAACTGCCTTGGGTTCCTTGCAGGAGGAAAAAAGATCGTTCAACTTAGTTGGCTTCATCCAAGGATATGTGTATAAGATCGGGCTTGTAAAAAGCATGCTTAAGAATGAACTCTCTCCTTTTCTGGGGTTAGTCAGGTTTTCTGGATCCACATTGTGTTGGATCCAGACTACGTCATACTGGAGGGCATCAGGTTGCAGTTTCCCGCAACCTGATGCCCTCCAGATGTGTCGGACTACAACTCCCAGCATCCCCCAGCCAACATGTACTTGTAGTCCAATACCTCTGAAGCGAACGAAGTTGGGGAAGGCTGGAATATTATTTATTTATTTTATTATTTGATGCATTTTTAAACCACCTTTTTGGGGAATAAAACAATTAAGGCAGTTTACACAAAATTCAGAAAACACAAATCATAAACAAATAAATAGATAAATGGAGTAGAGCCATTAAAATCAATAGGACTTCAGCTAGTCATGATTTCAATGGGTCTACTCTAAGGGCGCTGCTCCCCCGCGGTTCCCGTGTCGTGTGCACGCCGACCGGAGGTGCCCCCGTGGGACAGCCGCGGGCGGGACCCACGGAAAGTGACCACGGTCGGTAGCGGGGTAAGCCCCTACCGCGCGTGGTCACCGTGCCGTCGGAACAGCGGGCAGCCGTCCCACGGGGTCCCCACAGAGACGGCAGCCCAGAGCGGCCAGAGCCGCCGCCGCTCCAGCCTGTAGGGGCAAACGGCCCCTCTGGGCATCCCGGGCCTCACCCCCTACCGCCGGGAGGCCCGCACTGTGGTGCGGGGACTACGGGGTCTGCCCACGCGCGCGGGACGCCGGTCGTGTGCGGCGCCCCGCTGGACCCCGCGGACGGCCCCGCGGTTCCTCCCCTGCCGGCAGCCTGGGTCGTGTGAACCGGCCCTAACTCTATGAAATCTATGAAACTCTGGATTCAACTATAAGTCTGGATCCACCCATTGTTTGGAAGCTGTACTGACTTCCTTGGAAACATGGGCCCCGTAGGGCTGGGTGGCGACTTTTCTAAGTGACATCCATAACATTTTTCCCAAGTGGGGAAAAATGGGATTGCACATAAGGAAACTGCTGCACTGCACCCGACCACAGTAAGCAAGTTGTGGTCGGATGGGCCTCCTTACACTTGTGGTTCTCTCTCTCTCTTCTGCAGTTTCCCTCAACCTGGTGCCCTCTAGATGTTTGGGGCTACAACTCCCAGCATTCCTGGCCATTGGCTGTACTAGCTGGGGCTGATGGGAGTTAAAGTCCAAAACATTTGGAGGGCACCAGGTTGAGGAAGGCTGCTCTGCTGAGAATTTCTTCCTCCATCTGGAGTCAGTGGAGTGTGCAGCTTGGCAATTGCAAAGTGGACGTTCCAAACAGATGTGTAACACACACTCATTTCAATTGAACGTGAATACACCAAATGCCACATATACCCAGATTGAATACAATCAAAGACTTTTGCCTATGTAGGCTGTTGTGGGTGGGGGTAAACCTTTGAAGAAAATATAGTTGAAATCAATGTTTGTTTGTTTTAATCTCCATGTAAAAGTATTTTGAGAATGGGTATCACATTAAAAAGCTGCATGACCTTCTATCAAGTCTTAGTTTAGACAAGACCATTCCAGGAATCAATTGGTTGGTACCAAGAGGGCCTTTTTGGTGGTGGCACCAGACCAGCAGTTGGGAACTCACTAACTGGAGAGACCTGGAGAAGCTCCTTCTCTTATGTGGATCCTGAAACCCTTTTCATCTAAACAGGCACTTGGTGTCTGATGCTTTTTGGGTGTTTTAAAACCATATCATGCTGTTTGTAGTGCTATGGATTGCTTTTTATTGTATTCTTTTATTGTTTTAATATATCAGTGTTATTGCTTTGATAATTTCACAGACACTTTGGTTCAGTTGTGGGAAGCTAGACAAAAATGCATTAAAATACATAAATAAGCATTTTATTCGCTGAATCACAACTCTGTTACACTGAAAGTGTTTTGATTCCCTCCAGTGTAGGCTGAGGTCCTGTTCCATTTGTATGGCTTTAAAGCAGCGTTTAATTTCAGAAAACAGGAGGTGATTTACCTGACAGTCAAAGGTCTGTCCTTACTCTAATCCCAGATATGTGGGGATGGGTTGTATTTACTCACTGATAAACTAATAGTGCTCTGTACATGTTCAGGAAACCCATATTCTTTATTAGCAATAGCATTTCACATATTCCAGGGCTGAGACTTGGCACCCCAAAAATGGTGTGTTATTAGGGCTGAGTTTTGGCAAGGCCTGGCTCAAATTCTTTATGAAAAGTACTCTTGCACTCCCAAGTAAATGTGCCTGTCACAGCAAAGTGAATGACAGCCAATATGCGGATTGTGAATTATTCTGTAGCCATGTTCTCTAGCACCACAGTTCTGTACAAATTGCTTGAAAGTCAATGCCTTTGCTTTCATTGGGATTTACTTCCAAGCAGTACTTCCGCCTTCCTTATAAACAAAAACATGTTTTATAGATACAATGTCCACAGCAGGTGCAAATCTGTTTAACAACCTGTCAAGAATTTTGCTTCGGTGTCTGTCAACCAGCAGTTATGAAACACGGTTTTGGATTGTATGTGTGTATTTAATTCAGCCTCTGATTTTAAATTCCTTAGTGTCATGGTAATTCACTGTATCAACTAAATTTGAGACGTTCTCTTTCTCCCTAACTCGATCTTACCCATAGTTTAGTAGGAGGTAGATCCTGCTGATTTTAATGGGACTTACTTCCAGTTGGATCATATAGGGTTAAAATTCACAAACAAACTAATAGCTGAAGTAGCTTGGACTTTACATCCAGCATAGGCTCCAGTGGGGTAGCCATCTTGATCCTGAACACATTTCTTTGGAACCCCTTGGATTTTAACTAGAACCTAGTTCACAATTGTTGTTTCAGGATGATGACAATTAATGTGGGCTACATCTGGTTGGCCACTGTGGGAAACAGGATGCTGGACAAGATCGACCTTTGGTCTGATCCGGCAGGCTCTTCTTATATTCGAACTGTACTGTGCACTGAAGTCATGTGTCAATCTCAAAGCCTGTGAGCAGTTACAGTGCAAACCTATTCTTTGGAAGTAATCCCCACTGAATTCAATAAAGTTTGTATAGGATTACTACTTAAGGGCACAATCCTATGCACATTTAGACAGAAATAAACCCTACAACTCCCAGCCTGGGGATGCTGGGAGTTGTAGTAGGGCTTATTTTTGTCAAAATATGCATAGGATGGAGTCCTTAATCTCTCCTAACGGCGCATTAGATTAAGCCAGTGGAATCAGTGAAATGTCACCAAACTAACATACCACTCAGTAACACTGGATGGGGCAAGTTTCAGAGCTTTCCGTGACCTTTCCGTCTCCAACAATATATTTAGGCAGGACGATGATGGCGATCAACCTGTAAGGGCAGGCGCCAAATATTTGCTTTCAAGATTTTATTTGCGGGAAATCACAGCCTCCTTTTTAGCACCCGGAACGTGCGTTGCATCATCTTTTTCCCATCCCCGAACAGCGAAGGGAAGAGCTGCGGAGCCTTCGAGTCCCGGGCGCTCCTTGCGCTCTTCCCCATCCCCTGCGACTGAATTTAGCGCGCTCATCTCCGATCCCGACGCGCCTAGATGCTTTGGGGCAGGTCTAAGTCTAACGGGCGGTGAGAGGAGGAGTGGGGGGGAGGGGTGAAGCGTGTAGGGGCCCCCGCGCGCGCCATTCAGGCAGCGGGAATACGAGGCGTCTTGATTCTTGCCCCCCCCCCCGCCCCACGCATATGGTTTGCCCCGGTCCCCTTTGGCATATATAGCTCTGTCGCGCGGAGGACCCCTCTAAGTCGCCGGGGCGGGAAGCTTCTCTGGGGAAAGAGGGAGAACAGGAGCCTTCTTAGGCGGACTCCTGCTCTCCACCCCGCCCCGCCCCGCCCGCGCCTCCGGCGTCTGGGGCTGGGCCATGTCTACGGGCTCCCTGAGTGACGCCGAGGAGCTGCCGGAGATGGACCTGAGAGGGCTGCAGCTGGAATACCCCGCACCGCCCCGCTCCAAGCGGCGCCCCCGAGGCGAGCCCTGCCCCTCGGTGGATAATTCCTCGGCAGCCGAGGAAGACGAAGACGAGGATGAGGAAGACGACGAAGCCGTGGCGAGCTGTGGCGGCAGCAAGAAGAAGAAGCGAGCCAAGGGGGCGACTGCGGCGGGCGGAGGCGGCAAAAGGCAGTCGCCGGCGGGCCGGAGCGCAGCGGCAGCGGAGTGCAAGCAGACGCAGCGCAACGCGGCCAACGCGCGCGAGCGAGCCCGCATGCGCGTGCTGAGCAAGGCGTTCTCGCGCCTGAAGACCAGCCTGCCGTGGGTGCCGCCCGACACCAAGCTCTCCAAGCTGGACACACTGCGCCTCGCCTCCAGCTACATCGCCCACCTCCGGCAGCTGCTGCAAGAGGACCGCTACGAGAAGGGCTTCGTGCACCCCGTCAACCTGGTAAGCAAGGCGTGGCCCCAATCCTGGGGAAACCCTGGCTGGCCCAACGATCCGGCTTCAGCTCCGGGGTTCAGCCCAGAGTCTGCTGAACATACGCAGTGTTTTCCCTCGCCACAGAACAACTTTATTTATTTATTTACTTGCGACATTCATATCCCGCCTTTTCCTCCAAGGAGCCCGAGGCCAAGGCGGCATACATGATCCTCCTCCTCTCCATTTTATCCTCACAACAACCCTGTGAGGTAGGTTAGAGTCGGTGATTGGCCCGAAGAAGCCACCCAGTGAGCTTTATGGCCAAGTGGAGACTTGAACCCGGGTCTCCCAGTCCAACATTCTAACCACTGCACCACACTGCCGCTGAATAATAAGAGCACCCACACCTCTGGGGGCTCTGCTCAGAGGATTGCAGGTCAGAAGATGATGGATAGGCTGGCACCTTGTGCTTCTTGAATTTTAAGCACTGGATAAACAACAGTCTCTTTGGAAATAGCTCCAGCCCAGGTGCCTATTTTGCTACGCAGAGGCATCCCTATACATAACATATATCTATTATATATGTACACACACACACACACACACACTATATATATATAAAATTCAGGCTAACTAATACGGAATAATGGGAGTGGGGTGCAGGAGGGAGATAGCAATCATGACAGGGAGCATAGCTGTGCCAGGTTTAACCTGTAATGAAATAAGAGCGCATCTTTGAAACTGGGGGACCTGCTTTGCCCTTCAGCCCATAACATACCTGGAATTTGGGAGAAAGGCTTCCAGAGCAGAAGGCCTCCTGTCCTGTAAGTGGAGTTGGCCTCTGGCATCTCTCATCTTAAAGTAATCTTTATTTTGCTTTTGCCTAAACATAGGCAAATAATTGATGACCATATTATTGGGGTGTGGTTTTTTTTTGTTTTTTGTTTGTTCTGAAGGAGAAGAAATTTAATTTCTTACTCCCATAGACATAACGTTTATATCATAAACAGAGCTGGCTCCCTGATCCTAAATAACCCTTTTGGGGGGCAGTAGATGCAACCGATTTCTCCTTTTGAGTCTATACAGTAAATGGTTCATGAAGGCTAAAAAGAAGAATGTGCATCTGCGGTACAGACATGGGAATTGTAGTAGCTTTGGAGTGATGGAAAAGCTTTATTGCCTGCTAACTACCAAACGGTGGTTCAAGTGTTCATATGTAACCCTAAGCTTATGAGAGTTTGAAAAGTTCTCACTGATTGATTTACTGTGCAATCCTATACATGTCTACTCAGAAGTAAGCCTTACTGAGTTCAGTGGGGCATGCTCCCAGAAGAAGTGGGTATAAGATTTGCAACCCTGGGTATGCATTCAGGTTTGGGGGAAGGCTTGAATTTCAGGGTCCTTTTCTGTGGTCTTGGAAGAACTTCCTTTGGATTCCTACTTAGAGTTCTCTCCCTCTGCTTTTAAGTAATTGTGGCCAGGGCTGGCCTTAAGGGAGAAGTGAGCTGGGTGGTGCCTCTGGGCGCCATGCTGAAGAGGGGACCCGAGCTTGGTGACTCAGTGTTCATTGATTGTGCTGCCTGCAGCACGCTGGGGCAAAAAAAGAAGAAGAAAAAAACAGTAACAGTATTTTATTTTTAAAAAAGAAGTTCCACAGGGTGTTTTGGTACTAATTGTAAACATGAACTTTCAGTAGTTAACTTTAAAGTACCGGTATGTTCTTTTTTCATTTCCCAGTTTGATATCTTTTGTTCTAAATAAAAATCACTGGAACAACAATTTTTACTTTGAGACAACATTATCAAGCACTAGAGGCAAATACTATGAACACCATAAATAATAATAAAAGAAAGCTGTAAGCTGATGCAAGCTGATCAGTAATGGTAAGCCCAATTTTTCCTAGGGCCTGCAGTGGTTGTGGCTCCCATCAGTGCAGCAATACAGTACAGGAGAAGCTGTATTATTAAAATTCTGTTTTTGCACTTCTCCCACCAGCACAGTATTTAAGGACATGCAACTCTAGCCCACCCAGTCTGCGTCTTAAAAACAAATAAAAAAACAACACAATTCCCTTGCTGGACAAGCTGATAAAGATTCATTTGGTTTAATATTCCGTTTCCAGCAGTGGCAGATACTGGTGCTCGCAAGTGGAGCGTGAAAGGGGGCCATCTGTTTTTAACTGTCACTAGTTTAAATTATAATCTCCATATCTTGTGGTAATGAATTCTATAAGTTACGCATTGGAAGCACTACTTTTGCCTATCCTGGCCCTACTGTCTACCTATTTTGTTGGACGGGCCTTGAGAAAGAGAAATAGAGGAGCTTCCGGCTGTTTTTCTTTGCACCATTCATGACTCATAAAACTTCTATCATGTCTCGCTTTGATTGTCATTAGTTTCTGAACAACAAAGCCCTAGCCCGACCTCCCCCAGCCTGGTGCCCTCCAGATGTTTTGGATTTCAACTCCTAGCCAGTATGCCCCTTGCCCCATGGTCAGGAATCCTGGGAGTTGTAGTCCAAAAGATCTGGAGGGGCTGGGGAAGGCTGCCTTAGCCTCTTCACTTTTTCAAGTTTTTCTCATAGGGAAGATGCTCCAACCAACCCCTTGATCATTTGAATTGCTCCCTGTTGTGTTTTCTAGCTCTGCAGCATCCTTTTTGAGATGGGAGGCAACAAGAACTGTAACAGTTGTGGTTGCACTATAAGTTAAGGGTGATGATGATAGTGCAGCAGTCTCCTTTTCAAAATCCTTCCCTAATCACTCCTGTATTTGCCATCTACTGACCTGCTGTTTTCAGGGAGATTTTGTGGAGATATTTTTCACATCTAAATATAGATGTGAAAAATAAGAACCTACTTTAGCCTACATACTCTGGTTTAGGGCACAATCCTATGCATATTTAGACAGGAGAATGTCCTGCAACTCCCAGTGTTCCCCAGCCAGCCATGCTGGGACTTGTAGGTCTAAATGTGCACAGGATTGCCGCTTTAATGGCTCTGAGCTGAGGATCATAGTCTAATGTATTAATTGCTCAGGTCTAGGAATATCAAAATTGAAGAAGTGTTTTCATGACAGGGATCTGGGTCTGGCTGAATACCATGGTATTCCAAATACAGTATATATGGGCCCAAGGGAGCTGTAGTTATAGGGAGCTAATCACACATAGTACCTGGTGGCTTCAGTTGTGCTTCCCCTTTGCCATTAAAATAAGAGCTATATTTAGCAAATTATTATTATTTATTTTTTATTTTATTTCTATACTGCCCAGTAGCTGAAGCACTCTGGGCAGTTTACAACAAAGGAGATTGGATCAGCACTCAGCTCAGATGTCCAGAGACACACCTGTATCTATATCACCAGTGCTTGTAAAATACTGTTTACATGTGCAGATTTTTCTTCTTTGAGGGGAATTGTCCACTAACTGGAGACACTAGTGATGACAGGCAGGGTATAAAGAACTTTTAACTACAAATATTATTGTAAAGATAACAAGTTTGTATTGTATTATCAAATTGATGAACTGATAAAAAATGACTTAGCTCTTGACTTACTGAAAAGGTAATCCAGTTTAATTGTGCAATGCAATTCATTAAAAGTAAATTCTTAAAATACTATCTTGGGAAAACAATAAATAACAGGCACCATCCTAGACACAGCATTCTGTCTTATGTGAATGCCTCCCCTAAGATGGAGCCCATGACACACACATGAATTATCTAAAAACAACATATATTTCTTAGGCTATTCCTTTTATATGCACATTTAACTGATGCAAGCTCATTAGATTTCTGGGTGAGAGCCTTATAATGTACATTCCAGCTGCCATAAATCTACAATAAAAGCGATCACTACAGAAAAGTCAAAGCTTAGGTTTCACTTGTTACAGGAGCTCAGTCCAGTTCTAGCTTCACAATGATCATGTGAACTAGATTAGGCTGAAAAGATCTTATTCTTAAAGGTCACTCCTCAAGCCTTGAGCTGGGAGTCCCTTATATAAGCCCAAGTATGTGAGCCATTTTGCTATACTGGTCAGTGGTTCTCTGTTGTAAAGGTAATTCTAATTCTTTGCAGCAAAGATAAAGTGTGACTAAGCTGTGCCAGCTGAAAATGAGAGAGTTGTATTCAAGGGAAGTACCAAGATACCTCTTGTTTCCTAAAAGGCATATAGGTTCTGTGCTATATTCCGTAATAACTGATTGCTTTTTGAAATCTGTGAGAAAACTCTTGCTGACCTTGAATGTAGGATTATATTGAAGATACAATTCAGGAATGTGTTTGGATTCTACAGAAAGTAATGACTGGGGAGAGCATTGCTCTGTATCAATCCAATATATTTGGCTTAGCACCTGCCATTGCTTTGTGAATGGGGCTGCTGGCTTGAGCAACCCCCCTCCACAAAACCTGCTTACATGAGTGGTCCACTCATGTGGACAGTGTAGTATCAAGGTGCAAGCCTGTGGCTCTGCATCTATGAGAAGAGAAATTGCTAGTCAAACTACCAATAATAATTTGCAGCAAATATTTGTCTAAAGGTTTGAAGCACTAGATAGGAAAAAATACAGCATGCTGCCTAAACATTTGCAAGAGCAGTATATTCTTGAGTGCCTCGGGTTATTTTGGAATACAAAAAAAGAAAAGAAAATGACATTCTGATATATGCAAAACCAAGCTGTGGTCATCCATGTTTGGTCAGGGATGGCAGGCTACTGTTAATAGTGTACACTGAGAGGAATGTGCTTTAAGCCCTCATAACTTTGTCTCCCAGCAGTATTAAATACATTGAGAGTAAGTTAATACAGTTCAAATATATTGTATCTGATTTTTAAGTAGACACTTTCAAGAAACCACTTTTGTACTTGAGTTGAAAGACTATCTTGGCAAATGGGGACTAGAAAACAGATGGCAGTAGAAGTCTTGGTATTTGCACATTGCCACCCTTCTTTCTAACATGGAATACCACTTTAAATTACAGACATGGCCATTTGTGGTTTCAGGAAGACCAGAATCCGACACCAAAGAGGTTTCAACAGCCAACAGATTATGTGGAACTACAGCTTAGTCAAAGTAAGCGATACTCATGCTGGATATGCCTACAAACCACTCTGACTTCTATGGACCAAAAGAAACTGATGCAAAGAAATCAACCTGTTAAATGTTTAAACTCTCTCATTGTTCATTTGGAAAGGAAAATGCACTTAAAACATACGTATATTGAAGGAGGAAAAAGAGTTTACTGAACTTGTTGCTTCAGCTAAAGTGATGTGTTTGGAAAGGTCTTTTTCTGCATCATTACCTAAAGAACTGTTCTGAAGCTTTTTGACTAACTGAAGATATACAAGAGGATAATTTTAATAGAATTAACAGCATGGACCAAAATATAGATTGTACAAGCTAACCCCAAACAGTGTTATTTGTATACCAAAGGAAAATGGTATTCTAGACTAGTGTTTAAACTCAAATTTATAATATATTTGATCTTATGTTCTTGGCAGCTATGCAATAGTAAGACTACTTCCATCATCTTAGTCAACTTTTTTATAAAAAAAACACACCAAAGATGAAGTTAGTATCTGGTTGCACCTTCACAGCCTGCTTCACAAATGCATTAAATCGAATTACTTGGATTTAAGCTACACATATGCATTCCCATTGAAGTTGGTGGCGCTAAATTTGCTTCAATGAAAGTACCAGGCCTTGAGTGAGTCATGGATCAAAGTCATAGATAACTTCTTGTTGAACTGGGGCAATTGATCATATTTTTGTGCTGGAGGGGGAAGTACAGAGAATTTTCATGGGGCACATTCAGCAAAGCTGTGTGAAGTTTCCTTAGCCTGAAACAGGAAGCCTATTTACTTGAGACTGTGGAAGTGTGCTATACAAGAAAGTGGTATTTTATGCCTGAGGAAATCTGAAAGATCCAAAACTTCCCCCCCAAGCTTTCTGGTCCTGTGAAATGTTAACCTTGTATAGTGTTCCTTTTTCAAATGGTGTCATAATCAGTATTTCAAATGTAAATAAATCTATTTTTATACATGATATTAAAAGCTTTGTTGCAAGGATGCTATGAGTTTTTAGTGATGGATTTATGGGAAAAGCTAATTGCTGAAAAATCCCTAGAACTGAACTTAAAGGTGCAATCTTCAGTGGATCACATTCTTATATTACTCCAGAATAAGGATGTGCGACACTAGAAAACTTGTTCCATTTGACCTTGACGGACTTCCGACCCAACAGTCAAAATCAGGCTGATTCATTCCCCCCACCCAGCTTCTGCGAAATTGCTCAAAATATTGCGCAAATTTGGAGCCAAGAACTGTGGCTCTCTTCTCTAGCGCAAATTGTGTAAATTTGTGCAAATTGGGGCCGACTTGTTGGATTCGATTCATTGTCATTGTTCTTGTTGAAGCATGAGAAGTATGGAAGCCTCTTCCTCTCACTGCATATGCACACACTCCGCCTTGGCCACCTTGAATTTTCTGACAGTTAATTTCAGAATTGTGCAAAATAAGGGCCTCCTCTCTGCAATTTGTGTGAATTTCTGCAATTTGTGCAAAATGCGGGGCGGAGGCCAGAATGTTGTGCAAATTTCTCCAGCTTTTTAAAAAAGTTACACAAATCATGGCCTGTTTTAAAAATGGAAGTCCACGTGCTGGTTTGACTCACGTTAGATTGAGTTGGCACCAGTGCAGGGTTGATGGAATGGAATCTGTGCATTCTGTGGGGCCGAGTCGAGAAAACCTGTCGGATTTTCACACACACACATGCACCCCGGATCCCTCATACATCCCTACTCCAGAGAGGTGGAGGATTATATGATCTTGCACCAGTTGCATGTAATCGGGAGGTTTGTTGAAAAGAAGTGAGGTGTACCAATAGTAACACTTCATAGTAACAAAATGATTGGCAGTGTTGGTAGAAATTCTGATAAGTAATATTGTAGAAGGTGAGAATGAAAGGGAAAGTAATTCACACTGTGCCCCTTTTCAATGATGTGCTGATTTGTAATTTAATAATTTCATTGCAGTGGGAAAGCCTGCAGAGGTCTCTAAATGAAAGGAGATTCTTCCTGTTTCTGCAATCTTCAAGATTGCAGTCATGCCTTGCAGATGAGTGGGTTGTGGGTTTCCAGCTTTTTCTTCTAATGGCAGCCCTCTTGGAAAAACCTGCCTGAAGGCAAGGGACCCTCTGGAATAGTAACACCATGTGGCACAAGGGGCTGCTACCAGATAGCAAAATTGGCTTCCCACCTCCCATATGTGTAAGGAAGCTTTGAGCAGAGACATTTTTGGATCCTTGGGCTCCATTATGTTTCGGAAGGTATTCTCCAGGGAATAAAACAACTCCGTTTACATCAGGGGTGCAGAACCTCAGGCTCAGGGCCAAATCCAGTCTGCTAGTATTCCCAGTCTAGCCCTCTTGAGATTCACCAGCAGGTCACACCCCTTTCCCCAACCACCAATCATTTGGTGGTTTCCCAGCATTTGTGCAGTCTTTTCCCCATTCTGAAAGGATGAAATGCTTTTCCTAAGGCTTAGTTAGTGACAGTAAGAGCTGTAAGCTAAAATATACTGGTATTTTGGTCCTGCTCCTTTTGCCTTTGACCCAGGTCCCTTCTCTCGGCCCCACCCACCAGTGGAATGTGACCCTCAAGAGCATCTCCAAATTGAAATTCAGCTCTCAGGCTGCAAGAGGTTCAACACTGCTGCTTTACATTGTACAGTTTAGAACTAATTGTTAATGGTATTTCTATGCCACTCAAGTTCTCTTGGCAGCGTATATAAAAATGGTTAAAACACAATATGAACAATAAAGATACAATTACATATAAAACACGTCATAGCAAAGATTAAGCAATTTTAAATAATCTTAACAATAATCTTTGCTTAATGTTAAATAATATTTACAGAGTGATCCTATGGACCCTAGACAGCAGCTAGAAGGCCATAGGATGTTTTGGATTCCCAGATCTGATGTCGGAAAACAGCTCCGAGCTGCATATGCACCAGTTGCATATGTGCTGATTTGTAATTTAATAATTTCATTGCAGTGGGAAAGCCTGTAGAGGTCTCTAAATGAAAGGAGATTCTTCCTGTTTCTGCAATCTTGGATTGCACTTGGATCACCCTCCCTCCGCACACAGCTGGCACAGAAAAAACCATGCTGGCTGCTTCTCCGAGGTCGCAAGACCAACCTCAGAGAAGGGATAAAGAGGGCGTTCCATGGGACAGGGAGGGGAGGAGACTGGATCTGCCAGGATGCGACATATCCCGGTGGCACTCCAGCCTCCTTCCCTCCTCCGTCCAAAGCCCCGCAGCTAGGTGGCCAAAAACGGCTGTCTAGCTGATTTGCAGGGTGGGAGGAGCGGGGAGGCGAAGAAGATCGCCTCTGCATTCCTCCCACCTCCCTAGGATGCCTGTAATCCTCCAAGTTTGGAGACTTATGGTATTCCTACTGGACTGCACCTTTAAAGTCTTAAAACTTTAAGGTATTATAACCCAAAACTCAATCCATTAAAAAGCACATATATAGCACATAGGATCATAGAGTTGGAAGGGGCCTACAAGGCCATCAAGCTCAATGCAGGAAACTAGAGGAGGGGTCTCCCATCCAAGTAATAACCAGGCCTGACCCTGCTTAGCTTTCCACACAGACAAGCTGAGCCAGCATGAGCCACACCCCTAAAGGGCCCATAGAATACATGGGAGAATTTTTAAAAACAGTCTTCATCTTGCACCAAAAAGAATACAAAGTAGGTGCCAGGCAAGCCTCTCTCAGGAACCATTAAATGAAGAGGGTGCTGTCATGGAGAAGGCCCACTTTCTTGTAGCCACCCACTTTGAGAGAAGTTATTCAATTGCTCCTACTATTTACTAAACAAGAGAAGGCTAGAATCAATGGAACAGGTATTGTGCTGCATTGCTCCACCACAAAGTTTAAGATAGGTGCTAAAGGAATGTGAAATGGTGATTTCTCCTACACCTGGGAAAATTCTGTTGTAGAAAGTTGAGCAACGCAAGATTTACTAGTTTGCATAGTGCTTTTCTACTCTTGTCTCCTGCAGAAAAAGAATCTGAAATAGCTAAACATGATTTTCTTTTTTCTTTTCTTTTTTTAAAAGGCTCTTTGAACTCGTTTTGTTTTAGTTTTAGTGTATGTGTGAGAGAGAAGTTTATTCAATGATTTCACTTGGGTGCTGTGTGATAAGCTTATTTGTGGGCTTTGGATATATTCTGGACCTGAGCCCAGCTGTAATTGGTTAATGACCCTTAGAGATTGGAAAAACAAGGGAAAGAATGGAACAGTTTAAATAGTTTTCAATGCATTGAGTGGAAAAAGATATTGAAGTGGAAAAAGATATTGAGGCACTTGATAGGTTTAGATGTGGGGGAGAAAAATTACAGAAATTATTTAAGTTTGCTTAAAATAGAACAGGTCTGTATGAAACAATCACAAAAATAGTACTTACTTGTGTTTATTTAAACAGCTTTTCCAATTTTTTAAAAAGGAGAAATACTGTACTTGAATTTCACACAATTCTCAGTCTGATAAGGTTATGCTTTCTTCTTCTTTTAAAAAAGTCTTGGGCAGCCCCATCCTATGTGGGTGCCTGTAACCCTCTGAACCCAGAGGATTATGGGCATCCAATTGAGGGCGGGAGGAGCACAGCAGAGAGGATTGCCTCCGCCCTCCCCTCGCCCTCCAAAAAATTTAGAGGGCCGATTTTAGCTGCCTTAATGTTTTATCTCTGCTCACGAGGAGGAGAGGCTGAGCCTGCCTGGATTCCTTGGAAGCCGGTGGTGCCTCGCTCCTCCCCTCTCCACCACCAGGAACGCCCCCCCCCCCATGCCAGAACAGGTCAGGCTTCCAGCTTTGGTTCCAAGCTGGCGCAGAAAGAACCAGGTGGGGGAGGGCGCTCCACGGGCGGACTCCCTACTGCAACCTCAGAAGGGATTTCCCAGGTTGCAGTGGGGAGTCCGATGTCTCCTATGGCCCCCCAGACAAGGTCGGAGGGCCATAGGATTGCACCCTAAGGGTGCAATCCTATGCATGTTTAGCCAGGAACAAAAAGGTCCTACAACTCCCAGCATTCCCCTGGGAGTTGCAGGACTTTTCCCCCCCTGTCTAAACATGCATAGGATTGCACCCTAAGGGGCTTTCCAATAACTTGCTATAGATGAATGTGTTAAGATTGAGGCGGTGAATGGGTGAATCTATCGTATTTCCCACAGATCTCACAAAGTCTGCCATTCCTCCCAGTGTGAATTGGAGAATAACATGCCACATACATGGCTAAAGGAGCAGTTTCTGGTAACATGCGTACAAATCCTATACCAGTCTACCCATTGCTATAAAGCAGCTGTAGTTGTAATTGCCATGGTATCCTATGCATGCTACAGTAGATGATCTCACACATAACCCTTTGTAGGTAGTAGTAATGTTCTAGTTTCTCCTAGACACGTACACACATGCAATTGTATGCATATTTTACTGAGAAGTAACTTCCAGTGTGTTCAGTGGGGCTTTCTTTCAGGTAAGTGTACATAAGTTTGAAGCCCCAATGTGCTATCAGAATATGTAAACCTCCTTTCAGGCAAGGAGTATCCTTGTCCCTATATCAAGGATATAGGGGGGAAAGGTGACATGGCCAATACTGTAGTTTAAAGGACTCATTGGCTTGGCTCCTAAGGTTAGTTAACTTAAGGAAGTTTATAGATGGAAAGTTTCCCATCCTTTCCTTGCCCCTGCACACACACACACACACCCCGCAGTGCCCCCTGAAAAGCCTCTTTGAATGGTCAGGGGTCCCTCTTGAACAATGTGGGATAGGGTGTGGAGGGTACTACAGGGGGAGGAGAAAATTGCCCCCCATCAGGCTTGGATCCTAAAGATAAGTTAACTCAATGTTCACAGAGGGAAAGTTTTCTGCCCTTCCCAATTGTTCAGAAGTGCCCTCTGACACTCTGGAGAGGCTTTTTGTGGGCTGCAGTAGGCTGCTGGAGGGGGGAATGGGAAACTTCCCTCCCCGTGAAGTTCCTTACATTGACTTATCTTAGGATCCATGCCACTGTTTTCACATGTAGAGAACCACTGTGGGCAGCTCTTGCTATCCGACCTTTCTGCTGGGTGGAAAAAGTTACATTTCGATTGAGTACAGTGAGGGTGTTTCCAGAACAGCCCTGCTACTCTAAAATCTGTCTTGACCAAAAGTGCTTAATAATAAACCTTATATGAAGAACTTGCCAGTAGCACATGGGTGTTTGCAACATAAGCCACAAGATCTGAAATGCAGAGTAAAATGTTTGTGGCCAGATGGGCGATAAATAAATAAATAAATAAATAAATAATAATAATAATAATAATAATAATTGTGGCTTTAAGAAATATCTTGAATGGACATGCTGGTAAAATCACTTTGTGCACCTAGCAATGTCTCTACAGGATGGACACACGCATTCTGTGCCTCATGGTGGCCAAGTAACTTACCTCTTGGCCTTTGTTTTCCATGTGCAAAATGTAGCTTGTGGCTTGCCTGAGAGATCTGTTATAAGAACGAAGAAGACGCTGGAGCACTCTGAACACGTTTTATCTTTAAAACTTCACATTTCAGTGCAAAGTAACTCCATCTATGTCTCTCTCTGTCTGGATTGTCACGTCAGAAATTTGAATTTGGATACACATGATTTCTCCAGTTACAGGACCTGTGAGTAGACTTCATTTGTGTTGTAAGTTAGCAAGTCCAACTTGTTGTATGTTCAAAACTAGCATAAGATTTCTGGTCCCTAGAAATGGTGGGTGTTTCCCTCTGTTCTGAATATTGTTCAATAGTCACCCACAACTAAGTTAAGAGACCTAAAATCTAATGCCACTCTACAAAGGGACGCAGAACCTTTTTGCTAAAATACAAATGGATGGTATCTGTCGTATTTTTGGTGCCACCTTGTGGCTCATGAAAATTGCTATGGATGTAGATTGAGAAATATTGGTTGACCATATCAGGAAAATCAAGCAATAAATCAGTTGAAAAAATGTTTTTCTTTATCTACAACAGTACATTTTAATTTAGGATACATCCCCAAAGGCACTTTTCGTGGTCTTTTGGTTTATTCTATTCTTTAGCTCTTTAGTCCTTGGTGGCTATACTACCAGACTTTGGCATGCCGTCCTTCTACAGGTCTTAAACAGTCCGGGCATTTTATTTATTTATTTATTATATTTATGCCCCGCCTTTTTTCCTGCAAGGAACTCAAGGCGGCTTACATAATCCTCCTTCTCCTCTCCATTTTATCCTAGGGTAGGCTGAGAGTCAGTGACTGGCTCAAAGTCACTCAGTGAGTTTCATGGCCGAGCGGGGACTAGAACCCGGATCTCCTCAGTCCTAGTCCAACACCTTAACCACTATGCCACACTGGCTATCTGCTAGAAGAGAAGCAATCACCATTTAGCAAAGCAAGCGCAGGTGCTCCTTTATCATCAAGAAGCTCTTTTTATGGCAGTGTAATGTTTACTACTATTTAAGTGTTTTTGTAAATAGTTTTAAAATAAGAGCTTTCCTAAGGACACAGGTTTACTCTGAGATAGTATACAAACACTTTAATTATTCTTTGAAACCAGTGCCCGTGATAAAGAGATGCAGGAGTTGTAATGCGTTGTGCCAAGTCATGTATGCTCCTTCTGAGGTCTCTTTTCCCTTTAGAGCTTGTACTAGTAGCGCCTTTGAATTTTTCCTTCCACTGGCACAAGGTAGCAACAGGGCAGTTCACACAGGATAGTGCCCCCCACCCCCAGATATCGCCATGGAAGTGTGTGCGGATGCCGGCTGCTAGGCTTAAAGTTGGGCCTGTGCAGGTGATGTATAGGTATCTGCCCAACTTTCAATCTGTCTATGCCTTGATTTGCTCTGTATGGGAGAACTGGTCTCTGTTATAAGGGAGATCTCATACCCCATGTGTTGAAAGACAGGGGTACAAAGTGACAGTTTTCAGACTTCCCTTCTCATTAACGTAGGTAGGACCTCTTGCGTACTTGGTGGCTGTGAACATAGCAATGGTACAGTGCAGCCTTCCCCAACCTGATGTCCTCAAGATGTGTTGGACTGCAGCTTTCCTCATTCCTAGCTAGCAGGTTCAGGAAGGGCTGGTGTAGTGGTTAGAGAGTGTCAGATTAGGATTTGGAAAATTGAGGATCAAATCCACATTCAGCAAAGAAGTGACTGTGGACCATTCACCTGAGAGGCTTGTGAATTGAAGGCTGCATGTGTGTGAGAGAGAACCATGTGCACCGCCCTGAACTCCTTGGAGGAAAGGTGGGATAGAAATGTAATAAACAAAGCCCTCTTAGTGGATGGGTGATGCTTAGGCATCTATATACATCTGGATCTTAACTGTCTTCAAAACCGTTGATGAGAAACAAAAGGTAAGTTACTCTCCTCAAGAAGAGTGCAAAGCAGCAGGTAGAACTATTGGTAATGTGAATCAAGACTGCCCTCTGGTGTGTAAAAAGCTATAATACCGATCTAGAGTTCAAGAATTGATATTTGCTACTTCATTTCAGTTTTTATTATTTTTTAAAATCTAGTATCATAATTGTTTGCATCAATTAATAAAAAGCCACGAGCGTTTTTTATTTATCTGAAAATTTATTCCCTGCCAGTCTGGTGCTTACACATCATTCAGGGCGGTTAAACGTTGCTCATTAAGGAGAAACAGCAACTGGTTTGGGGTTGATAATTAACCATATTCAAAAACCTGTCAACTCAACTTTTAAATGTGTTTTTCTTAATTAAAAGCTCACCTCAAATGCAATTAAAAGTGCAGAACAACATATACTTGCACTGTCAGATAACATTTTCCATCTCCGCCTACTTGTACCAGTTTAATCCAATTAATGTCCATGGAATCAAGCCAGTTTGAGTTTATTATGGGTCACAGCCAGAGAGTGGAAATTACACCTCTTACCTGGGTGTCTCTTAAGCCTTTTGAACTTGGCTCCCCATTACCTAAACTTATACCTTCTGTCCCAACCTATCAGTTACCTATTCTACAAGTTAATGGGCAGAGATACTTGCACTCAATCATGTATATATACCTTGCTTCTGTGCAAGGATCTGTGGACTGGGGTAGTAATCCTTCACTGACAGAAGAAGAAAAGAGTAGGATACCTCTCTGACCTCTGATGCAAATAACTTTGGGATAATGGGACAATCAAGACTGAGTTGCACACAGCCTCCAAATCCAATAGGGACCAGTGGAGGGTCCACTGCCAGGGGCCATTAAGTCTACTTGAACTAGGTCTTATCTGGTGGGGGATGAAGGTACCACTTTCTTCAGGATCCTATCTTTCTATAGAACTTTGGGCTTGCCCTCTGGAGGCCCACACCACAGTTTGAGGATGGGGTACTTGTTTCAGAGTACTTGGGTTTTGCTTTTTAACAAAAAAGTAAAGAGCAGGAAGCTCTCAACAGACACGCTGACCAATATTTTTCAAGGTTAAGTTTAAGACTCACTGACATTTTCTTCTTTCTTCCTTTTCCTTTGGAAAAAACAAAATCAAAGGTAAATTAATAAAAGTTGACAGATGGGTAGCGCGATCCTATGAGGCTGCCCATAACCCCTCAAACTCAGAGGATTATGGGCATATCCTATTGAGGGCAGGAGGAGCACGGCAGATAGGATATTTGCTGCACTCCCCTTGCCCTCAAAAACATCTATATGGCTGATTTCAGGGCACAGCAGAATTGCAGAGGCTGGCAGAATTCTGTGCTGACCTCATCTGATATTTTAAAGAGGGAAAAGACAGGTTGAGGAGAAATGTCAGTAAATAGAAATATGGGAGAATAGTTTAGATTGCTGAAAAAAAACTGAATGCACAGATTCACCCACATTTGAAGAAATGGTAGGTTTTAATAGGTATGCATCTACATTAATATTGTGGTTTTCAATAATTATCTTCCTCCCTTCTACAGACACTGGTAAAATAATCATCCAAAATCTCTCGCAAAGTTTAGCCATTCCTGCTCCCTTCTGCCTGATCCTAGCCATATTTCTTTGGAAAGAAGCCTCAGTCATTTTGATTGGACTTACTTCCAAATACTGTAGCCTTAGGATTGCAGATGAACAGCCTGCTTATTGACATGAGCAAGCTGCATGGATTTCAATGGAACTTATTCCACACAAATTGCATAAGGTTGAGCAGGGGTGCAGAACCTCAGGTCCAGGGGCCATATCCGGCCCTCCTAGAGTCCAAATCCAGCCCTCCTGACTTCCTCGACCACATCCTTTCCCCCCCAACCACTGATATTTTCGTGGTATCCTGGCTTTTGTCTAGGGTTTTTTTTTCCCATTCTAAAAAGTTGAAATGCCTCTCCGAAGGCTTAGTTGCTGTCAGTAAGAGTGTTAAGCTAAAATATGCTGGTATTTTTATCCCCGCCCCTTTTGCCTTTGTCCCTGCCCACCACTGGAATGTGGCCCTCAAGAGCTTGTCTGAAATGGAATTCGGCCCTTGGGCTGGAAGAGGTTCTGCAGCTCTGCCTCAGAGGTTTTGTAACTCACACATTCTGCAGCAGATCCCACCATGGGAACATAGATCCCATATCAGTGGGTGATTGTGAGAAGCGGGCAAAACGTCTACCAAATTTGGTACTGATATGGCTTTTATTAAAGCTTATTTCTAATTTTCTTACACACTTTCATCCATCAATTCATCCATCCATCCATCCCATGGTGTCAGCTCCACTCCGTGGTGTCAGCTCAAAAGAACGTGCAAATAGCCCTTTAAAAAATTGTAGTTACATTGATCAGCTGTTGGGGAGTGGGCTTTATTGAATCCCTCCCTGAACAGCTTAGGAGTGGTCACAGCTTTTTGTGGGAGAGGGAGGGTTACACTTGTGCATCCCTGGTTGCCAAATTGGGCAAAGGAAAGAATGTGCACAGCACCTGTTTGTGTCCACACGGTTCCTCATCCAGATAGGCATATGAGTGTGGATGTTCCTAGCCAGAGGAGGCTTTGTCAACATGTTTTAGCACAACTCTTTCGAAGTCACATCTGCCACTTGTAAAGAAATGCATATTTTCCTCCCATTCACAGCCTGTAAGTACAACTCAATAGCAGAGGCTTTAACTCATTCCTCTGCTATACACACAGGTAACATTTATTTACCGTTTAGGTTTTTGGCAAGCAGGTCCAGAACAACTTTTTCAAATAAAGTGAGTAATTTCCTGCTGTACTTGAACAGATCATAAACACTTCAGCATGATCTTTTTCTAGGCAGCTTCTCCGGTGCCTGGCATTAGGTGAAACTGTTGATTGCCACAAACAGTGCTGTTGAAATGAGTAGTTGGCCAGAGAAAAAACAATTAGCTGAGCAGTATTTGCTGATGGGAAAATAAGGGATCCTCAAAAAGCAGTAAGCACTTGAAACCCGGCAGCTCTATCTAGCTTTATGAACAATTGTATCCTTTTATGCAATCGAGCCAGCTTCTGCGTGAGCTTTCTTTTAGATCAGGAGGGATCACATCCTTTGCAGTCAAGGAACGCTGCTGTCTCTTTGTTCAACACTGAGTTCAACACTCATTTGAGTTACTATTCCCTACACATGCTTACATTTGTGTAGCGCATGGGCCAAGAAATGGACACAGATGAGAGCCTCTGGAGGAAAAGCGGAGACACATGAATTGTGCATGAGCTCCAGAAAGCTTTGCCAGATGATTACCTAAGATCCATGCCTGTCGACTAGCATATTACAGCGATGTCCAGGGCTTTTCTGCTCACTTTCTTACAGGCTTTTAAAGAGATTTGATCTTTGCCCAGGTGCTGCTGGAGCAACATTTTATTTGCAAGACACTAGACTACAGCTAACTAAGCCTGTGGCTCACGTTGGCTCAGCTTGTCTGAGCGTGGAAAGCTAAGCAGGGTCAGGCCTGGTTATGACTTGGATGGGAGACCCCTCCTCTAGTTTCCTGCATTGAGCAGGGGGTTGGACTCGATAGCCTTGTAGGCTCCTTCCAACTCTATGATCTATGAAATCTATGAAATCATGGTTCAATCAGAGTAGCATCAGACAGTCACTACTTGCGTTGCAGCAACTTAAGCTAATCACATATCATAGAATCATAAGAGTTGGAAGGGGCCATTTAGGCCATTGAATCCAACCCTGTGCTCAGTCCAGGAATCCAATGCAAAGCATCCCTGACCGATGGCTGTCCAGTCTCTGCTTGAATACCTCCAGCGAGGGAGAGCCCACCACCTCCCTAGGCAGTTTCTTCAATTGTCTGACTGTTCTGCCTGTTAGGAAGTTTCTCCTGATGTTCAACCAAAATCTGCCCAGGGATGGGGACTCGGACTCGAGGACTCGACTCGTGAGTCGGACTGAGTCCCTCCTCTGACTCGACTCGGACTCGAGTCCCAATATTTTTAATGGGACTCGAGACTCGACTCGGGACTCGAGACCAAGGACTCGTCAACATCCCTGGGCTGTTGACGAGTCTTCTGGCTGTGCCAGAAGGAGCGCGATCACCGGTGAAGAGCGCATGGAAGCGAGGCGCGCCGCTGCTCGGCCACTATGGACAGCTACCAGGAGCGCAGCCCCAACGATGTGTTGAGATTTATTTTGATTGATGTGTTGTTGTGGGGGGTTTGGGTTAGGGTCAGACGTTTTGGGTTTGGCTGCCTCTGCCTGCCTGTTTGGGGTTCCCAGCCTCCTCTGCCTGCCTGGTCTCTTCTTGACCTGTTCAACAGTTGAATTGTCCAAGACAAAGGCCTCTGCCTGCCTGCTTTGGGGTTCCCTGCCTCCTCTGCCTGCCTGGTTATTTTGGGTTTGTCTGCCTGGTCTGTTCTTGCCAAAATCAGTTGCAGAGTTTTGAAATAAAAAGGCACACTTGTGCCTAGAATTTATTTAAGCCACACATCTGAAGTAGCCTTATTTTGTTGGGGGGAAACCCCATTGATTTTAATAGGGACTCGTGGAGTCAGTTTTGGGAGTGACTCAGGACTCGTGACTCGTGAGTCACCATTTTGGAGCAAGGACTCGGACTCGGACTCGAGACTTGGGTCCAAAGACTCGTGACTCGACTCGTGACTCGAGACCAAGGACTCTTCAACATCCCTGAATCTGCCTTCCTGTAACTTCAGCCCGTTATTTCGTGTCCTACAGTCTTGGAAGACAGAGAACAGGTTGCGGCCCTCTTCTGTGTGACAGCCCTTTAGGTACTCAAAAAGTACTATCATCCCTCCCTCCCTATCAGTCTTCTCTTCTCAAGGCTAAACATACCCAGTTCCTTCCATCTTTCCTCATAGGATTTAATTTCTAGTCTGATGAGACCGGCACACAGTCCCCTTCCAGCCCCTTTCATGTTTTCCTATAGGAGCATGGCCATCTAGGGAACTCCCTAGAGTAGAATTGGGACCCCAAGTGGGTGAAATTTGTCCCATGATTCTGAGGTTTGACACCCCTGGACTAACCACTGCATCATTATCACAGGGACTGGGGCTTCGTCTATCTTTTGGAAAGTTTTTAGTTCCACCAGTTTGCCACAGACTACCTCCTGCATGCTCGTGCTTGGTTTCTCAGGTTAGGAGCGAGATTTGGAACATTGTCGGTAGAAATGACTTTTTTCTTCTTCTCCTGACTTGGCATAGCTTTTGGCAAATGGTTTCATTGAAACACTTCATTATTTTCAAGCTCTCAGAGCATGAAAAGGAATAAGTTTGGCTGCTGTTTACAAAAGATAAAGAAAATTAAACAGTAGATCTATCATTCTGAAGAAGTACAGAAAGGAAACATGATCTGGAGTTTTCATCTGACAACCTACTATTGTGTATCTTTTGTTGTAAGGAGACATTTCAAGACTATTTTTTGAAGACAACGTACTATAGTTTATTATTTTTGTACAGACAACTTACCACTTATTCTTGTTGCGTAGAGACACCCTGAATTTACTTCGTGCGTGGTGGTCTCTACACCCCATTGTATTATTGAATAGCATTTTGCACATAGTACATTGTCAAATGGAGGTCAGTGTCCCCTATTACTACACACTGTAATGTTTATGATTTCATATGTAGTTTAAGACAACTGTTCATTGTTTATTGTCATGCACATGTGAGTTTTGGGGTGCATAATATTGCACTTAGGTTTGGATTAAAAGGTTTAGCCATCCTTTATTTTGAGTGTATAATTTTGCTTTTTTTGGGCAAAATTTAATCATAGCCTGATGCATCTTCCTTACTACCACTATTATATCTTGCTGAAGGCTGTTTTCTGCCAGCTGCATGCTAGATTCACTTGCTCTGAGCACTGAGCAAAGAAAGTGTTTGTTGTTTTGGTTAAATATGTACTAGAAAAATAAAATTGTCCTATGAGTCTCAAGCAGCAGTGTCTGTGAAATGGCATCCCACGCACTATATCATTCCTAGGGCACCATATTGTTCCCTCTTTCATTTCCCATCTTTAGTCAAGGGTGCTTTATGTCAGGGGTGGGCAGACTTCAAGCATGAGGGATCTGCTTTTTTTCTTTACTCAGACTTTGAGGTCCACCAATCAGACAATTCTGAGTCCAGGATTTTTTCTTGAGTACCAGAACTGAATGGGACTTCCACACAAAAATCCACCCCTGATTACACCAAACTTTCATCATTTCAGCAATATCGTTCAGGGTGGAGAATCACTTAGCTGCTGCTAAAAAAATTTGGAGTCAGAAATCCTTGCTGATTTAATGCAAATTGCCTGGAGTCATACCAGTAGTTCCAAGAGCTTTTCTATACACCAGCCCTGCTGAAAGGCCACCCTCCTGAAGGCTCCTCCTCCCTCAACTGCCACCAGCAGCAGCCATTCCAGCAGACTGTGCAGAGGGAGAAGAGAGGGAGCGCAGGGCCATTCCAGCAGCCCTGCCAGGAGTATTCATTAATATTCCCCCTTCTTCCCTCCCCATTCCTTTTTCCTTGTGTGCCGTGTCTTTTTAGATTGTAAGCCTGCGGGCAGGGACTGTCTTGTTAATTGCTGGGAACCGCCCAGAGAGCTTCGGCTATTGGGCGGTATAAAAATGAAATAAATAATAAATAAACGAGGCTGTTAATCGGCTGCTAATCCACTGTATCTACTTTTGGGTTTGTTTGTTTTTTGTTGCAGAATTGAGATCTGAGCACTACACAAGCAGCGTTTCCTTTCATGCTTTTCTGCTACATAACCTCTAGGTGGCAATGTGGCAGAATAGTGCAAATACACAAGAGAAAATTGTGCTTTCTTTCGCTTTTACAATTAAATGCCTCATTTTCCCTGATCTAAAAAAACTCACTGAAAGTGCTTGTTAGACGCAGAAATGAAACTGCAGGGTCAGGACATCATCTAAAGAACCCATAAACTAAACTACCATGAGTATGGAATATCAAGTGCACAATAAGTGTAGAAAAGCCCCAGATCTACCATCTGCCCACCCATGCTTAATGTAGCCAAACGGCACCACCCACACACAAGATGGAGGTATCAGCAGGCATGGGGAAACCCTGAGCCTTGCAGAGGTACAAAATAAATAAATAAAACCCTTCAGGAAACTAAAACCCTAAGAGAGGGGGAGCGCCCCCCAAGACAGCCCAACAAGGACTGAGTGTGCTCAGTGGCCAAAGAATGCTGACTGTTGCGACAGGGGAACCAGAACACAAGGTGGGAGTGGGAATGAAATTAACGGAGTGGCTGTAATCTTGAACAGTGCAAGATTACAATCCACAATGCAACATTTTGTTGCAGCAGGTTCTACTTGCGGTGCCTGTTAGACTCTGGACTTAGGGAGCAATCCTGTGGCCCCTAGACAGTGTCTGGGAGGGGCATAGAATATTTTTTGGATTCCCCGATCTGAGGTTGGAGACAGTGCTCTGACCTCAGAGCTGAAGCTAGAGCTCCAACCCCCTCGCCCAAGGAATGCAACCTCAGAGAGGGGGGAAAGGGGGTGTTTTGTGGGCGGGGAGGGGAGAAGACTAGATATGCCAGGGTATAAGCTACCCTGAGGCTTCTCCAGCCTTCTTCCCTCCCCCTCTGAAATGATTTTGCTGGACTGGCAAAAAAAAAAAAAAGCCTGTCTAGCAAAAAAATGCAGGGCGGGAGGACGGGGAGGCAAAAATGGCTTCTGCCGCTCTTCCTGCCCCGCATAGGATGCTCGTAAGCCTCCGAGTTTGGGGATTATGAGCATCGAGGGCACGACCCATAGGACTGTCTGTCTGTGCCCTCAATGGTCTTACGGGGCCTGCTGTAGATGGCTGTGGGTGTTACTTCGGTTGCGAAGCACATAGTTTTAAAACTGCTTCTACATTCCTGATGAGTTAGAACAATGACCAAACTAATCGCCAGCCCTGATAAACATAAATAAATAAATAAACAAACAAACAAATAGAGCATGTGCAGTTTTGTGACTACAGGAATACAGTGGGGTTTCCTTCTGCACCTGCTGCTCTCTGGATGTTCGTTTGGGGTTGGTGTGGGGGCTGGGCTGGGCTGCAAGGCCCTGAATTCTGGCCCCAAAGGCAAGCCCTAACTGCGCCACTGTGTGGTGTCTTAATAGGGTTGTATCCAACATTAGTCTAACTGAAGTCCCATTCTTTTCAATGGGTCTAGTCTAAGTAGGACTAGCATTAGAGATTAGCATTCGTGAGTTCATAATTGCATGCCTGTGTAGAAGAATGAGGGGGAAAGGATATGCTTATTCAAATATTTTACTTCTACAGATCCTGGGGAGGTGGCTGGAACTAACTTGCACTAACCATTTTTAAAACAGGCATCCCTCGTCTCTCTTCTAAGTGCAAAATAGGGGCAAGCAAGCGTAGGGGCAGCAATCTACCAAGGACAGGTGCCAGAAAATAGAGATTCTGTCTGTTAAGCAGGGATGGCTGAGAATCTTGTTTGGTTCATTTTTCTGATAAGATTTTACCAAAATCTGCAAATGTCTTAATGAGAAGGATGGAAAGAACTTGAGATGATGATGATGATGATGATGATGATGATGATGATGATGATGCTTTTTAATTGACTTTGGGAGAAACCAAAATTGACAGATCCGTCCATCCAGGCAAAGGTTTTTGAGTGATTAGCTCTCTGAAGTCTGGGTTTGAATCCCTGTGTATTCAACCATGTTTTTAGTGCTGAATGAGGGTTGCCACCTCTCCCTCCCTCCCACACCCTCTTCTCTTGCCAAGCCCCTCATCTAATGGCTGCATGGTAGGGTACAACATGGTCCTCTCTATGATGCGAATAACGGTTCCTACTGAATTCGGCTGGTACAGATTTGCAAATTTCTTCATGAAGAGGATAGAAAAGGCTTGAGATTCAAAAAGTCCAGATGAGGGAGAAAGCAAAACAGATGACGAGGGAGAAAGCAAAAAGCGAATTCAAAGTACTTGCTAAAAAGTACTTTAGGTATTCATCATCTGTGGCTACTGTTAAATAGGCATGACTGGATCATATGGCAGTACCCATGTGAGTTATTTCTGAACACTTAACTGGGAACACTACAGGAGTACCACATCATGTCACACGTGTGTGTGTGTGTGTGTGTGCGTGTGTGTGTGTGTATACATACAGGCAGTCCCCAAGTTAAGAATGTACGACTTACAGACAACCCATACTTAAGACTTGTCTTGCAAGACATTGCTTGTTTATCAAGTCAAAATTTATTTAAAAAATTTGCTTGTCTTGCAAAACGCTCTCAGACCAAGTTACTTGCAATCCAAGGTATTACTGTACTAAGAAAAGCATCTCATTGTGTCTGTGTTTTAAAACTGATTTTTTAAATTAAAACAAACAAAACATTCCTCATTCCACTACAAGAGGAAAATCTTCAGTACTGGACTTTCACATTAACAAATGCTTGTTCTCCTCTGCCAGAATCAACTTTTGTGGATAAATGGGACTACTATCGGTTTTTAATAGGCCTGAAAATGGCACATCAGGTGCAGTTCTTGCTTCGTGCAAGAGAGGGTAGTCTTAACCCACTAATATATACATGTACAGCAGATAATATATGGAAAAACTGCTGATTTATCTTGTTACATCTGACTATAAAAACAGGCATACATTGAAAACTGACATTTGTTATTCGTTTTATGAGAGAAGAGAGAATAAATACTCTGCAGCTGCTAATGTTTGAAGGAAAGTTTTCTTTTTATATAAAGAATTTTTTTTCATGCAAAGTTTATGCACATACAAGTGTGTGGTGGTGGTGGATTTTTTTCTTTTAAAGAACAAAATACTATAAAGTTTGTGGCAAGTGAAAGATCTTACATGGGCCCCTGATGTCCATGTGTATCTTCTATGATTTTATCTCCAAACAGAGGCTGTTGACTTTAGTTCATTTTTAAGCCCAAACCAAACATATTTCCCTAATCTATATGATACTTGGCCTCTGTTCCTCCTTCTGTTGTAGTTCTGGCAACAAACTGACAATTCCACTCCCCCCCACCCAGCTTCTCCACTTCTGTTTCGTATGACAAAACATATTGCAGAAACTTCCACCCCAGACAAATGATACACAGGCCTGTGGCTTATGCTGGCTCAGCTTGTCTGAGCGTGGAAAGCTAAGCAGGGTCAAGCCTGGTTATTACTTGGATGGGAGACCCCTCCTCTAGTTTCCTGCATTGAGCAGGGGGTTGGACTCGATAGCCTTGTAGGCTCCTTCCAACTCTATGATCTATGAAATCTATGATACAGGAAGATAGGACCACTGATGGTACTGAAAGCTACTGAGCAATCCAAGTGAATGAATAAAGCCGCACTTCCTTCATCTTTCCACAAAAGCTGTCTTATCAGAGCAACCAAGGTTCTTGGGCCTGAAACCAGATTTTTAAATGGGTCTAAAACAGTCTTCCCAACCTGGTGCCCTCCAGATATTTTGGACTTCAACTCCCATCAGCCCCAGCCAGCATGGCCAATGGTCTGGATTTCTGGGAGCTGTAGACCAAAGCATCTGGAGGGCACTAGGTTGGGAAAGGTTGGTCTAAATAATCAATGTCATCAAACATTCACAGTTGGGCAATGCCTTTATTAGGATCAACCAAATTTCCACAGAATTTTGCAAGCCTTTGAATTCTCCAGAACTCTGCTTCAGGCGAGGCAATTAAAAAAAGCAAGGGGTGGGTAAAGAAACAAAGTTCAAAAATTGAGCCAGGTGCTACGGCCGTGAGCTCATGAGTTTAGATAGACCTAGTCTCAAAATGGGGATTTGCAGTCTGAATGAATTAGTCAGTGGATGGTGTTGCAGCCAGGTATCAGATTACACTGAGCAGGAGCAATTTCCATTTCTGAAAACACAAAGGCCGGCTGTCACTCTGATCTGTCTCTTGCCTTGGGTGAAATGCCCAGGTTCCTGAAGTGGCATAGGACACAAGTGCAGAGTCATTCAAGAATGTCTGGAGTTGTGCTGCCAGCCAGTTGGGTTTAGTGGGCAGTCCAGGGGTGGGTGGGGAGAGGAGGAGGAGACTGGAACCAAAAAACACACAATGTATCCTGGCGGCACCTCAGCCTCCTTCCCTCCCTCTCCAAAGCCCCACAGTTAGATGGCCGAAATCGGCTGTCTAGCTGCTTTGCCAACCAGGAGGAGCATGTAGGCAACCTTTGCCTCTACGCTCCTCCCACCTTGCATAAGATGCGCATAATCCTCTGAGTTTGGATGGTTACGGGCAGTCCCACTGGACTGCGCCATAAAGGACTCAGGAGTGGTCTCACAGCTCACTCCTACCCTCAAGTGAGGTATTCACCACCTCCCATTCACCACATGGCATGGCTAGAAGTTAGTAGTAGCCAAGATGGGTAAGGTCAAGCATGATAGCAGGATTCACCTCTCTAAGCACCTCTTCAGCACTTGCTGAGGGAGGCAAAGGCAACCAGAAGATCCTAAGAGAACATCCTTTAATCGTGCTATATTAAAGTTGGAGCAGATGTTCAATCCCTGGTAAACGCTTGCTGACCTTTAATAAATGACCTCAAGCTTCGTGAACACTTTGGCGACCGTACACTGTTTAATTCCGCAGGGAACAGGATGCGGGATTAAACAGACCTTTTAATCCATGGCACCATGGCAGATTTTATGTTCTTATTATAGACGCAATCATCAAGGGCCTTTTTCTGAGTGGCAAAAATGGCACAAGGGTGTTGCGAGCAGCCTCTGGGGCTCACTAGGGGACACTGCTCCCCTTCTGCCATTGGAGGGGCCAGGATGGCTGTGAGTGGCAACACCCCTAAATGAGACAACCAGCAAGCGCTGCCCACTTGGCAGCCACCTTGGCTAGTGAAATAGCCTCCAGGAGGAGTGGTGGGGCCGTGGGATACAGCCAACTCCTTTGAAGGGCCCAGGCTGGAGCAAGAGATGGGGAAGAAAAGGAGCGGGGGCGGGAGAGGTTAGCAGGAAGGACCAGCAGGGAGGGAGGGAGCAACCAGGCAAAGGAGAACAGGCAGATCAGGAAGAGGGAAAGGGAGGCACAACGGGTGGAGGAAGAGGTCGGGGGAGGTGGAAGGAGATGAGTTTCTAGCAGAGGCTTGGCTAGACCTAGGACTTGACCCTCCAGCTTATTTCTCCAAGGAAGGGGTGCACAACCTGCAGCCTGTGGGCCACATATGGCCCTTGGCTGCTCCTGGTGTGGCCCATGGAGTGGGCAGAACCCCTTCAGTGGTGTAGTGGAGCCAGAGTTCACGGGGATGCAGCAGGGCTGACACTGTCCTAATTAGCAGGGACGCCGATGTCGTCCTCCACCCCCTTCAGAACTCCCTGTTCTCTCTGAGTTTAGCTGCAATCCTCACAGTGGCTGGGAGGCAATGAATTTTCCCAGCAACAATATATTGTTCCCAGGGCCGGCGCTACCGCTAGGCAAACTAGGCGGTTGCCTAGGCCGCGTGGCTGAAGAGGGCGCGGAAACGCTGCACTCCTCTTCGCTGCTGCTGCGCTGCCCCCGCCAGGCCTCCGCTGCGCCGCCCCCGCCAAGCCTCCGCCTCCCCACCGTCCCGCCCGCCGCCGCGCCTCCCCCCGCCCGCCCGCTCGCCGCTGCGCCTCCCCCCGCCCGTCCGCTCGCCCGCCGCTGCGCCTCCCCCGCCCGCCCGCTCGCTCGCTCGCTGCTGCTGCGTCTCCCGCCGCCATCGCCACCCCCCCGACCCCCCCGTCACCTACCTTCTCCGCGTCGCGTCGCTTCCGGAGCCCCGCCCGCGTTGTTTTGGCGGGAGGAACCAGGGCAACAGGGCTTAAACAGCCCTGTTGCCATGGTTTCCCCGGCAAAAAACAGCGCGGGGGTCCCGTCGCGTCACTTCAGGAGGAGGAGGAAGAGGAGGCAGCAGCAGCAGCCGCCGCCGCCGCCAGGGCAGGGGGGGGAAGGTAGGTTGGTGGTGGCGGCGCAGGGTTGTTTTTTTTGCAGAGCAGGATTGCTTTGGAGAGGGGGGCGCTAAATATTATTTCGCCTGGGGCGCCAAACTGCCCTGCACCGGTCCTGATTGTTCCCAGTCGTAATGCAAAGTATTTGGGAGTGGGGGGTAGTGGTCTTGAATGGGCAATTAAGACCCACTCGCTTTACAAAAGGCCTGCTCCTGGTGGAGAGGAAAGCTGCTGGAACTGGTTCATTAACAGGGGTCAGCACAGCTCCGTGCATTTTTGGACACTCCCTGAATGTGTGGCTGTGGGGACTGTCATGATCAGTGCTTAGACTTAAAAATTTACCATTACACCACTGGATCCTGTCCACTTTTCCCTGCAGCCCAGCCGATCAGTTGGAGTGTGTGTGTGTGTGTGTGTGTGTGTGTTGGGGGGGGAAGAAAGCTGTTCAGGTGCTGCTGTTAGCAGTGCTTGGGCAATTATCTCACTGGAGATGGGACAGGTGAAGCCTTTCCCAACTCCCAGCAACCCTGTTTCCAAGATCGCTGTTTCCGCACCACTAGCAGTGACAGAGAAACAGTTATGCTGGTGGAGCTCAATCAGCAGTTAAGAGAGAGAGGCTCTTGCCTCTCCAAGTCCCAGCAATCTCTAGATCTTGGCAGGCAGGAAAGGGAGGGAGGTTTAAAAACAACCCATCTCTGTGTACTGAGAGGAGTGTGTGTGTGTGTAGTGAGAGCCAGGGTGGCGTAGTGGTTAGAGTGTTGGACTGGGACTTGGGAGATCCGGGTTCTAGTCTCCACTTGGCATGAAGCTCCCTGAGTGACTTTGGGCCAGTCACTGACTCTCAACATAACCTCACAGGGCTGTTATGAGGATAAAATGGAGAGGAGGAGGAGGAGGAGGAGGAGGAGGAGGAGGAGGAGGAGGATTATGGAAGCCGCCTTGGGTTCCTTGCAGGAAGAAGGGAGGGATACAAATATAATAAATAAAAATAAATAAACCCCTTCAAATCAACCAACACCCTGGGGGTGAAAAGGTCACACACCCCTCCCTAAGGGGAGGGTTCTCATAAGGGAAACACAAAGGGGAAAACGTAGCCCCAAGTTAGCTCTTCAGGGAGCTAACAGAGCCTGCCCATGGATGGAGAAGACTGCCAAGACCCTCCCTGGAGCAAGGCCAAATATATCCCTTCTGCAGCGCAGTGTGGTGGGCAACTACCAGCTACTACCCCAGGTCTAGGAGCGATCATCCAGATCTTCCCAAGCACCAAAGTTCTCTCATTTGAAGTGTATGTCTTTTGCACCAGGCTCCAGCTGGTACATCTCAGGCAGGGATGGGGACTCGGACTCGAGGACTCGACTCGTGAGTCAGACTGAGTACCCCCTCTGACTCGACTCGGGCTCGAGTCCCAATATTTTTAATGGGACTCGAGATTCGACTCAGGACTCGAGACCAAGGACTCGTGTTCCTCAAATGCAACATGGATAGGTTTTAGGAAGTACAGCAAGTTATCATTTTCCTAAAATGCAACCTTTCAGACATTTTGGGTTTGGCTGCCTCTGCCTGCCTGTTTGGGGTTCCCAGCTTCCTCTGCCTGCCTGGTCTCTTCTTAACCAGTTCCACAGTTTGAATTGTCCATGACAAAGGGCGCTGCCTGCCTGCTTTGGGGTTCCCTGCCTCCTCTGCCTGTCTGGTTATTTTGGGTTTGTCTGCCTGGTCTGTTCTTGCCAAAATCAGTTGCAGAGTTTTGAAATAAAAAGGCACACTTGTGCCTAGAATTTATTTAAGCCACACATCTGAAGTAGCCTTATTTTGTTGGGGGGAAACCCCATTGATTTTAATAGGGACTCGTGGAGTCAGTTTTGGGAGTGACTCAGGACTCGTGACTCGTGAGTCACCATTTTGGATCAAGGACTCGGACTCGGACTCGAGACTCGGGTCCAAAGACTCGTGACTCGACTCGTGACTCGAGACCAAGGACTCTTCAACATCCCTGATCTCAGGGTTCTAGTAAACAAAAGAAGCAAGTAGATTCTGTAAACCTGAAGTCTTCTCACCCCTGCTGTACATGGGGCTGCCATTGTTTGCATTGCCAACGCTATGGCAATATCATGGGTGGGTCATCAAGGACATAGAAGCTTATCCATATTGGTTATGTATTTGCTTCCAGGCACCTCACAATTCAAGGTGCTGACCAGTGCCTACAAAGCTGCAAATAGGCTAAATAACACATGGCCACGGCTCAGTGGTAGAGCACCTGCTTTGCATGCAGAAGGCTCCAGGTTGAATTCCCAGCATCTCCAGGTAGAGCTGAAAAAACTCCTGCCTGAAACCCTGGAGAGCCTCTGCCAGTCGGTGTCAACAACACTGAGCTAGGTGGACCAAGGGCCTGACTGACTCAGTATAAGGCAAATTCCTATGTTCCACAGACACACCACACATTTACCTCCCATATGAACCCCGTCCCCCTTTATAAGACACCTTTTAAGAAAGAGAGTAGGGGATGAATCTACATTTTAGGATGTCCTTTAAGAAAAAGATTAGGGCACACATATATATGGGCATAGTGTACTTTCTATTCATGCATGAATTCATTCTCTAATCTTAACCCTCATTGAATTTTTAAGCCATATATTTTAGAAAGCTATTTAGGCATAATGTGCAATTAGTACGCTTTTGGTAAGGAGTGCAGTATTTAATTAGCCTCAGAGATCGGAATGGAAGCTGTATTATTCGCAGGTACGAATCAAGTACCTTGGCTTCCCAGCCACTGGATCCTCTTCTTATTTATTTATTTATTTATTTTATACCACCTTTATACAAAAATGGCACTCAAGGTGGCTTACAAAACAATTTAAAATAGATTAAAACAATAAAACACATTAAATACAATGTTATGTAAAATACGTTATGTAGTTTACATAAAATATGCAAAATTACAATATTATTGTAAAATACAATGTTATGGCCTACATTTAGGAAAAAGGCACTTTTACCTGTGATTTATATATCCTGTTTCTTTTTCCTGGTAGTGTCTCTGAGCTGTATAAAAATAAATTAGCAAAATGTGCTAAAGGGAAATTCATGAGCATGGAACCATTGTAGGTGCATTCTATATTTTTGTTTGCCTTGCCTGCTCATCAGTTCCTCTTTAACAGGACTATTGAGTACTGTATAAGAAATTTTAACATTTTTCCACCATATAACTCCATACCTTAAGGGGCTGAATTTTGGCTTTCCGTACTAGCACCTACAATTAGAAGAAGAAGAAGAAGAAGAAGAAGAAGAAGAAGAAGAAGAAGAAGAAGAAGAAGAAGAAGAAGGTTTACTTGCTTACGTATTAAGGAAATGTGTGTCATTACATTTCTCTGCATCAGATATTGGCAGCCTGGGCACTTTCTAATAAGCTCATGATGGCATTTTGATGATTTATGGTGTCACCAGAGCGCCTAAATTACAGCATTCGGCAACGAACCCCCTGCTCAAATGAGAAGAGGATGCATTCATGTAAAGCAAAGATTGTTTTTTATGCATTTGTTTCAAACCCACAAAGTTCACTGGGTTCAAATCCTACTTGCACACATTCTCACATTCCTTGTACTTTACAGACAAGAGGTAATGATCCTAACAGTGACCGCCCTGTAGCTCCAGTGAAGTGAAAAATTGAGGAGTTGTTTTCCCAAGTAATTTGACTCTGTACAGCTGGATCAATAGTCAATATTTTGCTGCAAGCCAAATATTGACTTCACATCATTTTAATCACTAAACATTTCCCCGAGACTATCTAGCAAAGAAACCTCTGGGATGTAAACATTGGAAAAGAGCTAAAATGAAACTGGTTCCTCTTCATACAGTTTGTGGAAATGGACAAACTTAAACTGATTTATACGGTATGGTTCTCAAAGTAGGAGGATGCAAAGACAATTGCTAAGGGAAGCACAAGTCCTTGCTCTGAGCACATTATGCAGTACAAGTGGCCCACTGTCCTACCAAATCGGTGATGAAATGAGAAGCCTATTTTGTGTACTGACTGCAAGTGCGTGGGATCACTGGGGTGAGAGTTATATAGGATAAATTCACACATCCATGTTCATTACTTGATGACTAGCATGTGGGAATGGGACCATCACAGATTTAATACAAACAATGTATTAAATGGAAGGTTCATATAATTTCGCATCTCTTCAGATGTCCAGTAAGTGAGGGCAGAGAAAGAAAGTGTCTGTGCAAGGGTATGTGTGAGCCAGCCCTTGGGCAGGGGTGGGCAACATATGGCCTCCATGCAGTCCTCCCAGTCAGTTCATGGTTTGTTTGTTGGTTGGTTGGTTTGTTTTACAGGAACAGACCTCATGTCCAGAACTTTCTGCTGCATGCCTGCTGGTTTCAGAGTGCATACATTTAGGGCAGTATCCAAAAGTGTTATTCTGCAAACTCAAATAGTGCTAGCAGACCTCCACCAAATCTTTCTGTTGGCAAGCAATTGCACATTACGGTTGCGCAACTGTGATGTGCAACTGGTTGCACAAGCATAATGTGCAACCGGTTGCACAGGCGGTTGTGCAAGCGTAATGAGGAACTGAGCTTGCACAAACATAACTTTAGTTGGATTGTCCTCTTGTGCATACTTCAGAACCTAGTTTCCTCTAGGCATTTCTGCAATGACACAGCTGGATACTGCCCCTAGTCTTCATATACAGGCAGCATAGTGTGAGTGGAGCATATTTTAGAGCACACACCTAGTTGAAAGTGTCCAGATGGCATGCAGGTGGAGCATCAAAGGCTGTGAGAACCACATCTCAACCTAAAGCTACGTGGACTCTTCCACAATTCCACATGTCACCAGGCCCTCCTCCACCTCCTTTGCTGTGTCTTTCCCCTTCCTGTCTTCACCTCTTTTTGCTGTTCATTTATCTGCTTGAGAATCTGGACAACTTTCTTTGGGCCACTGGGTCCAAAGAGGTCCATAACCTCCTCTCTGTTTAAGTGGGTGACATTCCCATTGAAGCAGCTTTGGGTATGCTTCCTGTCAATCCTGGAGGATAGGTCTGTGACCCAGGTGATATGAAATGAGTAGCATCAAAACAGGTTGGGTTCAAAATGAGGATTAAAATGTAGTTCAAGCCCCAGGTCTAAAGTGTTCCCCTCCCCCCACAACACAGAAAGAGAGAGAGAGAGAGAGAGAGAGAGAGAGAGAGAGAGACTAGTCCAGTGTTCTCCAACCTTGGGTCCCCAGATGTCTTTGGCCTACAACTCCCAGCATGCCCCAGCCAGCGTAGCTGGCTGGGGCATGCTGGGAGTTGTAGGCCAAAGACATCTGGGGACCCAAGGTTGGAGAACACTGGACTAGACAGAAAAAGTGAAATGAATGTTTTCATTGGAATAATTTTACATAGTTTAATAAAGTGGAGGATGCTATCCTATCCCATCACCAGTGCTGAAGTAAGATTTAACCGCCCACTAACTGGCATCTGTATGTGGAATGTGTTTGGGGGGGATCATCTTGTCTTTTACCTGAGGCAGCCAAATGTCTTGGGCCTGCCCTGGTGTCCCCACATAATGTGGGTACCCTACTGCTAACAAAGCCTGCACGTTGCCAGTGGGATGCCCTCCCCAGACATATTCTTCTGGCCCTTACATGATGGCTATCTTCTAGGTGCCGTGTTAAAGCTCTTGTGTTCTCTTCTGCTTTTTAGTGAAATCTAATGTGAGATCTGTTGGGGTTATTATTGTTATACTGCTGTTGCTGGTGGTTTAGTTTTTAACACTTTGATGGTGAGTCGTTTGATTTATTCTGTTTTCGATTTTGTAAGCCACCTTGTGCAAAAAGACAGGGTAGACATTTCTTAAGTAATATTAATAACAGGGACTGCAGCCTATCTCTAGCACACTGTAGAAACAAGCAGACGCATAGATTCTGAGAACTAGCCACGCAGAAACTTATTCATCCCATGGTAAGCGCCAATAAGAATATGGTTTCTGTGCCAATCCCGAAAAGATGAAAACACCCTTAAGACATTACACATTTGCTATGGTAATTGCTGTTGTTGTTGCTTATTATTTATTGGGATGCAGCTGTTTTAATTGCAGTGCCTGGGAAACTAGGAGAGGAGAACTAAGGGAGGAGAAAAGGCTAGAGCTATCACATAATCTTGCAAAGCCTACTCAAATCAATCCTGTTTTTTTTTTTTAAAAAAAAATCTGCTTACTTCAGTGAAACCATGGCACAGCCTTGCCAACACTACTGACTATATAACGTTTCTTTGTGTGCTTTGGACTTTCCCTAACAGGTTTCCATTCCAAGAGATTGTAAGCACAGAAAAGGAAACTGGGGTATAATACCGAGGATGGATTAGCTGTGGTACATATACAGCCGTGCATTTCTGCCAACATGCATCCCAAATGGAATTTAGTTTGAGTTATTGCAAGTGAAACACATTAGCTCCCTCAGCCCAGGAGTCACTTGGAACAGAGCATTTAATTCATCTCACCTGAACGGGTTACCTGTAATGTCTACCCAGAGGGTTCCTTTATAGGCGCCATTATTACCAGGTGCACTAAAGTATTGCAGGAACGATAGTTTGCCAACCATTTTCAGCAAAAGATTGAGATAGGATTAGAAAAACTTGTGCCAATAGTAACTCTATAGCCAAAGCTGTGTGGTGCCTTTTACCGGATCATTGTGGCCCACTGGCTAGCATGGTGGGATTTGATCTTGGAGATGCACATTCAAATCCTTGTTCAGTCACGGAATACCCTAAATGACTTGGGGGCTTCCAGATGAGGCTTTTATGGTGCCATTGCCCTGCCTCATGGAATTTTGAAGGGGGCCTAGATGCCATCATTTCCCACCTGTATAAGCCTCCCATGTTTTCCCACTTGTGTAAGCCTCCCACTGCTGCTTCCATCTTTTTTCTTATCCCAGAATATCCATTAAGGAGAAAAAGATGAAAGAGCTGCACAATGCCTTCTGATTGGTACCAATAGGAACCCTCCATCTGGAAGCACCTCTTGAATAACTGACTATCTCTCAGCCTCAGTTCTCCAATGTAAAATGGAGTAGTAATGACCAACTTCAGAGCAGGCTGATGATGAGCTAAGAGATTTTTGAGAAATTTAGCTTTACGAAATGTAGGTCATAAGCCAATTAGAAAGCTCTAATCGGCGTATCCTCAACCATCATAAAACAAGTCCATTTCTCATAACGACATTAAATGTTAAAATGTGCTGCATACATGATTCATTAAGAACAAAAACCTTTAAACAAAAACAAATCCCCTAGATTAGATTTGTTGAGAGATTCAACATGTTTGGAAGATTAGCCCTCTTAATTTTTTTTTAGACAAAGTCTGCATTTGAAAGCTAAAAAGCTGAAGCATCATATTGCTGGAGCCATTGTTCTCAAAGGGTGGAGAATTGTGAGGGAACAGGGAAGTGATGAGGTCCCATATGTTCCTTGACAACTAGGTTTTTGTGTGTGCTTTGAGAGATCATAGTAGAAGACTGCTAATTTGTATGACCCCATCAGTGAGTTGCAGCTGCTGTATAGGTAGCCCTGGATCCATCTTTCTTCTTCTTCTTCTTCTTCTTCTTCTTCTTCTTCTTCTTCTTCTTCTTCTTCTTCTTCTTCTTCTTCTTCTTCTTCTTCTTCTTCTTCATTTCTTGGCTGCCTTTAAGGGCAGGACCCTTCCCAAGGTGGTGTACAATAATAAAACAAAGCAATAAGGACAGCAGTAAGAACAGCAACAACAGTGAACACATCAGGGGAAGGCCTAAATAAAATTGTATGTTTTCAGATTCTTCTTAAAAACCTACAATGATGGGGCCTGGTGGACCCCAGAGGTGTGGGGCCACTGTGGAAAAGGCCCTCTCTCATGGGATCACCCACCTAACTGCTCTCACAGGTAGGCAAATAAGAAGGGCCTTTCCTGCTGATCTTAAAGTGTGGGCAGGTTGGTATGGGTGAAGGTGGCCTACCACATTCTCTCGACATCTGAGAAGGAAAACACCAACACTTTGTTTCCTAAGACATAGGCAGAGTCTACTGGCTAATAAGTCTTAAACTGCTAGAGCCATTTGTGACTCTCCAGATGTTGCTGGACTGCAACTCCCCTTATGCCTAACCATTGGCTATGCTGGCTAGGGCTTAAATGGGAAATGTAGTCCAACAATATCTGGAAGACTACAAGTTGACCAGCCCTGTGTTAGTGCTTTCTTAAGTATATCTGACTTCAAGAAACTCACCCTAACATGACCTGAAAAGATTGTCTTTGCTGCACATTTACCTGGCAGTAAATCCCATTGACCTTAGTGGGACTTCTGAGTAGACATGGATAATATTATGCTGTAATCTATATTACAGATGGGGGTGCTGAGGCTTAGAGCTTTTCTACATGAGGCATTTATTGTGCACTCATCATTCCCTACTCACAGTTGTTTACGGGTTCTTTAGATGATGTCGTGACCCTCTAGTTTCAGTTCTGTTTGTAAATAGCACTTTTGGCAAGTTTTTTTAGAGCAGGGAAAATAAGGTATTATTTTTGAAAGCAAAAGAAAACACTGTTCCCACATGCGTATCTGCACTATTTTGCTATACCACAGTGCCACCTAGAGCAGTGATGGCAAACCTTTTTGAGCCCGAGTGCCCAAACTGCAACACAAAACCAACTTATTTATTTCAAAGTGCCAACACTGCCTGAATACCGGGGTTTTAGTTTAGTTTAAAACCTGAATACCGGGGTTTTAGTTTAGTAAAAACAACTCATACAGTTGTCCAAACTAATTAACATATTTTGTCTTATTGTAAAATACATCAACTCAATTTTTTTTTATAGTACTACATTGTACACATAGCCTGAAGGGAATTTAGATAAACTTTTTAAATAATTAGGCGCATGTATTTTTGGATAAGGGATTCTCAACTTGTAATACGATTATATGCCAGACTGAAATTGTATGGGGCAAGCTTTACTCCGGGTCCTTTCCCTGCTTCTACAGGTGTCGGATTAGTAAAAGTAAAAGTCAACCTGTACTAGGATGAGCAAGATAAACAAGAAAACTAAACGTGCTTAACACATTTTAAATACTTTATGTCTTGGACTGCAAACACCTGCAAGGAACCCAAGGAGGCTTACATAATTCTCCTGATGTCCATTTTATCCTCACAACAACCCTTTGAGGTAGGTTAGGCTGAGAGTCAGTGACTGGACCAGTCCAACACTCCCAGTCCCAGTCCAATACATATATTATTTATATATGATAAAATAAATAATGAATATAATAAACAATATAATATTCATAATGATAAAAATAATGATAGAAGAGGATAATCCTGACAATAAAAATGATTTGATTGATTAAAAAAAAAACCCATGTAGTAGACCCTTTCCTTACATTTGTCCAATTTTTCAGGCTGTAGAAAGTATATAGTTCTTATTTATGCTAAAAATGATTAGTGGTTTATAATTCTGTAAATAACTGTAAATAACTCCTAGCTGTCTAGGAGGGAACTAAGAGAACTTAGTTACAGAGAACTAAGGGTGGGGGGCAAGGGAGGGAAGAGGAGGAAGCGCTATGGGGGCGGGGAGAAAATATTAGTAGCATTGGCTGCAGGGGTTGGGCTGCCATGAGGAAGAAGAAACGACTGGGGTGCGGAGCGGGGAGCCAGAAGTAATTATGAAGATGATGCAAACGGGGAGAAATGAGGGAGGGGGGAGCACGAGAAGGGAAGGGAAGCAATATCGAGAAGGGGAGGCTGATAGGAAGAAGGCAGTGCGGGGGGAGGAGGAGAAGCGACTATTAAGGCAGGAAATTATGAAGACAATGCAAACGGGGAGAAATGAGGGGGGGAGCACGAGAAGGAAACTGTGAGGGGGGGAAGGAGATCCGAGGCCTGTGGCTCACGCTGGCTAAGCTTGTCTGAGCGTGGAAAGCTAAGCAGGGTCTTGATCTGCACCTGCTTCTGCTCCCATTTCCTGGCAGTGGCGCCCCCTTCGGCCTCACCGTTGCCTCCCATCAGATAACTCTTTTAACTGCTCTTCTTGCCACTGCCACCACCTTTCTTCACACGGCCTCTGCCGGAGCCGCCCTTGCTGCCAGCGGCCGTGACGGTAACCAGCCTCAGCTGCCGCCAAATCCCACCCGCGCCGCCTTGCGAGACTACCGCCGAGAGACAGACAACCCAACAGTCCCCGGCGGTGGAAGTGACGCGACGGGACCCTTCTCCGGCGAGCTGGATCCCCGCGCTATGTTTTTGGCAAACTATCATTCCTGCAATACTTTAGTGCACCTGGTAATAATGACGCCTATAAAGGAACCCTCTGGGTAGACATTACAGGTAACCCGTTCAGGTGAGATGAATTAAATGCTCTGTTCCAAGTGACTCCTGGGCTGAGGGAGCTAATGTGTTTCACTTGCAATAACTCAAACTAAATTCCATTTGGGATGCATGTTGTCCAGTCTTTGGACCTGAGTCTCGAGTCCGAGTCCGAGTCCTTGGTCCAAAATGGTGACTCACGAGTCACGAGTCACTCCCAAAGCTGACTCCACAAGTCCCTATTAAAATCAATGGGGTTTGGTTGCCCTGGTTCCCCCCACCAAAAACATAGCGCGGGGGTCCAGCGTGCCGGATATGACGCACCGGGCGGTGGCGGGTCCGACGGGTCCAGCACGGCTGGCGCGGCCGGCAAGGAGGCAACAGGTAGGCCCGTCGGGCCCGCCAGCCGTGTCACGGCCTGAGCCCAGGCACGCAGCATGACGCTGCCTCACGCCGCCGGCGGGGAGTGTTGGCGCCAGGCGGTGACTCTCCTGGCGACCTATGGTTCGCATGTCAGCAGAGCGGTCCACATGTGCCACCTGTGTGCCACGTGTGCCATAGGTTCGCCATCACTGACCTAGAGGTTATGTAGTGGGAAAGCAGGAAAGGAAATGCTCCTCGTGTAGTTCTCAGATCTCAATTCTGTGACAAAACCAAAAGTAGATACAGCGGATTAACAGCCTCATGTAGAAAAGCCCTTAGAGGCTGCTTCTTGACTTAAGCCGTTGAATGAGTTCCAGGCTAAATTGAAATGTCCAGCTTATAGTTCGTGCGTGCACTTGGCTATAATACTTCACACTGGCCCCCTGAAGTAGCTGTGACATAAGATGGGGGTGGGCAGAAGGTAGCTTTCCAGATGTTTTGGACTTCAACTCCCCAAAGACCCTGCCAACGTGGCCCATGGTCAGGAATGCTGGGAGTCCAAAACAGATGGAGATCTATTTTCTGCCCACTCCTGAATAAGAAACAGGGAACTTGTTGCACGTGGCATAGCTGCCTCACAGTGCAATCATATGCATGTCTACTCAGAAGTGAGTCCTATTGAATCCAGTGGGACTTACTCCCAGGTAAATAAGTATAGAATTGCAGCCCCGCTTCTCCATGTGTGAAATGGGAACAAAAGTGACTCATGACATACAGTTGTAAGTGCCAAGGAAGACAGACACCACAAAAGCACTAAGCATGTTTATAATAGTGCTGCCTACACTGCTACATTATGCCTTTCCGTCTCTTTTTTTTCAACTGAAAACCAGTGAATGCTGAAACAGGTGTTTCTAAAACTCAAAGCATTTTTTATTATTATTTAATTATATGGCCAGGCACTGCAGGACTCATAAAGTTTTCATGTTTGTGCCTTCACCACAACACTGACATGCAAGTGCTGCAGCTGCGAAAAGATTTAAGAAAATCTTTCTCACCTTGTAAAACCTGGAAATATCAAAACCGTACAGGTAAGTCAAATCAGCTTGTACGTTCTGCCCCAGCCATTCACTTCAATGGCATATTCCACACTGAGGGAATAAACAAAGCCTACCAGGTTTTGGAACAGAATAAGGAAAAAGAAAGTTCAAGGGTTTAAGTGAATTCATTTTACACGATTATGACTTTTGCAAGCGCGTGTTTTTGAAATACTCTAGGGAGAAAATGAATGGCGGCAAGGGGGGGGGAAGTGCAATGCTAGGTCCTAGAAGTATTTACATGTGTGTGTCACACACAAAGAATAGAAAGTGTGGCAGATGATTCACACAACCCTTTCCACCAATCAGAGTAACTGTGTACCTTCCATAGATGTTAGGCCTACAGAAGTGTACCATTATAGCCTTTGCGTGTGAAGACTGCATAAGTGCGCCTTCTCAGCAGCAAAACTGAGACTGTGGAACTCCCTTCCCCATGAGATTCCCCTTGCCCGGTCCCTTATGGTTTTCCACTGTCTAGTTAATTTTTGTTTGTTTATTTGTTTGTTTGTTTAGTCAAGCATTTGGCTAACCTTCCATTTGATCTTCTTAGTTTCCTAGGATAGCTCATTCTCTGCTCTGCCATATACAGGTTTTAATTTTGTACTAAATGTAACTTTTACTGGTTTATTGTTTTTCCTGTTATATTGTAAGCTGCCTTAATCGTATTGAGTAGTAAGGCAGGACAGGAATCCTGTGAATAAATCATTCCCTCTATGTCTGATGTTCGGGTTGTGTGTGCTATTCCTTCTGTTGCCAAAGCAGCACTGCCCACACACAAGAAGTAGGCTTCGGCAAACCCCAAGGTTTGCAGAATTACAACGACATCTTGAGTGGGGAAAAGTGTGTATGGGGAAGGACAGCTCAGTGAGATCTGACAGTGCTGGCCTGGCACAAACTCTCCCACCACGTGCCGCCACTCGCCACTGCCACCATCATGTCAGTACAGACAATTTGTACGTGGCAGTGGCAGCTCCTCCTGGCAGGGCGGGGCATAGGTGAGTGGGAAGTGCACAATTTGCCGCTCCTCCCACTCTGCTGCCGCCTCACCTCACCTCGTGAGACAGCTAGCCCTGAGGACTGAGCATGTTTAGTTGCCACAGAATGCTAACTGAGTGTTGGGGCAAAAAAACAGAAAATGGAGAAGGAATGACAAGGAGTTCTTGAACAAAAGCATTCCACACTGCAACATTTTGTTGCAGGTCCCTCTGGCAGGTGCCTATTTTTCTTAATGGTGGTCAATAAGTCTCAGTGTTTTTTTAAAGTTAACGTTTTTTAAATATATATATATATATATATATATATATGATTGTCTGTGTATTAATAGGGTTCATTCCAATGTTCTTTTAGTGGCAGGGGAGCTGCTGTGGCAGAGACCATTACTGTACTGCTCCGGTAGTGTCAGAAACTCCAGATCATGCAATAGATACACACCTGCAGTGCAATTCCTTCCCGTACTAACTCCTTTGGAGGGCTATGGGAAGAACTACATCGTAAAACACATCCCTGAGTCACCAGAGTGACATGGGCGGGAGCAACACGGAGCTGAGTGGTAGAGCCCGTCACATGCGGATGGTTCCAGGTTCCATCTCCAGTTAAAGGTTTCTGGTAGCAGGTGGTGGGAAAGTCCTCTGTTGAGGCCATGGGCAGCAGCTTTCAGTCAGAGCAGACGATACTGGGCTAAGGGAGAAATATCCTGACCTGCTATAATAAGGCACTTCCTTATGTTCTACGTCAGGGGTGGGGAACACGTGGCCCTCCTGATGTTGTTGAACTTCAGCCTCCATCCGTCACAGCCAGCATGGACAGAGAGAGAGAGAGAGAGAGAGAGAGACAGATAGAACATTTTCTATGTACATCCTATAAATGTAGGAAGAAGCTCTTATTGAAAGTGGGACCTACATATAGCTTTTGCACACTATCCATTATTTCCCCCTCATGTTAGAATGTTTGGCATGGAAACATAAAGGTACACTTTTGCTTTCCCATGACTATTTTTTCTAATCTGTAGGGGGGGGGGATTGGGTGAACCGATTAGCAACCCTTGCTCAGTTGGCTTCGTTTTTGTTTTATCTGGCAGAAAGGAATAAACCTTCATGTGTGAAGTATTACTGTTTCATGTCTCTGTACACAATTAATTTTTTCCCCCTAGGCTTTGGCTTCTCTCCAAAGTGTTCAAAAAAGATTCTTTATGTATTACTCTTCATTCCTTTGCTAAATTTCAGATTTGAAAGATCTCTGGGAGGGTTTTTAAAAATTCTTTATGATAATATCCAGACCCCTGAAATATGCCAGTAATGTACACATTTTTGTTGTTAGATGGGTGGGTGTTTGTTTCTGCTCCTCATACTTATTTTTCTCAACTAAGTTGTAAACAGATGAATTCATGCTCAGTAATTTACTCTTTGGGAACTTTCTATTTACATTTCAGTATCTGGCACAGAACTATCCTTTAAATAAATTATAACATTTGAATTATGCTGGTATTTAGAACAACACCCTGGGCTTTGGTAAACCAGCTAAAGAGTTGGAACTTTATGACTACCGATTCCTGATTTACCTACAATCTTATTTTGTCTGCACCATCCAACATCTGGCTTTGCTTTGAAATGTTACAAATGGGGCCTGTGTGCTTGCCTGGTATATAATGCCATGGCAAATGAGAGAGTAGGAAACCCAAGAAAGTGCTGTTGCTAAATGTATACTGGTCCAAGAAGCAGCCTTTAGTGGAGCCTCTATAATGCTAACCTTTTTCACACTGACACAGGTGGGCGGGGGAGAGCACATTTTATGCCAGGATCAATTTGCCATAGAATTCTATATCTGCATTTACCTACAAAGTACTACCTACTCTGGAGCAAGTTCACCAACTGAGTGAGGTTACTCAAAAGCAAATAATTGATGGAGTCCATCCTTCGTGAATCAAGCTACTCATGTACGATGCAAAATACTTTGATAGGATACATTATGCTCCCATGTAGTGGTTACCGTTACTAGGGAAACACTTTTCTATGTCGTGTCCAGCCCATCTGACTCACGTACCTAGTTCTCCTCTGAATAATATCACATTATAGCTGGTTTGAAGCAGGGGGGGAAACCACAGAGAGTAAATAGCATAGGATATGCATAACCAGTTCCGAGCAGAATAAGCAAAACATCTAACATTCAAAGAGGGATTCATTTACGGCGGCTTCATTTTGTTAGTAGTCCCGGAACCTGTGTGCATTTGGAACATATTGATGAATGGAATCTTAAATGCACATGGCTTCTTGGGGACACACACCAAAGCACCAGATAAAACTTCATGGCAAGTTAACCATGCATGAGAAACTATCACTGAACATTGGAGGGCCCATCATGGGGGACAGTGCCGCTACAGTACAACTTCAGGATAACTTTTAATGGGCATGATTGTGTGTGCATTTATTTCAATCTCTAAACCTTCCCAAGCCAATTTAAAAGGACAGACAAACAAGCCATATCCAAAAAAGAAGAAGCGTCCTATAAACACAAGAGATTAACTATGCTTAAGGTTAACATTTTATATGGATTTTTAAAATGTGGTTAATGTTTTATATATTATGATTCCAGCAAAGACTTTACATAATTACAACAATGTTCAGAAGTAGGCTTTGGCATGTCTTCAGGGTAGGGGCAAGTAACATGCAGTCCATGGGCTGTATGCAGCCCTCCCCCAGCTTTTTTTTTTTGTGGACCCTGTTGCCCCCGCTGCTGCCAAATTTGCCACCGTGGCAACAAAAATCACAGATTTTTCCTCCCATCAAATTTTGGTAGCAAATTCAGCGGTGGTGGGGTAGAGGTGCAGCCCCCAGTGGGTCTGAGGGGGTTAATGCAGCCCCCGGCCCTGACGTTGCCCACCCCTGCTTCAGGAGAAGGAAATTCCACAGCTTGTAGCATCTACCCTCTGGATACCACTCTTCATATCCTTCCAGGCTTGACAGATACATGAAATGATCAAAATGACATTCCTGATTGATCTGGACGATCACAGTGAGGTATATGCATCATAAATGATCATAAAAAAAACATAAGAAGAGCTGTGCTGGATCAGACCAAAGGCCTATCTAGCCTAAAATTCTGTTCCCACAGTGATCAACCAGATGCCCCAATGGGAAGCCCCAAGCTGGACTTGTATGCAATGCTCATGTTTCTGCTCATGTTTCCCAGCAACTGGTATTGAGAAGTGTACTGTCTCTGATACTAGAAGTAATATATAGCCATCATAACTAGTGATACTATGATGGTTTACAATATCCTGGGCTCTGTTACTCATCAGATTTTACTTATATAGCAATTTGGCTAAATGCTCCAGACAGCAAACCATAAAAATGAGCAATACATATAAAACGTAAGATCATATTAAAAAGTAATATAGAGAACAAAATCACAAGAGCAGTGAGAATTCAGCAAAGCAAAGAAAGCCATGTTTAAATCTACCTCACACAGAATGATGGAGTGCCTGGTGCTGAAATGACATCATAGCTGGCTCCACCAAATAACCCTCCTTGGGTAATGCGTCCCATAAGCAAGGAACCACCCGTGAGGAGACCCTCTCCGCATTCACATCCTGCCAAATTGCAGATGACTGGCCTCAAATGACAAATGTAATGTTTGGACAGGGTTCTGGTAGGAGGCAGTCCTTTAGGCACCCAAGTCCCAAGCCATTAGGGCTTGAGGGGTAAGCACCAGCACTTTGAATTGTGTCCAGAAATGGACCAGTAGACCGGGAAGTTGTTTAAGAACTGGAGAGATAGGTTCCAAATAAGTGGTTCCACTTAGCAACCCAGCCGCTGCAGTTTGTATTAACTGAAGTTTCCAAGAAGTCTTCAAAGGCAACCTCATGTACAACTCATTGCAGTAGTCTAGCCAAGAGGTTACCTGAGCGTGGTGACAGTAGCCAGGCTATTTCTGTCCAGGAGGGTTTTAGCTGGTGCACTAGCCTGAGCTAATGAATGACGCTGTGTGTCATGGAAATTATCTGGGCCTCCAGTGACAATGCTGGATCCAGACTATGCACCTAGTACTTCAGGGGAAATGTGAGCCCATCCAAAACAGGTTGAATCTAGCCCCCTGTCAGATGAACCACTTACCAATGGACCCTTTGTCTTAACGTGATTGACCCTCACTTTATGGCCTTCATCCAGTCAATTGCATGGTTTGTTCCTTTTGCCTCTGATCATGACACGTTGTCAAGACCATCGCACCATTATGGCATAGATGGAGAACTTCTCTCTAATCTGGGAGTTTATTTATTTATTTGTTATATTTATATTCCACCTTTCCTCCGAGGAGCTCAAGGCAGCATACATGATCCTTCTCCTCTCCCTTTTATCCTCACAACAACCCAGTGAGTTAGGTTAGGCTGATAATCAGTGACAAAGTCACCCAGTGAGCTTCAAGGCTGAGTGAGGATTTGAAGCTGGGTCTCCTGAGTCTCAGTCCAGCACTCTAACCACTACACCATACTGGAGAGCCTAAAGGACTCCAAGACCCAGGCTTGGTCCAAATCTGCCAATCTGTCTTTCAGACAACCTCTCTCTCCCTCTCTTTCTCCATCATCATCATCATCATCATCATCATCATCATCATCATCATCATCATCATCATCATCATCAGGCAAGTGACTGGCCCCAGTACTGCTTCCTTGATCATGCTTGGTCTATCTGTCTGTGCTTTCAATCCACCCATATCAGAGCTTGACTCCAGATTGTATCACCTTGAAAAACAACCTGGAGTTTAAGAATGCAATTCAGACACATACAATTGTATACAAAGTCATTACTCCTATATTCTATTGATACTATTACCGTATTCATAATGTTGCTAGTCATAAAATGAAATCTCCTGTTCTTTTTAGCCTGCAGCTTTGGTCACAGATGCCTGAAGCGATGTACGTCATGATAGAAAGAGACAGACACCCAGATGGGGTGCAATGTGCCTCGTGAACTTGGTGCACAGAAACATATTTCATGCATTATAATGTCCCCTTCAGTGACAGGTTATGCTCTCACATTGGTGAATGGGCACCACACTTTAAGAAGGATGTAGACAGATTGGAGAGGGTTCAGAGGAGGGGAACAAGGATGATAAAGGGACTGGAAACAGGGCCCTATGAGGAGAGACTGAAAGAACTGGGCATATTTAGCCTTCAGAAGAGGAGACTGAGGGGAGATATGATTGCACTCTTCCAGTACTTAAAGGGTTGTCACACAGAGGAGGGCCAGGATCTCTTCTCGATCATCCCAGTTTGCAGGACACGGAATAATGGGCTCAAGTTACAGGAACCCAGATTCCACCTAAACATCAGGAAAAAAATCCTGACTGTTAGAGCAATAAGACAATGGAATCAACTACCTAGGGAGGTGATGAGCTCTCCCACTCTGGAGGCATTCAAGGTACAGCTGGACAGCCATCTGTCAGGGATGCTTTGACCTGGATTCCTGCATTGAGCAGGGGGTTGGACTCAATGGCCTTATAGGCCCCTTCCAACTCTACTTTTCTATGATTCTATGATTCTATGATTCTATGAATGGCTGTCATTCACATATATGGGAGAAAGTTCTGTATTAGGGACTTATCTGGGGTTGAGGGCCAATCTTTCCTCCTTCCCACTGGTAACCCCAGTTTGTTTAGCGGCGGGGGCAGTTTTTGCCACGGATGGGGACTCGGACTCGAGGACTCGACTCGTGAGTCGGACTGAGTCCCCCCTCTGACTCGACTCGGACTCGAGTCCCAATATTTTTAATGGGACTCGAGACTCGACTCGGGACTCGAGACCAAGGACTCGTCAACATCCCTGGGCTGTTGACGAGTCTTCTGGCTGTGCCAGAAGGAGCGCGATCACCGGTGAAGAGCGCATGGAAGCGAGGCGCGCCGCTGCTCGGCCACTATGGACAGCTACCAGGAGCGCAACCCCAACGATGTGTTGAGATTTATTTTGATTGATGTGTTGTTGTGGGGGGTTTGGGTTAGGGTCAGACATTTTGGGTTTGGCTGCCTCTGCCTGCCTGTTTGGGGTTCCCAGCCTCCTCTGCCTGCCTGGTCTCTTCTTGACCTGTTCAACAGTTGAATTGTCCAAGACAAAGGCCTCTGCCTGCCTGCTTTGGGGTTCCCTGCCTCCTCTGCCTGCCTGGTTATTTTGGGTTTGTCTGCCTGGTCTGTTCTTGCCAAAATCAGTTGCAGAGTTTTGAAATAAAAAGGCACACTTGTGCCTAGAATTTATTTAAGCCACACATCTGAAGTAGCCTTATTTTGTTGGGGGGAAACCCCATTGATTTTAATAGGGACTCGTGGAGTCAGTTTTGGGAGTGACTCAGGACTCGTGACTCGTGAGTCACCATTTTGGACCAAGGACTTGGACTCGGACTCGAGACTCGGGTCCAAAGACTCGTGACTCGACTCGTGACTCGAGACCAAGGACTCTTCAACATCCCTGGTTTTTGCTGGTCCTAATATCTGCAACCTGTTTACTTTGTGTCACAGAATGTAATGAGAGCCAATCAATTCCCTTCTGCATTTTCATCTGAACAGACCCATCTGGATTTAGTTCTTGGACATTCAAAGCTGTGATAAATAAAAACAAAACTGCAGGAATTAGCTTTTAAATACATATGAAATGCTTTTCTATTATAGATCAATTTCAGGTTGTCTGAAAGTCAAGACTAGATGCACACACCACACACACACACACACACACACACATAATGACAGTACATGTTGAACAGTAGTAGTAGTACTACTACTAGTAGTAGATGACCACTCATAGGTCATGTTTCTTACTGGGCTGAAAAGATATTCTAGATGTTATTTCCTACTAGTCAGTGCATTTTTGTAATTTAGGAAGATTTACTTATGTCAGGATTATGGGAAAACAGAATCCATGCTTGTTCAACTTCCTCTGTCGGAAATACTGATCAACCACCAGCGTACAAAGGCTACTCAGTCTGTCAAGAGCAGCAAATCCTGACTTTCAAAACTGGCCTTGGCATGTCTTGGAATAGGACATAATCTGTAGTTTCAAAGTGACAATATTTGATCTGCTCCTCAAGGTCAATGTGAAAATGCTGCTCTGTTTTGATCAGGTGAGTTTTAAAGACTTCCTGTCATGCCACAAATGTGTGACAGGGATGTCATTCATGAAGATGATACAGTTACTTGCTCAGAGGTGCAGCAGCAAAGCTGACAGCCTGGCCTTTGTTACCGCTGATGTTAAAAGGAGGTCAGGCCGAGGGGCTGCAGACAGACACGTCAACTTGCAGCCAGGGATGGTGCCGAAGGTGCTTCCTTTCATTCAAGTTGGAATCCAACAGCTTGTAAAGGCTCTGATATTTTGTCTCCTGCTACTGGCTCTTTGCTATGATTAGTATTTAACAGTTTGTTCTTGGCAAAAGATCACCCCTAATTTGAAGGTGTGGGGGAAGAGGATGAATAAGCTGTACCTGGGTTGGTTAGAGCAGGGGTGGGCAGACTTCAGGTTTGCAGAATCTACTTTGTTGCTTTACTAGAACCCCAAGATCCACCAACCAGAACCAGGTGCAACACCCCCACCCCCATGTACTACGATGTAAAGAATTCTGAGCCCAGAAATTTGTTTTGAGTACCAGAACTGAACTGAACCCATAGCACTTCCACAGAAAAATACACTCTGTCCTGGTCTCTCTCTCTCTCTCTCTCTCTCTTTCTCACACACACACACACACACACACACACACACACAGAGCTCTATGGGTTTCCATTTCAACAGTATAATTTGGAGAGTCATTCTGTTGTAGCCATTGTTAAACAATTGTGAGACAGAAATCCTTCAGATCACCCAGAGATCTATCACTAGATCCAGATCTACCTTCTGCCACACCTGGTTGGGAGGTATCCAAAGTGGCTGACATTGCGCACGTGGATTAAATCTGAGTTCCAATTTTTGATAGGAAAAATGCATAGGGGAAGGCTGAGGGCTATGCGGGATAAATATTTTGCACAATATACAGAAGAGTAACTGCACAACATTCACAAAGCAGGTTAGATGGGCATATGATGTCATGTCCATGATCATGAAAGGGCACTGAATTTTTAAGATCTGTGGGGGGGGGAGTGGTGCTAAAATGTATTAGGTCTATTCAGTGTATCACTTTATAAATTAAGAAAGGATACCCTTTGTGACCTTGAATCCTTTGTGTTAGGGGTTGAATTTCCACAATGAAATGCCAGCTGCCAACAATGAAAGGAAAGAAACATCCATCATCAGTGTAGCTAATTGTGTTGGCACAGCAATGATCCATGTGTTGTGATTGTGCTTTTTTTTATGTAGTCCTGTGCATATTTTTAAATCCAAATATCAGTAATGTATTACTTGTGTGGATTCACAAAGAATGAAACATCACACACTCAAAGGCTTACACTGCTTCTATACTTGATCCTGATCCAAATGGAGCTGCTGGCAATATTTCTATTGCCTCCTATTGGAGATGCAGTTTAATTTACAGGTAATTATAGGATTCACAGGATTATTTCATGCTGGCTGGTAGCCCTGGAGCATGTGATGATACTGATGAGTGCAGCTCTGGAGCATGTGATGATACTGATGAGCTTGCCACTGGGCACACACATGTGGAGGTTTCTCTAGATAGGGGCAAAGATTAATTCTGACACTGACACAACATTACAGTATTGCCTTAAAATGAATCAAGAGGAGTTAAGATGTTTGTGTTTGTTTTTTAAGTTATCCATCAAAAGCAAAATACAAAAATGAAACTTCAAACATTGAAGCTTCGTCAGATTGCAAATTTGACTACTTCATTGCTTCTCTATTTTAGAGCTACAGGCAGGCACTCTATAGGAATCCAGTATTCTACTGTAGGCATCCTCACTCTCTCTGTCTTTTTCAGTCCCCTGTCCTCCAGCACAAACATTTGTGCCACCGGAAACATTGCTGTGATCACTCACTCACCCAGTGATCATTTGCAAGGAGTGAGTGCCCCAGGATTTGGCTCATAAAGCAGGCTTAATTGGTCAAATCCATTTTTTCCCCTCAAGGGAGAAGAGCCAGAATTATACAGATAACAGACTGACAAAACATTGCAATGTCTTATTCTAGAATGAACTGAGGTGTATCTGTGTTTGCTTTTCTTAAAAGCAAATATAATTTTCCAGAGCCTCTGTGTGTGTGTGTGTGTGTGTGTGTGTGTGTGTCTGTCTAATATCAAATGTTGTTTTTAAATAGAAATCTGTGGGAATGATATTTGAAACTAAAATGGTATTTTGTCTCATTTTTCAGTGTTTTACACTAGCCTTCTCCAACATGGTGTCATCCAGATGTATTGGACTGCCACACTGGCTGGGAATTATGGGTGATGCAGCCCAACACTTCTGGAGGCCATCAGGTTGGACAAGGCTATTTTACACTTTGTTCATTCAGGAGGTGAGAATTTGCATTTGAGCAAAATTCATATCCAGGCATAGTTAAGAGCAGGGCAAAAGGCTCGGCTCCCATTTTTCAATGCTCAACCTACTCCTGGGACACATGTAGCAGCAGTAATAAAGAAGAGAGTGCCTCTGCGCATGTGCAAAGTGCAGTTTTTACCTCAGTCATCAATAATCACAACTCAAGGGATTAGGGGCAGGATATTCAGCTCCAAAGGTATGGCTTTGAGTCAGGTATGGACCACCACAGGCACAGAGCCTCTGCAGCTAACCAGACAGCAGTTGTCTTGAATTCTAACAGGGGCATGCTGGACATGGATGACACATCTGTCTCTCAGGTTTGGACAGTGAAGGCTGGTAGCTTCAATGTCAGTGGGGTGATGTATCCACTCTGGGTTCCACCCTGAACTTTTAAGGAGCTATCCATGGTGCTGAACACAAACCCAAAAAACTAGGTTCGGCACCACAGATAGCACCTTTAAAGTTATATTGGAGCCACCAGCCACTGCTAGGCTTGGATTTGCGCAAAAGTGAGCACCAATCTTTATAGTGGACACTGTTAACATTTCTTTTCTCCCAAGTCCCTGAAATTCTGCCTAGTTCTTCCAAGTGCTGCTGTTGTCCTGTTAAATCAGTTGGAACCAGAGGACCACAACTGGAATGTCCTGGGAGCATTTATTTTTTCATTAGTCTTACAAAACCGTGAAAACGTATGCCTAACTACATGTGTAGACAGGTATGCATTTTCAGTTTTGTATAACTAAAACATATGTCTAGTATTGTCCCAGTTTGAGGCTGATCTCCATAGAAGTGAGGTTGACGGATCAGGCCCTCTGATCTAAACTTGCCAAGTGTGTATTTTGATTGGTCTAGATTAAGTTGAGTGGCAACCTATTCCTGATCAATAAAGTTGTGTATTCCCTGTTCAGATGTAACTCAGTAATGAGGCCACAGGCAGAGCCTGATGAGCAGGGTGTGTATCTTCTTGCATTCCATATTTTCACTCTGAAAAGAAATGACATGTAATATTTTTGTGATGTTTTCCTCCATGGTTTTCCTCCCCCTGGTGGACACTAGAACAATATGCCTATCTGAAGATCCCAGCAAGCCCAGAAGGTAGTCCCAAAACAGAGGCACTATGTTTTATCTACTTATTTAAGAGGTGCTGTGATTTACTCATTATACAGTCATGCCTGGGATTGAGAGCATAATTTGTTCCGGAAACATGCTTGTAATCCAAAACACTCTTATATCAAAATGAAATCCCCCCAAAAAAATTTGTAGAGATTTTTAATTTAAGCCGTACTACAGTACTTGTATTGCAAGACGTTGCTTGTATATCAAGTAATAAATAAATAAATAAATAATATTTAAAATTTGCTTGTCTTGCAAAACGCTCTCAAACCAAGTTACTTGCAATCCAAGGTATTACTGTATACTCTTTATGTTTAGGTTTTAAATAAAAATTTGTAGAGATTTTTAATTTAAGCCATACTACAGTACTTGTATTGCAAGACGTTGCTTGTATATCAAGTAATAAATAAATAAATAAATAAATATTTAAAATTTGCTTGTCTTGCAAAACGCTCTCAAACCAAGTTACTTGCAATCCAAGGTATTACTGTATACTCTTTATGTTTAGGTTTTAAATATAAATTTCAACTTGTAAACAAATTCCCAAAGTGGGTAGAAACAAAATAAAAACAATTAAATAAATAACAAAAAATGCCACCCACATTATAACTGTAGATTAAAACAGCTAAAGAAAAGTAAAATACAGAAGTAGGATTAAAAACCCACTTAAGAAAAACCTGAATTAATTCAACCGAAAACTTTCTGGGCACTGCCATAAGACCAGCTAAAATGTGTGGGTGAATAGAATTTTTTTAATCAAGCTTCTGAATCTTAAGAGTGAAGGTGTCAGACAAGGCTATTCAGTGAAGGTGGTCCAAAACTAGGGTGCCACCACAAAAAGTCCTTGTCCCTGGGTTACCACATGTCTCACTTCTGAAGGCAAGTGTGTGCAAAGAAGGGCTTCTGATGCTGGCTTTAGTTCTCAGGCAGGTTCATATGGAAGAAGGAAGTCCTTCAGGTAACCCTCGTCCAAAGCTGCGATACAACCAGCAGCACTTTCAACTGTGCCTGGAAATGAATAGGAGGCCAGTGGAGCTGTTTGTCAGGAACTGCTGGGACTTGTATGCAGGTGCTATATGCAATGAACCACTGAACTGGAAGTTGCAGCTTCTCTGTGAAGTACCTTCAAGCTCCGCCCACCCAGGCTGCCCTTTGGATTCTCCTAGACAGGAAAGAGAAGAGGGCTTCCTGTTCTAGTTGAGCCTTGCTTAAGTAGGAAGGTCTCCCTGAGCTCTGGTGTGTTCCTGGAACCTTGGTTATATACTTCAGTCCTTTTCAACCAGAGTAACTTTTCTCTCTGGATCCTCATTGTGCACAAGACATCTGCATCTTTGAACAGTGATTACTGTCTGGATGGCTTGGAATTATGGGAGTTATAGTCCCACACAGCTGGAAGGGACCAGGTTGGGGAAGGCCGGTCTGGATGGAAATGGGGCAAAGAACACCACCAGGACATCAAGGGATAAACCTTAATGTGTTGAAGTAATATACGCTTGAATTTCATCCTGATCAATCAAGAACAGGAAGTATCTTAGAGATTAATTATGCCTCCATCAAAATTATATAACAGGTCTAGCCTCCATCAAATCCTAGCTCTCACTGTTATTTTTAACTTAAGATGAATATTTCCTCTTCATCATGTATTATAATTGGGCAACACTACAAGACATTGACTTCAAACTATTAACTTGATCTTCATGGAAAGGCTTACTAATCTTCCCTGAAGTAAGACTACCTCCATTTGAGGTTAACAAAAGATTTCATCTCTGCACACTGTCAGTCAAAAGCTATGATGAAGATGTGCCCCAAAGTGTTACTCGGGGTGCCAGCTGTCAAACAGTTCTAAGGGATTATGTGTAGGCAATAGCAGCAGTATTGTTTCCACTGGCCCTAATAAATCAGGGTGCCTGCTTTCATTTGCTTTGGACTTGGGTGTGAAACATCTGAAACACCTGCAAAGACCAGTCACTAGAGGAAAGACACTCTTTTATTTATTTATTTATTTATTATATTTATGAATCGCCCATCTGGCCAGACATCCAGCCACTCTGAGCGATGTACAGTCCAATAAAATACAAGTGGGGGGGGGGGAACACACACACACACACACACACACAGTATAAAACACAATCAAAAACAGTACAAAACTTAAAAATCTGAACCCACTCCATATTCCCGCCTGAAAAGCCACATTTTTAATGCCCGGCGGAAGCTAATCAAGGAAGGGGCATGGCGGAGGTCACTGGGGAGAGAGTTCCATAAATTGGGGGCTGCCAAAGAAAAGGCCCTCCTCCTAGTCCCCACCAGCCTGGTTTCTCTGGCTGATGGGACAGGGAGAAGGCCGTACATGGCAGATCTCGTTGAGCGGCCTACTTGATGTTGCTGGAGCCGCTCCTTGAGATAAACTGGACCGGAGCCATACAGGGTTTTAAAGGTCAACGCCAACACCTTGAATTCGGCTCGGCAAACAACTGGTAGCCAGTGCAACTCTTTGAGCACTGGAGTGATGTGCTTGTCTTCGTATTGTGCTAATGACAGCCAATACATCACTTAGCAGTGTGAGGGCAAGCACTTGGGGTTGAATCCAGATTTAGTTATACTTAGAGTAGATTCACTGAAATAAATGGGACTTAAATTAGTCATGACTAACTTAAGTCCCATTGATTTCAGTGGGTCTATAATAGCTATGACAAAATCTGGATCCAACTCTCAATGTAACCTTGGCATTGACTGTTACCTTTCGGAATGACCAATAACCATTCATAGAGAAGCATATTTCTTCTCTCTTGTATGCCAAGCACAACAAGATCTATGAAAGTTCCTGTTGTATCCTACTCTGCCTCTAAGGATTTCAAATAGTGCTGTTGCAGAATGCAAAATAATGTACTGCAAATGTAATGGAATTTCAAAGATTTTTCAGGTGTCTGTGAAATTCAGGATGGGGGCAAAACTCACTGATCAGGACTGTTTGATAACTTATCCATTGCCCCAATAGTTATGAAACTAAACAGAAACATGATTTCACTAAAAACCTTCAGGCTGCCTCGTGAGCACTTCTTGGAACTTAAAAGAAACCCAATTAAAGTAAGAGAGAACTTTACCTTCCAAGGCATGGACTTCTTAATTCAGTGATAGGCAACCTGGTACCCTTCAGATGTTTTGGACTACATTTCCCATAATTCCTGACCATTGGCAATGCTGGCTTGGGCTAATAGGGCTTGTAGTCCAAAACATCTGGAGGGCACCAGGGTGTTTCCCCTGCCTTAAAGTCATTAAAATGCAGTGCAAGGGGATTAGCAAGCTAATGAATGATGCCTTCTTTGGATTGGATAACTGGAACAGAATAACTCAATAAACAATAACAATAAATTTATTTCTTACCCGCCTCTCCATCTAGATCGAGGCGGGGAACAACAAAAATATAAAATACATAAACTAATCAAAAACACAACACGTACTATTAAGACATCTTAAAACTACTTAAAAACATCTTAAAACATCTTAAAAACATCTTAAAAGCATCCTAAAATTCCGCCGGATAGGCCTGCCGGAAGAGATCAGTCTTTATGGCTTTTTAAAATTTTAAGATACTGCTAAATTGACGAATCTCCTCCGGCAGGCCATTCCATAATCTGGGAGCAGCAGAAGAAAAGGTCCTCTGGGTAATACCCATCAGCCTAGTTTTGGCTGGCTGAAGTAAATTCTTCCCAGAGGACCTGAGTGTGCGGGGCGGATTGTACGGGAGAAGGCGATCCTGTAGGTAGCCTGGACCCAAACCATGTAGGGCTTTAAAGGGCTTTAATAACCAACACTTTATATTTCGCCCGGAAACTGATTGGCAGCCAGTGGAGTGCTTTTAAAACTGGTGTGATGTGGACACCCCTAGGTGTACCAGTAACGAATCTGGCAAAACTCAACAAAAATGTGTGAAGGCATTACAACCGCTTTATGTCAGCCAGAATTAGCAGGACCAGTCCTATTGTGTGGGAGTTCTGCCCAGGACTTTCTAAATTAATCTCTCAGACAACCAACTCACCCCCCCCCCCCGAGTCTGCTTTTGTTGGACTGAGTTTACTGGAGATATTACGTTTGAGTGAAAATCAGTCACATTTGATGGTGTCCTTTAGGGACTTTGCAGATTTTTTGCTTCATGGAGAGAACCACCATGTGAGGAAAAATACATACGCAGGCCCATATATGTCATCATGTGTGAAAATCACAGCAGTATCAGTTTTGCCACAATTGTGTGTTTTGGAACCCACCATGTGCAAGTCTGTTTCTCTTCTCCAGCTATCTTGAGCTCTCTAAGGGCTACAGAGATGCTCCCAGTAGTGTTATGTTTAAACATTAGTTTTAAGGGAACCTCCCTGCAATCTGCTGCAGTTGTCTTGTTGAAAAGAAATTGGCTGTAAAAAAGCATCTGCTATATTGTCCTGTAAGGTCCATGAGTCTGCACCAGCAAAGTGTATCAAGTTATCTCCCATTTGATAGACAATCAGTATACCTGAGAGCTGGCCTTTTCTGACAAGGTTATTTCATCTGATAGAGTATCAAATGGCTTGCTGATTATTCTGACTTCAAAGGCCGCTGGGGCTGATATCTTCAAGGTGGTCTGTAATGCTCAGAGTGATGAGGCCACCTGTCAATGTGGCTGCAAAATTAAAGAGAATCTGTCCGGAAATGAAGGGTAAACTTCCTCTCTTTCAGATTAGCTTGATTAGCCTTGAACAATTTAACTTCTACAATTTAGGCTTGCTATATGGGAAAAAGTAGCCTTCACATTCTTCTTCTTTTTTAATTATTGCATAGATCTATACCATTTCTTATTGTGGGAGGTGGGGGGAGGATTTTTTCCCCACTCCTCATTCATAATTTGGAGGTGAAAAGTACCTGGAGTATTATGCCTTCCAGATTTTAAATAATACATGAAATTATCACTTGAATTACAAAAAAGTTACAATGCCAGGGTTACCAATATCATTGCTAAACTGCTAAAAAAAATGCATTTCAAACTGCTAATTCTTTATACAATTAGAAGAAAGGGAACTCACTGACCACTGTCTGCTGGAAATGTCTACTATGCAAAGTCCATTGAAATGAATGGTATTTTCACAACATGCTGCCCTGCACAACCCTATGACAAACAATGGAGGTTGTGCATTAAGGGTAGTATCAAACTGTGTCATAGCGCTAGTGTTAATGATGTTGTGCTAGCATGAACCAACCCTTGCACAGCATAATTAGTGCTTGCCGGGACAATGAGTAAAAGCAGTGCTTTGCCACCAGAATTCGCTGCTGCCAATTTTTGGTGGCAAATCACTGCCTTTTCCCATTGCCCTAGCAAGCACTGGTTACACTGTGTGCAAGCATTGGTTTATGTTGGCGCAGGGGCACAGTTGGGTACTACCTAAAGTTCCCAGCAGATTATGCCCTGTATCTGTGGGTTTTTTTGGGGGGGTTGTTTTTGTTTGCTTTTATTTATTTATTTTATTTTTATACCGCCCAATAGCTGAAGCTCTCTGGGCAGTTTACAACAATTAACAAGACAGTCCCTGCCCGCAGGCTTACAATCTAAAAAGACACGACACACAAGGAAAAAGGAATGGGGAGGGAAGAAGGGGGAATATTAATGAATACTCCTGGCAGGGCTGCTGGAATGGCCCTGCGCTCCCTCTCTTCTCCCTCTGCACAGCCTGCTGGAATGGCTGGTGGTGGTGGCAGTGGAGGGAGGAGGAGCCTTCAGGAGGGCGGCCTTTCAGCAGGGCTGGTGGAATGGCCCTGCCTGCGCCCCCTCTCATCTCCCCCCTCTCAGCCTGCTGGAATGGCTCAATGATGCAAAGGGGGGAAGGAATCCCATTGTATGGTGTACTAAATAGAACATAAGGGGGAAATGCAGACCCTTCCTTGTGTGCGTGAATATGCACATTAAGCTATTTGCATGTGGGAGGGAGCAGCTGGTACAGGAATTTCTTCCCCAGCACCCAGCTTGTCACACGGAAGGGAATCTTCTGTTTCTTAATACTCCTGTCCTCCAGTTTTCTCAGTAAATGCATCTGTGAAAAAGTCACACCCCTTTCCTCCTCATCTCTCCTCAAATTCACCAATAGACTATGCTCGTGTCTCCTTTTGAAGGGAGGTCTGCCCCAGATGGGAGTCACCCAGTGAATTTGATGGACAGCATAACAGATTGAGGACAGACAAAAAGAAAGTCCTTCTAAACAGAAAACACATGAACTTATTGCAATTTGTTGCCACAAGATGTGGTGGCCACTGGCCCAGGTGGCTGTAGAAGGGAATTAAACAAATTCATGGAGGAGGGAAGGTTTAGTCAGTATTAGCCAGGACAGATAAATAGAATATCCAGGTGCTACTAGATGCAGAAGGCGGACATACAACAGGAGAAGGCTATTGCCTAGTTTACTGCTCTGGGAAGCAGGAGGATGCTGGAATAGACAGGCCTTCGGTATGTTCCAGCAGAGAAATTCTTAGGCCCCTATGGTATCCCTTCTTTTTGCACAACTCAGCCTGTTCTTAGAGGCAGGAGCTTAAAGCTGTTCTTAGAGCTGAGCTGAGCTTTAAAAAGACATCTAACAACAACAACAACAACAACAACATTTCTATACAGTCCAATACCTGAAGCTCTCTGGTGGATTCACAACAAGCTTTTTGGGTGGTTCACAATATAAGAAGAAAGAGGCTGCCTCAGTGCATGGCACAGAGTGCAAATCCTGCAGCAACATGCCTCAGGTAAAAAAGACACTACCGGTACGTATCTAAGCCTTGGGTGGGAGGGAGGAGAGCCATTTGATGCTCCACCTCAGGCAGCAAAATGTCTTGGGCTGGCCCTTGGTTATTCCATAAACAGAGAGCCACAAAAGAGAAAGCTTTCTCCCTGGTTGTCAGATAATATACCCAAGGTACTTGGAGAAGAGCCTCCCCTGGCCTGATGATCTCAGGTCATAAGCAGGCTGATAAAGGGAGGGACACTCCTGCAGATATTTGGGCCCCAAGCTGTTAAGCCTTTCTGTTTCAAATGCAAAATCATCTGAACATTTGAGAACTATAGATGGACAACTATGTGAAACCTTTAAGGATGCAGCTATATTTTGCACAAAAGTAGAAGAAGCAACATCTTTTAGAATAGCTTTCTAACTGAGACGGAAGGTTGCATAAATAAGGTAATTTCAGTAATCATCAAATACAAATGAACTATGGGGGGGGGGAATTTAAAATGAAATATTTGGGGATTCTTCCCCACAAAAAAATGTCTCAGCAAGTCAATTATGACAATGGCCTTAAAGAAATAAGTGGTATGTTAGAAACACTTGATTTCACAAATGAGTCAGAGTTACCAAGACCACAAAATATGATCCAATCCAACTAAGAGAGGAGGAAATAACAAGAGGCTGAACTATATATCCAATTGTCTATGAAAACACAAGCAAATCCAGAGCAATTAGAAATAATTGGGGAAATCCTTCATGCAGCTGATTGCAGTGACACTACACCTAAAGCATATTTCCTAGAAGCTCTGGGGTGTCTGGAAAAAAAACAAACTTGTTTATCAGAAATGTTACACACATTGGCTTGGATCCAACTTAGTCATACTTGGAGTAGATCATTGAAATTAGGGGTGCCTATGTTAGTCATGACTAATTTAAGTCCCATTACCAACTAATTCTGGATCTAACCCATTGTCTGTACAAGGAATAAAATGCATTTCTGTTGCTTGGACTGACATAGCAGCCATATTACTAAACAGCCAAAGAACAGTATACACTCACTTAAAACTACCTTTCATGCTGGCAGAAAATGCCATAACATCATCACTATCTGTGAACAGTGCTGAAGCAAAACATATACAAAATATAGTATTAATAATTTAGGATAAAGCCTCAATAGCTACAGAAAGTGTTTTCACTTTTCATGGCAATTGATAGACTTTGATTTAATGAAATCTTATAAAAGGAAAATATTTAGAGAAAGACATTTTACTCGGTGGAGATTTCTGAAAAATATATCACCTGTTGTAGCTCATTCCTTGATTCAAATCACAAGCAACAGTTATTTGATCATCCACTTTAGCCAATATTCAAAGTACAGAAGGTGACATAAAACATGAAAGCAGATTCACCAAGAAGATTTACACAATCTCTCTCTCCTTGTGTTAGGAAGCGGAACCATGCCCATAAGCAGATCAACATCGATCAAACAGTGCAATAAGAGTTTAAAAAGTGAGGTGGAAATGTAACAAAAATGGCTGGAGCAAAATATACACTGTGGATTTTTTTTTAAAAGGGTATCCCATGGTATTAACAGTAATTAAAATATTAATAATAATCTTAGCATTTATATAGCACTTTAAAGTGTTCAAAGCACTTGACATACAATGGCTTCGTAATGCTCGCAACAAGCCCTTTGGAGGTAAGTCAGTATTATTATCATATTGTTAAAGGAGAAAGAGAAGCTGAGAGAATGGTGATTACTGAATACGTATGCAATCCTATGGGCCCCTAGACATTGTCTAGGGACCATAAGATATTTCGGAGACAGCGCTCTGATGTGGGAGCTGGGAATTGGAGCTCCGACCCCTGTTTTTCTTACCACAGAAAATCCGTTAAGGTAGAAAAGACAGAACAGCTGCACAATATCTTTGACTGGTAGCACTAGGAGCCATCAGTCTAAAAGCACCCTATGCCACTTTCCCACAATTACCGTACTCCCATTCCAGGTAATCATGCTGTGGGTACATGGCTGCTTTATGGCCAAATTTCTTTATAAATAAAATCACTAAATTGTTCCATAAAGCAATAAATAATATATAGCCTAAGAAAATATAAAATAGGCGTCAAAATAGATGACACATTACTAGGGAGGAGGAAGAAAATTGTTCAGTTTGCATTTTAATGCAAAATTAGCTCATTTTTCACTTTTGAACCACTTTGCAAACTGAATCTCAGCTATTCTTCAAAATCCACACTTCTCCAAATTTTGTAATGGATTTCTCCAGTCAAAATGTGTGTATATTAGGAAAAATATAAATGCATTATATTGCTTGCAAAAATGTATATATTATGCATCAATACATATGAAATTTCATGAGGAGAAATGTGCACAGAAATGCTTATGAATTTTCCTATGAACTTTTTTAAAAAATCAGAAAGTTCAGAATGAACTGAATTTAAGACTGGAAAAATAAGAAACGTAGAGAAACTGAAATGGACAGATTCGTCCTTCCCTACTATTACCTATGGGTAAGGCTCAGCCTTTATTTTTCCTGCCTTTGTCCTTCCAACATTTAGCTTCATGGCACATGAAAAGGCCCATTTGAATTGTGGGGAACTGAGAAAGAGATAATGGGCCTCTGACCCCTAGACAGACCGGCAAAGATCAAAGAGAGTTCCCATATATTTTAGATATTATCTTCTTGAAACAAGTGGCCGTGATGTTTTGTGATGCAGCAGCGTGGAAACACCCAAATAACCAAGTTAGTGAGTGCTGAGAGAAGAATGATTGACACTGTGGCTTGGAAGAAGTTAGAAATTGGACAGAAGAAAGGATTTGGTTTTAGTTTACATGGGAGTCAACTACTCTCTGGAGTGATCAGGCAAATTAGCAGGATTAAGTAAATCACAAAACATTAGCAGGATTAAGTAAATATTGTGGCTGCAATCTAGAGAAAGTTAGGCACACCCTGTGTACAAAGTAATTTGTCATGGAAACCCACTATGTTTTTAAAAGTCAACATTGCCTAAAGGCAAAGCGCACTCTATGCTCCATAGTGTGCATTTGGTGTGCACACCACTCCACGGTGTGCAAAATATGGGCCACAGACAGCATTATTTTCCTTCAGTGCCTCCTTGGCATATTGCAGGCTCCTTCACATTACCTTAGATGTTGTTTGTTCATGAGCTGTGGCTACTCAGTTGGGGGGAAAGGCACGCTGCATATAGTCAGAGGTCCTGTTTTTTATTATTACATCATAAGTCCCAAGCATTAAAAACAGGTTTTAGAGATGAATTCTGGCTCAAATTAAGCCTTGCACACCAGGGATAGAGTGTGTGGGTGGGTGGGTGGGGGGAGACACATAGCCTTTGATCTTGTCTCTAGACAACATTTTTTGCATAAATTTAATAGTGCCATTGGGATTCAAGGAGCTAATCTAGGGTTGTATTGTAGTATTGTAGTAATACTCTCCCTGGCACTCTACTGCTATCCCTACAAAACAACTCTTTCCTTCTTATTGCCCAGAAGCATCATTGGGGGGGGGGAATGTGAACCCGTAACCATCATGGGAAGAACCTTCTTCAGAGGAGGAACTACAGCTTGTGGAGACAAACTGCAGCCTATGCCAGAAAGCCAGGTGGTAGACCAGAAGGGCCTGGGCCCTCGGCGGAGATGGCTATGGGTCTATCCCCGCAAGAGGAGGGGGGCTCTGCCTCTGAGATGGAGGCTGGGCCACCACCGAGTCCCTGGGAGTGGTGGTGATTCAAGAAGTAGACCAGCACAATCAGTGCCCAGTTGCAGAGGAAGGCTCCTCACAAGTAAGGGCCTCCTTGTGAGCAGGGGCCTCCTCATGAGGAGGACTTCTTCCAGAAGTCTGGGATGTGCTTCTTCTGCGTCCTGGGTGGGGCTCTGGAAACTCCAGCTTATTCACCTCAGTCCTAGGGAGGGTAGGCTGCTTTGTATTAGATCTGTTATAGTCTATGGATGTCAGGGCAAGTATTCTTGGGGAATACTTGCCCTGAGGTCATCTGGCTGTGGGATTCCAACAAAGCAGATCTCCTTAGAACAAACATTGGCACTCACAGAGAGACATGGACCACACAGTGCTATTACAGCCAAGTACAACTGGGCACTTGCAGAATATATTGCAAGATCTACGCTTCCATTCTCAACAGTTGAAGATGAAGCGTTCCTTGAGATTATGAGGACAATTTCTCCCAGGTGGAAGGTGCCAACATGCCAAGATCTCTGTGACATCGCCTTTCCTGCTCTAGAGAAGGACATTGAAACTGAATTAAGCAAAGACTTGAAAACTGCTGTGTGTGGGACAGTGCATCTCACCAGCGACAGCTGGACAAGCAGCCAAACAAGAGCATACCTGTGTGTCACAGCACACTGGGTTTCCACCCAAGGGGGTGCACTACCGTTCTGAGTCTGCCAGTCTAATCCAAGTACTGCCCACACTACAATGTATTGAGAGTTATCTAGAGGACTGTGGCACCAAATTGCAAAGATAGCTGGCACCACTGCCATCCCTAATGCAACACCTGCTGTGGGCTTTACAAATACACTTCTGGATATGCTGCGGAGTAATAAGCACCTAGCGACTATTTGCGGACCAGAAGTATGTCACTGCAACATTGTTAGAACCTCACTTTAGGACAAGCATCAGGGATAAACTAACTAAGAGATACTGTGGACCACCAGTTCTGGCGTGAACAGGACTACGCAGTACAGAGATGTCTGCAGGAACACCAAAAGAACCATGGCGTAAACAGAAACAATGCTGTCATCTCAGGAGCAGTTTCTGGCACACAGTCAAACACAACCAAAACAAAACACAGTCAGAAGGACAACAAAATGGGGCCACGGTAACAAAACGGCCTTCAGAGAAGTACCTTCTTGACAGCTTGCTCATAAAACGTGGCTACACAAAAGCACATGTGGAGAGTACCTCTACAGATGATACTGACTCTGAGGGAAATGTTTCTGATGCAAACACTGTGGTAAGACAGGAGTTGGATGCCTATCCGCGTGACTCCTTTTTGGCGACAGCTTCTTATCCACATGCACATCCCATCACTTACTGGGAAGAAAAGATGAAAAGTCTGGCCATCCCTGGCAACAGTAGCTCTGTGGCATCTGTCCTGCTCACCTTCTAGTGTTCCCCCAGAGCGTCTTTTCTGATGCAGGCCACATAGTGACAAAACTGAGAACTCAGCTGACATGATGTAACGATGTCTCAAGGGTGGCATTCATCAGGGCAAACAGGGCTTGGATTCCAAAGAGCCATGTCCCTCCTCCTCTCTCAGGAGGCGCTTATGAACAACAGGCATATCAACGAGCACCCTGATGAAGAAGATTCACCATAGATTTGCATAAAGGCATTATGATATCGGCAGTTTAATTTTTTATTCCTTTCCTAATGATTCCCAACATGAAATGTTCCTTTTTTACAGCAGCTGCACACTGTTTGGCTGTCAGGGAGGGCAGAGAGAAAAATGGGAAGAAAATGGGAGGAAAAGCCAAAATACCGCTAAGAATAGTTCAGGAAATGAAAAAGAGACCTACTACGTGCAGTTATTATTATTAGAATTTCCCCTCCACACAATAAGATACTCATTGCCTTGCCACAATCCCTAAGACTGCTTGAGAGTGACATCTTGAATTTTCCATCTATGTATCAAGTCCGACAAGGAAGGCACGATGAAAAGTGCTCCCGGTGGCTGCCCTGCAACTGTGGAACTCCCTTCCACTGGAGATTTGCCAGAACCTAGGCCTGTTGGAAGCAAAGCAAAACTATCTTGGCTAAGCATTCTGCACCTGGTAATGCATTCTGCATTAAGGTAACAAAGGAACAGAACTTTAGAAATGATACCTCACTTATTTTAATCTGATTTTAATTAGCTATTTCAGGTATGTTAATTTAAGACATTTAAAGCAATCTGAAGTAAGATTTCCCACAGTTATATCACCAGTTTTTAATTAAGTGGTTTTCATTTATCCATCTACACTGAAAAACTTCATAGTGAGGTGTATAGATAGCTGCTGCAGATGTGTTATTGGATCAGATGTTACCAGAGAATGAGTATTTGAATTACCTAAAACTGGCCATCTTCTCCTCGCTGTTTCCTTGCTCTTGGAAAGCACTCACTCCATGATTAAACATGAAACAGCTATTGGATTTTCCCTCATACATTTTTCTGGAGCAACTGTCCAGAGACCAATTAAACGGCCTCTTTGTCATGATCAAGGAACACCTTTCCACTAATGTCCTTAAACCAGCTCAGATCAGCTCTATCAATTGGATTCTGATTTAGTAATACTTAGAGTTGGCCAACTGAAATAAGTGGGACCTATAAGTTAGACATGACTAACTTAAGTCATATTGATTTCAATAGCTCTACTCTAAGGGCGTGTTCACACGACATGGGAACCATGGGGGAGCAGAAGTCCCGCACGCGGGACGCACACAGTGACCATGGGCGGTAGAGGGGTAAGCCCCTACTGCGCGTGGCCACCCTGCCGTGCGAACAGCGCCGGGTGGCCGTCCCGCGGGGGCTGCACAGAGGCTGGAGCCCAGAGCGGCCGGAGCTGCTGCCGCTCCAGCCTATAGGGGCAAATGGCCCCTCTGGGCATCCTAGCGCCGGGAGGCCCGCACTGCAGTGCGGGGACTGCCGGATGATCCACCGGGGTCCACCCAGGCACATGGGGCGCAAGTCGACTGCGGCGCCTTGCCAGACCGCGCAGATTGCCCCATGGTGCCCGCCCACAGCCTGGGTCGTGCGAACCGGCCCTAAGTATGACTAAACCTGGGTGCAACCCTATCAGTGAGGTAGGTCATATAACATCTGGAAGTAGCCTTTTGTAGAGCGATGCTAGTCTTGAATCTGTTCAAGGAATTTTTAAAAGTTTATGGATATGTTGATTTTTGCGGCATGTTTCTCAGAGGAAATAGTCCAATTGTAGCAAACTATTACATTCTTAAAATAGCTTTCATTTTCTACTATGAAAATCCTTTAAGAGCTACTGCATTCGTAAATCATTACACAATAGTAATGCAAGTAATGCAACATACACACACACCTTGAATATTTCCAGAACTAAGAATCATTTGGAATGCCAATAGACAGGTCTTCTGCACAACTTAGCACATAGCTAGGCATTGGCACTTCCATTTTGAACAGCTTCCCTAGTTAATCTCTTTAGCTTCCGGATTTTCAACAGTTTCCCCAAGCTATTAAAATTTGATTTATCATCGTCAGATAAACATGCAGTGATGAACATCATAGTACAGTTGGGCAAAATGTTTGTTTGTGTGTTTGATTTTTTTAATCATTCACTTTAGCATATGTTCCAGTCCACGTACACAGTTCATGCATTACTTAAGTGCCAATTATAAACACATGTCATATGTGTTTAGAGAGCCAGTGTGGTGTAATGGTTAGAGTGTTGGACTAGGACTCAGGAGACTGAGGTTCAAGTCCCTACTCGGCCATGTAGCTCACTGGGTGACTTTGGGCCAGTCACTGACTCTCAGTCTAACCTACCTCACAGGTTTGTTGTTGTTGTGAGGATAAAATGGAGGAGGAGGACTATGTAAACTGCCTTGGGTTCCTTGGAGGAAGGAAAAGGTGGGATATAAATGTAATAATAAATATGTTGCAGGTATGTGCTAGATACAAGTAATAAACTTTAAATAATCAATGGAAGGCCTTTGATATAAACAATTCATGCAGAAGCCATGTGCTCCAGTGACATATATACAGACACGTATTACTTTTAAATGTTTAAAATCTAAATAAAATAAAATGATAATTTTCAATACCAAAAAAGAAAAAAAAAATAACGTCCTGAGTCAGAAAGAGCAGGCATTCCTGTCTTTGCTGCTACCATTTTGGGGTGGGGGTGAAGGGACAACAGGGTGTGAGAACAGACTGAGGGCCAAGCACAGCTATACTAAAATCCTGGATTTCTCCACTGTTTTCTATGGGCAGCTCTTACTACTTCCCCAGTGTGTGGGGGGAGGAGGGGAGGGGTACATCTACTGAAAGGTCAGGCTGTGTGTGTCACTCATATATTTTTTTCTTTACCTCTATGGTTTTGTACATTTCTATACTGCCAAACAGCTGAAGCTTTCTGGGTGGTTCACAACAATTAAAACCATAAAATACAACATAAAATACACTATAAAAATTTAAAAGTTTAAAACTACAGTATAAAATATAAGTAAAAGCAACGTAAAACCTAGCAGTAGTACAAAGATTGAAAATACAGTAAAGGATTTAAAACAACAGAGACTGCAAGACCAAAATTCCTGGGGAAATAAGGTCTTCACCTGTTGCCAGAAAGAGCACAACGTAGGTGCCAGATGAGCCTCTCTGGGAAGTTCATTCCGCAACCTGGGTGCTGCAGCAGAAAAGGCCCTCTTCTTAGTAGCCACCCACCTCACTTCCTTTGGCAGGGACTCCTAGGACCGCTAGGAGAAGGACCGCTGAGGATGATCTTAGGGTCCGGGCAGGTATATATGGGAGGAGACAATCCTTCAGGTAACCTGCCCATTTAGGGCTTTGAATGTTAGTACCAGCACTGTGAATTGATAACTCCTATAAAGCTGAGATTAAAAGCTGCAATGGATAAGAAGCCCCACTAACATAGGAGTCACCAGCCTCCCCTGTGTATAACGCATTGGTTGTCTAATTATAAACAATACAGTTACTTGCCTCCCATGTGTCCTTGATGCTGCTTGGTCCCTGCACCTTGCACAGGATGTAAATCACATGTATAACAGCCTCCTGAATCCCAGTAACTAGAAAGGCAAAATACTTTACTTCCTATCCCATGCATTGGAATGCCTACAGCCCAGGTTAAGCTGGTCAGGGCTTTGCCTACTGTGCCCCTCAGCACCCCACCGCACCCCACTCCACTCCACCCAATTTCCAATAGAGTGGCTGACTTGTGGGTGATTGGTCATACATAAAAGGCCTGGGACACAGGCCTGAACACAGTCCACAGTCCTCTGCCTATCTGTGGCCTGAGCCATTTTCCCAGGTAGTTTAAGACTGTAGACCAGTAGCAGCGGGGATACGGTTCAGATTTCAATGTATATCGACAGGAACGCAGCCAATAACTACAGAAAGAAAAAGAAAAGAATAGGCATTGTTAACTGTTGTCGTTTTAATCAAAAAGTACTTTAAAGCTGGCTGACAACAACTGCGGTGATGGAGAGAGACTGAAAATGCCTCCCAGTTGGCTGACATGACTATGACATCACTGGTCCGTTCGTCCAGCTGCTGCTTGTCAGTCTACAGCTATTGAGCTGTGTTTTCACTCCCTTTCTTGCCTTTTATCAGTAGCTTCGGTGTCACATGGCAGGTCCCAAAATCTTGTCAGGCCTCAAGGTGAGACTGATGCAGCCTTCTAAGTGAGTGGAAGATGGGTAGATCCGGCCCTCCCATGAGGCAGTGAGTCGCGTGCATGTACACGGCACGAGGAGGGGCCCCCACCACCACCTTGCTGCAGCAAATCTAGACTACGGCGTGTGCTCTGGAGAGCCTTGCGGGCTGCTCTCCCACTGCAGCATTTGCCACTGTGGCACCTCGGGGCCGGCAGGCCTCTCTTGAGCAGCCGTCCCCCCCAGCGGCACTACAGCAGGTGTTCTGGAGCACCCTGCCAGCCCCACTCTCCCACTCTGGCAAAAATGCCACAGCAACAGAGCAGCTGGCAGGGATCTCTCTGAGGAATCCCTCGGAGCAAGAGGTGAGGTGGGTTCTCTGGAGAACCATGTCAGTCAAGGAAAGCAGCCAGGACAGCTCTTCTGAGAACTGGCCGGGTTCAAATGTCTGGCTCTGTGGCAGGGATGGGGACTCGGACGCCGGGACTCGACTCGGGAGTCGGACTGAGTCCCCCCTCTGACTCGAGTCCCAATATATTTAATGGGACTCGAGACTTGAGACCAAGGACTCTTCAACATCCCTGGGCTGTGCCAGAAGGAGTGGAGAGAAGTGCGATTACCGATGTGCCGTCGAGCCTCAAGTGGCGTAGCGGACCGAAATCGGCCCGCTCACGGCCGCACGAGGCTCGGTCGAGCCTACCTTGTTCCGTCGGCGGCTCGCCTCTCTCCGCAGCGAGCCACCTGCGCCGCCCGCTCTGGTCCCGTCGCGTCACTTCCGGCACCAGAAATGACGCGACGGGACCCTGCGCAGGCGCACTGGACCCCCATGCCGTGTACTGCGCCTGCGCAGGGTCCCGTCACGTCATTTCCGGTGCCGGAAGTGACGCGACGGGACCGGCGAGGGCAGCTTGAGCGGTGTGGAGAACTGCTCCACGCTGCTCAGAAGATCACAATTCTGGTTGTTCAGCTACTTTTTTTTTTCTGAGCTGGACTCTTTCTGTGTCTTTCTTGTTCAGCTGACCCAAGACATTTTGCTCCCTGAGGCAACAGCCATGATGATGCCCTCCCTCGCATTCCATGTATGAAAGACAACTGGCTTGTTGGCAGTTGAATCTTACTGTGACACTGGCGACAGTACAGCATCCTCCGCTCCTAAGGGGTCCCATGGCACACACAGCTCTGTCCTCCAACACCTTTGCTCCCCACCAAAATGGCCTTGCTCTCTTGATCAATCTGTTGTCACTTTGCCTTGCCTTGACATACTAGACCAGGGGTCCCCAGTGTGGCGCCTGTGAAGGGGTTCCCAATGTGCCCATGGGCACCCACAATCCTCCCCCATTTTTAATATATACATACATGGATTTGTATGAAATGCATACAACCTTCTAGCAATTATACATAGACTTCAACAAAGGTGGACCAAATATCCAAATAAGTATCAATTTGAAGGTGGCATCTAGATGACACCTGTTCTAATATTGAAAGCTTTGTAAGGTCCTCAATCCATTGCATTATAGGAGGAAAGTATTTATACTTCCAATGTTGTAATATCAGTCTTTTAGCTATCAGAAGAACACAGAGAATCCATTTACACTGACCATTTGTTAATTTCCATGAAGCAGGTAAATAATTTAAAAGAGCGTGTACATCACTGAATATTAAAGACTCTGCAAGTACAAAATTTATCTGTGTAATAAACTCCCCCCCCCAAAGAAGCAACTACTGGACATTGCCAAAACATATGTTTAAAAGAAGCATTAGCTGTATCGCACTGCCAGCAATAAGCTGAATTAGACAATCCCTTATTAAAGAGACGTTGCCATGTCCAATACAGACACAAAACAAATGTTTTTGCTGAATAAGATGCAGCCTAAGATCCATAGATGCAACAGGTAGACACCAAAGTGGCAATCCACCAATGAATCAGGCATTTTGTGGTGGTGCCCACAGTAGCTTCTCAAATTCACAAATATGCCCACAGGTCCAAAAGGGGTGGGGACCCCTGTTCTAGACCCTCTAAGGATGAGAAGTTTTCAGTTCTTATTAGGGTGGGATATATTTTTCTAGGTGCCCCTTATTACTTCCTCTGCTCTACCTCCATTCTAGAAATCGAGGAAAGCATAGGGAGTGGTGGAGAGCAGAAGTGAGCATCATCCCATGGAGGGGGGCGGGGAGCAGATTGCTGTACTTGAGGAAACACCAGGGAAGGTGTGGGTTGGGGGTCTTGCTAGTTTCCCTTGTTACAGAAAGAGATTACAGAAAGAGAAAGAGAGCCAGTGTGGCGTAGTGGTTAGAGTGTTGGACTGGGACTCGGGAGATCCGGGTTCTAGTCCCCCCTCGGCCATGAAACTCACTGGGTGACTTTGGGCCAGTCACTGACTCTCAGCCTAACCTACCTCACAGGGTTGTTGTGAGGATAACATGGAGAGGAGGAGGATTATGTAAGCCGCCTTGGGTTTCTTTCAGGAAAAAAGGCGGGGTATAAATATAATAAATAAAAAAATAAATAAATACCCTTGCACTGGAAGGGGCTGGAGATGGATCAGAGCAAGAAGCTTGTCTCTGAGCAGCGGGAGAGGGAAGCAGTGGATAGATTGAATCCCCTTTCACTTGCTGGCAGTCCCCATCTTAGGTCACTTTGGATCCCTTTAAGATCCAAAAGAGATACCAGATAAATTTGGGGGTGGTGCTTGTGTTTCGGTAGTGATTTCCCCCCCCTTTAAAAAGAGAGGGACAGAATCAGTGTTTGCATTAGAGGGACCCACCCCCCTCACATTTTGTGATGACCCCCTTTAGCTATGGTATTTAGAAAGTTATGGAGAGCATGATTTAGCTAATATTTTGGGAAGTGAGACTTGTGAATTTCATTGATGGTTGCCCCCACCCCCAATAATTTGAACACCGGGCTCAATACTACATACACCTGGCAAGTCCATTCAAAGGACTTTGGCTCAGACTCCGTACTGAATTCTCATGAACTCTGACATTAATTATTGTGCATCAGCTTGCATTACTTCCCCCCCCCCATCTTCAACAAAGTATTCCATAATTTTCCTATATAGCATAGAAAGGAAATACCAGCCTACATTTTTAGTGCTTTTCTGCTTATACAGCATGTCTTGGCTTTCCTGTTTAATACTTAATGCTGATGTCCTGGAAGAAGTGAGAGTTGGCCGTTTCCTTTCTTTTTTGGCTACCAATCTGTTTTCTTTAGGATAATAAAGTTCACGAGCAGCTTCCTGTTTTAATGGCATTCCCATGGGTTATTAGCCATATTGACTACAGAAACAGCAAAAGGAGTCTACACGCTCAAGAAGCAGCATGTTTGAGTCACAACTTTATTATTAGGGCACCAAGATTATGCGTTTGTTTATGCAGAGAATGTTTGTACTGTGCTCAAGTAATGGCAGCTGCTTTGTTCTTCTATCTTAGGGTGGAACCACATGTTCTACTTCAACTTTGTGCCTTCAAAGTTCAGCTGCTGTTTCTCCTATGCACACTGGGACTGGGAGGGTACAATTAGGAGTAAAGAAGTAGCAGGCCAGAGGAAGGCACTTAAATCTTCCTTGTCTGCCCTTGTAAGTTCGCACGCATGCACGCACACACACACACCAGAATCAAGGTCTTCATAGCCATGGAGTTGAGTTTATCTTCACTGCTGGGATAGTCAGGTGGGGATGGGGGAGAAGTAAATCATTTTCTAGAGACAGGGCCATCATAAAGGGTAGGCATGGTTGGGCCCCTGTCAAGGGCCCACTCACCAGCAGGGGCCCACTGACAGCAGCCCCTTACAAATTGCTCCTCCTTTTCACCTTTGTAACCTTGCTTGTTCACCTGCCTTTGCTCTGCCCAGACAATGGTGGTGGTGAGAAGGAGGAGCAGTAGATGCCCCTGCCTTCTTGCTCACTGGCTCTCTGCCTGTCAAGCAAGCAAGCAAGCAAGCGGTAGCAATGATGAGAAAGAGGAGCAAGAGCAGCTGGTGACAATGGTGGAGAGAAGGTAGGCTCACTGAGGGAGCGGGCCCGTTGAGGGTGCCCTGCAGATGGGCCCTCAAAAGCCTGGAACAGTCACCGTCTAGGGAGCTGTAGCTATTGGAGTCCGGGGGAATGGCAAGCTGCTGGCAGGGATGGGGACTCGGACTCGAGGACTCGACTCGTGAGTCGGACTGAGTCCCCCCTCTGACTCGAGTCGGACTCGAGTCCCAATATTTTTAATGGGACTCGAGACTCAACTCGGGACTCGAGACCAAGGACTCGTCAACATCCCTGCTTGATGCCACCTGCAGGTGCTGTCTGGACCTAGTTGCAGTAACAATCCAAGTTTATTTTTTAAAATCATTTTCCTAATGTAACCTTTCAGACATTTTGGGTTTGCCTGCCTGTTTGGGGTTCCCTGCCTCCTCTGCCTGCCTGGTCTCTTCTTAACCAGTTCCACAGTTTGAATTGTCCAAGACAAAGGTCTCTGCCTGCCTGTTTTGGGGTTCCCTGCCTGGTTATTTTGGGTTTGTCTGCCTGGTCTGTTCTTGTCAAAATCAGTGATAGAGTTTTGAGATAAAAAGGCACACTTGTGCCTAGAATTTATTTAAGCCACACATCTGAAATAGCCTTATTTTGTTGGGAAAAACCCCCATTGATTTTAATAGGGACTCAGCTTTGGGAGTGACTCGGGACTCGGGACTCGTGTCGTGAGTCACCATTTTGGACCAAGGACTTGGACTCGGACTCAAGACTCGGGTCCAAAGACTCGTGACTCGACTCGTGACTCGAGACCAAGGACTCTTCAACATCCCTGGCTGCTGCTGGTGGTGGTCAAGTGCATCTGTACAGTTTCAGGCTGGCTGACCAAGCTTAGAATGGGCTTAACAAGGAAGATGGACCGTTTCTGAAGTAAACTACATGGCATGAAGTTAAGAAAAGGCAAATAGCTCCTGTGACCCTCAAGATGTGGCAAGTATTAGGAAACATCTAAGCCAAAAGAGCTGGTCAGATCTAGCAAAGTGGATTCATTAATGAGAAAGCTAAGGAGATTACTGTTGCAGGTTGCTGATTGCCCCTAAGGGAGGAAACTTTGTTTTCTGAAAAGTGTCAACTTTAATATATTCAGGCACTTCTGGTGACTCTTTCTCCCCTGCTCATTTGCTGCATTCAGTATTTTCCCTGTTTGGTTTGTTTTTCTTTGCACCTATTGACTGTCTGGAGAACAGACTACCTTTGAGCATGTGCAGAATGTCTTTTGTTCACCACTTAGATAAACCACAGATGTAGGGGGGGGCAGGTGCCCTCTTTTCTAGAGGATGGTCCTCTGTTTGAAGGGCTGTGCAGTCCAAGTCAGGTTTGAAGACAAAGGCCCATAAGGACTGATGCCAATCAGTGGTTGGCACCTGAACAGCAGACTGAACAGCCAGCACACCTGGTCACAGTCTTCTGCACTATGGTGAGATTTACTGTATTTCACTTTAAATTATAATAATTATTTCTAAATTTGCGTCTATACATATGAATTAGCATATGCAAATTTTATGTAAAGTGGCATCCTCTTTCCTGGTGATGCATTTCCTCTTTTTTGGCAATTAATTAGTGGCAAGCCTACAGTTAAGACCTGCTGAGAGCATTTTCCAAGCAGGATTGAGCAGGATTCTGATATCTCTGAAGTTAGAATTTAAGCAGTGATTGAATCCTTCTTGACAAACGGCCCCCAATTGCCCTAACCTCTACCAGCTAGTGATGTCTTAGGGTCCACATTAAGCATCCCATCCTAAGCACTGGCAAGATCAGTGGCTACTACTAGTCCTGATGGCTATATGGTACCTCCAGTATCAGAGACAGTATGCCTATGGACACCAGTTGCTGGGGAACATGGGTGGGAGGGTTCTGTGGCACTAATGTCCTACTTGTGGGTTTCCCGTGGGCAGCTACTTGACCACTGTGTAAAAATAATGCTGGACTAGATGGACCCTTGGTCTGATGCAGCAGGGCTCTTCTTATCATAGAATCATAGAAAAGTAGAGTTGGAAGGGGCCTACACAAGGCCATCGAGTCCAACCCCCTGCTCAATGCAGGAATCCAGGTCAAAGCACCCCTGACAGATGGCTGTCCAGCTGCACCTTGAATGCCTCCAGATTGGGAGAGCCCACCACCTCCCTTATGTTCTTAAGATAACAGGCGTAGCTGCTGTCTACTCAGGTTCTGGCTGTCTTAGCCTCAGTGGTGGAGAAAAGAGCAAATCCACCCCAGGAGGGGGCAGATGAAAGTGTCCAGATCAGGAGGGCACACAGTTCTTCACACTGATAACTGGCTCGAAAGCACTTAGAATCCTCACAGGAAAGGGGGCTTGATCGAGTTGTCCCCCTTCCTTACAACCACAGCTGCAGTTCAGATTTGTTGTTGTTGATGATGGTTTACTTACTCACTGCAATCCCTGCTCAAGAAATATTAAGTAACAGTAGTAATGCTAATAACTCATTGCTTGATTTTGATTGATGGCCATTTTGATTAGTGTTGCTTTTTTAGATAAAATAAAAGTGAAAATGCTTCTTTAGACTTGTGGATATGATTAATGTGGCATGTAACATGGGAAACTGTTATTTTAAATTCACAGGATTGTTCCCAGATAAATGGCTATTTAATTTGAATGATGTGATGAGCACCTACTTTCCTTTTCCTGTGGACAGATGTAGTCTTAAAATGGATGTTATTAGTTGCCAAACATCATTTTACCATAAAGGAGCACAGCAGCAAGGCTGCCATCCTCTTAAGAACAGGGTCTCCCACACCAAAAATTGGAGAGCATGATATATTTGGGAACACAAAATGTTACCATCTGAACTTGCCTAATGTGGGGATGGTATGACATCATTGTACTGATGCAGGATATTAAAAATGGTTAAAATGACTCTTTTAACTCTTATGGTCCCATAAACAAGAGACAGGATCAGTTAATTGAATAGCCACCTCTGTCTACTTGGAAAAGAAGGAAGCGCTTGTTTAGGGTGTCACAATTGTGGAACTTTTGAGTCAATTTGTTTCAAATTAGAAAAAAAAATCTAACACAGTATTAGAGTTAATACACCATTTTTTAGATTTCCGATTCACTCTGCAAGGAATTTAGAGGCAAGGAGCCAAAATCTACACACAAAAGGGCTCTGGATTATAAAATGCTTATTCATGTGGGTTACCATATGTGCCTAAACAGGACCACGTGTGTAAAGCTCCTAACCTGTGTTTGCACAACCAAAGAATAATTTATAACTATTCCTTTATTTAGAGGTAACCCTGAACCACAGGGGATTATCCCAGAATTTGGGGATATATTATTTAGAATTTTAATTCTAGGCTGTTTTGAGTTCAGTTCAAATGTTGTACATTTCCTTTCATTAGCTATCTATATTTCACTCATTTGAAGGAAATGTCTAACTCTAGGCCACAGAACAATACCTGGATTATTCATCTCATCCACTATGGTTTAAGAAAACACGGCCATGCATACATACCCCACGATAATAGGAAGCTCAATTTAGTAACTCACTACGTTAATGTAATGACCTTTTTCCTCTGAGAGTTGCTTTTGAATCCAACCCAGACTAAGGCAAAGGAAACTCATTTTGACTGTAATGGCTACAGGCATAATGAGATTAGGCTGACAAAATCCTGCTCTTTTCTTTTCTTTTACAGCCCAATATATCCAGTTTAAAAACTCATCCTCTACTTGGAGGGGAAAACAGTGATGTCATCTTGTACCTCATACATTTATATTGTTTTATTCCCCCACTCCCATGAAGGCTGGCTTTTATAACGAAAGGTATTGCACAGTTTGGGAATATCAATTTTGATTATAAATATTCAGGCAAAGTTATTTCCTAGCTTAGTAAAACTAAATAAGCACTTTAGCAAACCACACATACTAAAGTGCTCTTGTGTAGCCCATTTACCAGAGACCGTCATCCTCTTCATTTCCTGACCTTGACATATGCTTAGTTAATTCATCCATTTTGTGTATATTTCACACATTATAGGAAGCCAGGGGAGGTTTGACAGGTGGCCGGTCTTTCACTTGGTAAGAGCTCCAAGGAACCAAAATTAACTATGGCAGTCTTTACACTAGCATTTCATATTAGCATTACGTTATTTGCCCATACCATTATAACATTCACGCTTGGCAGCATTAAATGGGCTGTAGCCATGATGTGTCTACAAAAGAAATGCCCATTTAATTAATGGTGCAAGCCACCTTGGCAATTTTTTCCACTTCCTATTTAAATGTATGCGAAATACCTTTGTGAAGATCAGGGTAAGATTATTTCTATCTATTCAGAAGAAGGGCTGGTTCACATGTGAATATTTATTACTTGATAACTGTGACATCAAGATGTGAGTTGCATATGGGAGTGGGCCATCACCGATCAAATAGCAGAGGGAGAGAATTTTCTTATTGTCATTTCAACCACCAGATTTTCCAGTAGAGTTGTTTTACACATCCATCTGTCTACCAACAACTGTATAGTAATTATTAAGTATTGTCTGAAATCAGGTGGTGTATATTTGTGAAAACCAAACCTAAGCTGTACATTGATACCTTCTGGTTGGAATACAGCAATGCACAGAGAAATTATGGAACAGAGAATATATCTGGATGTGTACACACATCCCATTCCCCATTACAAATTAATACTAGAATATCCTATAAGCATTCCAGATCCTGGGTTAGATATTAAGCACTGATACACAAGGCCAGACACACTAGATATAGTCCTTTGTATTCATGTAGAAAAGGGTATTTAGGTTATTGGAGAATTGAGAAGACACCATCCATTAGATCGTTACCTTTTGAGGACACAAATCCCTGCAATCTTTTGTTCCAAGCAGGGTGACAGACCAGACCTGCTGTGATGGGTGGGAGACAATTGGATTGTACAACTTTCTTGGAGATACATCTATTGCTGTGGTTGCTTAGTCTGTTGATGGCCTGACTGAACTGGAGAACAGATTGCTCTAAGGTATCTTTTTTCTACTATGGGTATATACTATGGGTTTATGAGGGGGATTGAGAAAGATAATTTATGCAAGTAGATAATTAAGATGTTTCCCTATAAGTTGCTACATTGCCTTCTTTCTCTGCCCCACCCCAGTTGCTTGCTTTCCCCCCTCATTTACTAGGCAGTTACTGCCCTCACTTACCTTTTCCCTTTTTTCAGGGGGGAGAAAGAAATTCTCTTCCTGCCACCTGGTAAGTGGGGCAGGGGAAGCAAATGGGTTCATTTTTCTTTCTTATAACAAAGGGAAGGAAAGGGGGCTCATTCCTCCACATGCACCCCTCAACCAGATGATGGGAAGGGAAGTAGTGGGTCCCTCTTTCTTTCTTCAAAACTTTTTATGGATGTTGTCTCACAAACAGGCTCCAATGTGTCAGGGCTCTGGGGGGAAAAAAGTTTTGAGGAAAGAAAAAGAGACCCACTTCTTCCATTCTCACAGCCTGGTAAGTGGGAGGGTGGAAAGCCCCTTCCCCTCCTTCTCAATGCCTTGTTGGTGTGTCCCCCCCACCTCTTAGCAGGTGGCAGTGGTGGCACCAGTCTGGGAAAGTGAGCACAACTGTTGGAGCTTTGCTCCACAGCACATCTGCTGTGCAAAAAGTTTTTTAAAAGGAGAAAAATTGTGGCAACTGCCACTGATTGGGCACTGTTCTTTGGGGAGGGCCCCAGACCGGGTCCCTGGACATGTGCCCCACGGTTCAGCCCTAGTGGCATCATTGTCACTGTTCTTATGTTGGTTTAGCGGATACCTGCATCCTTGCAAATAATTCTTCCATAACTTTACTAGAGTGCAAGTTGTGAAAATCCGAGGACCGCTGGGAAGTTGCACACCCTGCTTCTCAGGAACAACATTGAGGCAAAGGGGAGACCAACCTGGCCCATTCATCGGCCAGAGAAGGAGCAGCTTGAGGGAGCTCATTTCCCTCTTCCCTGCCAGAAAGGACATGCAAGTCTTTGAGGAGCTGCCTGTTGCCCTGAGACTGCAGAAACAAGGAGAAAGAAGAACACTCTGGCTCCATCCAGCAGCCAAAGGAGCAAGAAGAACCAATTGCTATTTGATGCAAGAACACCAGCAAGGGAAGTTCAGCCTGGCCCAAAATGGATATCAATAACACTACTACTTCACCACTTTGTCCTGGCCTTGATGAACTGATCTTCCTCCTCTTTCTTTCCCCTCCACTCCCCTTCCTTTGTGCGTCTTGTCTTTTTAGTTTGTAAACCCAATGGCAGGGCCCGTCTCTCTTTTTTTATTGATGTGAGACGTCCTGAGGCCAATACTTGTCTGAAAAGCAGGATAAAAATACAGCAGACAAATAATAAATATGTGCCAATTTAATCAGGATTTGCACAGCTGCTGCTCTTTCTCCTCCTCGGCTATCCCTCCCCACAGGCAGCTCCTTCCAACTGCTGCATCAGAGTTTCCACCTTCTGTGCCGTTCTGGTGGCTCATGCAGGTGGGATAAAGCTTGCCACTCTTCTCCTGATGTTATGAAATCCCTACTTTCCAAAGAACCTAGGCAAACACAGAGCTCCAAAATAGAAAGGCGCAGGGATGTTGAAGAGTCCTTGGTCTCGAGTCACGAGTCGAGTCACGAGTCGAGTCACGAGTCGAGTCACGAGTCTTTGGACCCGAGTCTTGAGTCCGAGTCCGAGTCCTTGGTCCAAAATGGTGACTCAAGAGTCACGAGTCCTGAGTCACTCCCAAAACTGACTCCACGAGTCCCTATTAAAATCAATGGGGTTTCCCCCCAACAAAATAAGGCTACTTCAGATGTGTGGCTTAATTTCAAAACTCTGCCACTGATTTTGGCAAGAACAGACCAGGCAGAGGCCTTTGTCTTGGACAATTCAACTGTTGAACAGGTCAAGAAGAGACCAGGCAGGCAGAGGAGGCTGGGAACCCCAAACAGGCAGGCAGAGGCAGCCAAACCCAAAATGTCTGACCCTAACCCAAACTCCCCACAACAACACATCAATCAAAATAAATCTCAACACATCGTTGGGGCTGCACTCCTGGTAGCTGTCCATAGTGGCTGAGCAGCGGCGCGCCTCGCTTCCATGCGCTCTTCACCGGTGATCGCGCTCCTTCTGGCACAGCCAGAAGACTCGTCAACAGCCCAGGGATGTTGACGAGTCCTTGGTCTCGAGTCCCGAGTCGAGTCTCGAGTCCCATTAAAAATATTGGGACTCGAGTCCGAGTCGAGTCAGAGGGGGGACTCAGTCCGACTCACGAGTCGAGTCCTCGAGTCCGAGTCCCCATCCCTGGAAAGGTGTGGAGAGTGGAGAGAATACAGGAGAGAGGAACCTCATTCTCTGAAGTGGCTGCCAGTAGGTTGCCCTCTGCTGGATTCATTCTTTCCCCTTAATTGTCCATGCTCTGCTCTTCTAGATCCTGTTTGTCACATCTGGCCGTTTTGATCATCACATTTGTGACAACAGTTGCCATGCCCTGTCATAGATAGAGGAACTGGTAGCAATTCACTTTAGACTTTACAAAAGAGGTAGTGACAGTAGTTATTGAAAAACATGTGAATAATCTATCTATCTATCCAAGTTTTGTTGCAGTCCTATATTTTGATACATTTTGTTGTTTTGTTGGTTTTGATACTTGGTTTTTGGATATGATTTTCATGTATGTTTTAATGTTGTGAACTGTTTTGATATAAAATTAATAGTAAGTGGTATACACATTTTAAAATTATCATCATCATCATCATCATCATCATCAATAATAATAATAATAATAATAATAATATAAATTAAATAGACATTCTCATTGAACACTAATTCCTTGCTATTGTGACTAGCCATTACTGTCAGAGTTCAATGCTGTTAACTCACTCTTCACCCCTACTCAATCTAACTCCCTCATCTATTCTAACTGAATCCCGTGCTCTTTCTTTCTGCTCCTTCAGCTGAACTTAACTGTCTCTGCCTAGAATGCTGCTGCCATTCTAAAGTAGCTCTTCCTCTCAATATTTTAAAGGGTTATGTGTGGGCAACACAGAATGTCGAGGTTTATAATCAGGATGCTGCTGAAAACCAGATGCTAGAGGGCCAATACTGTGTGTGCACGGGCGCTCTGTGTGTGTGTGTGTGTGTGTGTGTGTGCTATTGCCTTTCTAACCTGTTTGTAGGTTTCCTGGAAGTATCTGGCTGACCACACTCACCTGCCAAGGTCTGGATAGTAGACTCTAAGATTAGTTGGGGAGAACAAAATAATCTTTGATAAGGTGTTTCAAGAAGACCCTGGCTTGTAGGAAACTGAGGGTTCTTTTCCTGCAAGAGTGAAAGAATAGTGCATATAGAGGGAAGAAGAAGAGCTTTAGTCAGTCATTGACAGCACTTGATGAAGTTCAATGAAACAGGACATTACTATAGAATTTGAATTCAGTGTCTTCTATTCCAAAAACATGTGTGTGCAATTTATTTTTCGAATTCCTCCTTGGAGCATATTGTCTGCTAGCCCGGATATACTGGGTATCTGGATTTGTTGTAAGATATACATGAATTTGGTGCCTATTACTTTCAACATCACATGTGTGCAGATGAGTTAATGGATCTCTTGTGGGGGCATCATGTCCATAAGCATTCAAGCATTGTAAGAATTGTATGTTTGGATCTCATGTAGTATACATATACAGTAATTATACTTTGTAAGAAAACATATACATGATTGTTTTGCATACATATTAAGAGTGCAGTAATACCTCAGTTGTGTGTATTTTAGCCCTTTTGGTTGTTTGGCCACCTTGGGAAACAAGGTGCTAGGCTAGATGGGGCTTGGGTCTGATCCAGCAGGACACTCTTTGCTTATTTATTTATGCATACATACATGTGCACAAACAACTCATCGACTGCCCTATAAAGAAAGTTATTCGGGCAGCTTACAGGGATTAAAATAAAGAAAATTACAGTAAAATAACCAGCAGTACAACACCATCATAAAATCAATTTTTCTTCTGCTAATATTTTTGTGAGTGAGAAGGGCTTGTTTCTCATCCTGCACAAACGCAGCTACTTCACAGTCCCTGCAATAATAATTAACAATCTGAAATGAGCAGGGCTGCACAAAATATACTCCAGTTCAGACTTTCAGTTTAAAAACAGCAATTTAAACAAAGAAGGTAGAAATATTATTCCAAAACCCAGTTTGATTCCACTACCACACCAGATGCCTCCTCATTCTCCTCCTGGATCACTAATGTGGGTGATCCCAGGCAATCAGGAATCACACAGTAAATGGAATGTCATCATGATGACACTGGGCAGGCAATTTGATGTGGCTGTGAGATGATATCACAGGGCAGATGAAGCCAATTAATCATGAGAGAAAATCAATGCAGTGTAAATTTACAGGTAAACACAAACATTTCTCAAGAAGTTTACAAAATGGTCAGAAGCAGACTAGTTTTGACACTATCAAATATATTTGAAGCCAGTGTGGCGTAGTGGTTAGAGTGTTGGACTGGGACTCAGGAGATCCAGGTTCTATTCCCCGCTCGGCCATGAAACTCACTGGGTGACTTTGGGCCAGTCACTGACTCTCAGCCTAACCTACCTCACAGGGTTGTTGTGAGGATAAAATGGAGAGGAGGAGGAGGATTATGTAAGCCGCCTTGGGTTCCTTGCAGGAAAAAAGGCGGGGTATAAATATAATAAATAAATAAATAAATAATAGTACACTGTGAGTAACTTCAGCCTAGCCCAAGAAAATGAAAAGAACTGTGATCAGGGGGTGCTGACACAGATATATCCTTAGTCTATCAGTAATATGTCACTTGTCCAAAGTCAGCCAGCTGCCATGGAGTTCTTGTTTTTAAAGCCCTGTACTATGTCACTGGCAGCTGAGAAGTAGTAGTCTCTCTTTTCTTACTAACTTCATTTTGGTCAGTGACATGATTTTGAAAAATCCAGGTCGCGCCTCCCTGAATGCTGAGTTACTTCCATGCATCTGTGATCATTTTGATGTCTACTAGAACAGCCTTCCCAAAACCAGCACACTCCAGATGTGTTGGGCTACAACCCCCATAATCCCCAAACAGCATGGAAGCTGCTGTCAGGGAATGGTGGGACTTGTAGTCCAACACATCTGGAGAGTGCTGGCCTGGGGAAGGTTGTACCAGGAATTTAAAAAATGCTTATGTTCACCTTTCTTAGGAGCTACCAATAGGAATACATAATCAGAGTTCTAACTTTGATAGCTGGCTGTCTTGCCAAGCTGAATGAATTTTCTCTCATTCTGCCACTCTTCGAACCTAATTAAATTACTCATAATGTTCAGTCACATGTTGTTTCCTGCCGTGGTTTAAAAAAAATTTTAAATTTTTTTTTGTGAGTGAGAAGGGCTTGTTTCTCATCCTGCACAAACACAGCTACTTCAAAGTCCCTGCAATAATAATTAACAATCTGAAATGAGCAGGGTAGACATGAGGGCCAGCAAACGCTGTAGGCTGTAGCAAAAGACCTTGCATGAGGCTTTCCCTTCTGGTGATTTGCCCGAATTGCGCCCACTAAAAATTACCTTCCAAACTGCCTCCCTGCTCCTGTTGGCCATGCTGGCCGGGAATGATGGGCATTGCAGTTTAAGACATCTGGAGGGCAGCCAGCTGGGGAAGGCTGGTCCATGCTATCTATCCATCAGCAAAGAGGCAGTGGCTTGCCATACTGCTGAAAATCCTATCTGTGGGATTTCATGAATCATGACACTCCATTCTGGTCCACGTCCTGTTGAACGAATCCACTGTATTATTTGTTTGCATACTTTCAGCATTGAAATTCAGTGTTTGCATTTTGGCTAGAGTTCTCAGCACACTAATCTGGTGACAAGGTGACATCAACAAAGCTTAATTCCATTCATGCAAAGAACACGATGCATGAGCAAATAATTTGGCAGCTTAACAGTGCAGTGATCACATCACGCCAGTGCTTAATGAGTTGCACTGGCTACCAGTTGCTTGCCGAGCCGAATTCAAGGTGTTGGTTTTGACCTTTAAAACCCTACACGGCTCCGGCCCAGCTTATCTCAAGGAGCGCCTCCAGCAACATCAAGTAGGCCGCTCAACAAGGTCTGCCACGGACGGCCTTCTCCTTATCCCATCAGCCAGAGCAGCCAGGCTGGTGGGGACTAGGAAGAGGGCCTTCTCTGTGGCGGCCCCCACATTATGGAACTCCCTCCCTAGTGACCTTCGCCATGCCCCCTCCGTGATGAGCTTCCGCCGTGCATTAAAAACATGGCTGTTCAGGCGGGAATATGGGGTGGGTTAGGTTTTTAATGATAATTTTTTATATTGTTTTAATTATTATGTTTTATTGTGTTTTATTGTATTTTAATTGTACATCGCCCAGGGTGGCCGGGTGACCGGCCAGATGGGCGATTGATAAATATAATAAATAAATAAAATAAATCTCATACACTTTTACTCAAAAAGACATCCCATTGAGTTCAAAGGGGCTTACTCTCAGGCAGCTGCAACACCGAAGGCAGACACACCAAAGGCAAGGTTGCCCCTTTGTGGGGAGCCACTTTGGGGGGGACGCAAGGGCAAGGGCCACCTCCCTAACATTGGGTTGATTGGCTTTTGTGGTTCGTGTGTGTGTGTTGGTTTTTCTCTTAAAATTTGGTCATGTGCCTGGGAGAGAGGATATGGGGCTCCTGAGGGGGCTCCAATTAGTGTGGTTATGGGTTGAGAGAGATATGACATTGGGAGGAGGACTAGCCAAATTAGGAGAACATGGCCCAGACAGTTAATGGCTATGCTGTGTGCTGGCCCTCCTCGCACCTGCAGGTTTGGTGATTGCCCTCTCAGCCTGCCCTCGGGTCTCCGGGTGTTGCTTTTAAGTGCCAGATTGGTTCAAAATAAGACCTCCCTTATTCATGATTTAATAATGGATGAGATGGCTGATTTGGCATACATAACCAAGACCGGGGTGCGTGAGCAGGGAAAAGTTAGTCTCTCCCAGCTCTGTCTACCGGGGTACTTGGTTCAGCATCAGGGTAGACATGAGGGCCAGGGAAGGGGAATTGCTGTGGTCTATAGGAATTCCATCTCCCTCTTCACGCTCCCTCCCTGTCCATCTGACTACTGTCTGGAGAGTTTGTACCTTGTGTTGGGTCAGCGGTCACCCCACTGCTCTACAGTCTCCCTATCTGAGCTGATGGAGGTGGTCTCAGGTGTGCTGTTGAGGTCCTCCGGACTGTTGGTTTTGGTTGATCTCAACATTCATGCTGAGGGCACCTTGTCTGGAGTGGCTTAGGACTTCATGGTCTCCATGACAACCATGGGACTGTCCCAACATGTCATCGGCTGAACAGATGTAGTGGGGCACACTCTAGACTTGGTTTTATCAACTGGAAATGGAGATGGTGGGCTGAAGATGGGGGACTTTGAATCAGTCCCTTTGTCATGGTCAGATCATTGCCTGCTGAGGTTTAGACTTATGGCAGCTTTCCCCCTCTGTGAGGATGGGGGACCTATTAAGATAGTAAACCCCCAGAGGCTAATGAATTCCGATGGTTTCCAGAGGGCTCTGGGGAGGTTTCCAGCCTGTATAGATGGCTGTCCTGTTGAAACCCTGGTTGATATGTGGAATGCAAAAATGACCTGGACTGTTGACATGATTGCCCTTGAGTGCCTTCTCCAGAGTAGAGCTTCTACTGCTCCATGGTATACTCCAGAGCTGAGAGCAATGAAGCAAAATAGGAGACAACTTGAGTGCAGATGGAGAAAAACTCCTAGTGGAAGCAATTGAACACTGGTGTGTGCCTATGGTCACGTATATTCAGGGGCAGTGAAGGCGGCAAAGAAACAATATCTTGCTGCCTCTGTTGAATCCTCTATGTACTCAAACTTTTCTGGATGGGGTTTCACACCCCTGAAAGGGCAGGTTCATCGCCTGTGGGTTCTCCTGGAGCTATCTTTGTCACTTGAAGATCAGGTGGCCTCAGTGGCATGGAGTGCCTTCTACCAACTTTGGTTGGTGGCCCAGCTATGCCCCTTTCTGGACAGGGATAATCTGGCTTCATTTGTCTATACTCTGGTAACCTCCAAGTTAGATTACTGCAATGTGTTCTACGTGGGACTGCCTTTGAAGATGGTTCAGAAGCTGCAGCTTGTGCAAAATGTGGCAGCCAGATTGATAACAGGAACAAGAAGGTTCAAACATATAACACTGTTTCTGGCCCACTTGCACTGGCTGCCTGTATGTTTCTGAGCCTGATTCAAGGTGCTGGTTTTGCCCTATAAAGCCTTAAGTGGCTCGGGACCACAATACCTGTTGGAGTGCTTCTCCCGGCCAGGGCCGGCGCTACCGCTAGGCAAACTAGGCGGTTGCCTAGGGCGCGTGGCTGAAGAGGGCGCAGAAACGCTGCGCTACTCTTCGCTGCCGGCGCCGCGCCATCCCCGCCGGGCCTCCTCCCCCGCCGCCCCACCCGCCCGCCGGCCGAAGCCGCTGGCGCCGCCGCTGCCGAAGCCGCCGCTGCCGAAGCCGCCGCCACGCCTCCCCCGCCCGCCGAAGCCGCCGCCGTGCCTCCCCCGCCCACCAAAGCTGCCAAAGCCGCCGCCGTGCCTCCCCCGCCCGCCGAAGCCGCCGGCGCGCCTCCCCCGCCCATCGAAGCCGCCCCCGCGCCTTCCCCGCCCGCCGAAGCCACCAAAGCCGCCAAAGCCACCGCCGTGCCTTCCCCCCCCGCCACCTACCTTCTCAGCGTCGCTTCCAGAGCCCCGCCCGCGTTGTTTTGGCGGGAGGAACCAGGGCAACAGGGCTTAAACAGCCCTGTTGCCCTGGTTTCCCCGGCAAAAAACAGAGCGCGGGGGTCCCGTCGCGTCACTTCCTCTTCGGAGGCGGCGGCAGCCAGGGCGGGGGAAGGTAGGTAGGTAGGTTGTGGTGGCGGCGCCGGCGCCAGCGGCGCGGGGGGGGGGTTTGCAGAGCAGGGCTGCTTTGCTCCGGAGCCCCCCCATGGCACGAGAGGGGGGGGCGCAAATTTTATTTCGCCTAGGGCGCCAAACTGCCCTGCACCGGTCTTGCTCCCGGCATGAACCTACCCATACACTGCATTCATCATCTAAGGCCCTGCTCCGAGGGAGACTCAGAAGGTGGCAACAAAGGAGAGGGTCTTCTAGATGGTGACCCCCCAATTATTGATGGATCACCCTGACGAGGCCCACCTGCCAACAACATTGTTTTTTTTTTCTGGTGCCAAGTAACTTAAGGCCTTCCTCTTCTCTCAGGCATTTGGTAGCATATGATGAGGTTCTAATCAGGTCTTGGATTTTTCTTATTGTCGATAGTTTAAAATTGTTTTAGATATATGTGTGTCCCCGTGTGTGTCTTTTTATGTTTGTATGTAAATGTTTTTTACAATGTATATTTAAGGTTTTAATTTTTCTAAACCGCCTAGAGAGCTTCGACTATTGGGCAGTATAGAAATGTAATGAAATTAAATGAAGGTAGGTGGGTTGAGGTTTGCAGCTTAAAAGAATGAGACTAAGCAATCAGAATGTTCTTATTCATTCACTCTTATTTATGCCCCTGTTACCTACAGTCCAATCCACTCTGATTTATGGGGGTTCTTCATAAATCACTGTTCTTCACCCCAGTTAGATGCTGAAACATCCTTTGATGTCAGGTAGATACTGTTTACTTTGCCTCCCCTTTGCAACAACTATTGAAAAACAGATCTCCAAACTTTTCCAGATGTCTCCAAAAATGTCCACTCCTTTTCTTCATTTTGTCAATGCTAGGCATCGTCTGAACTCTGTCATTCTATTATAGTAGGCTTAGAACAACACATCCAAACACATTATACTGAATCAGAACAAAGTTGCTTCATCCACTTGGTAGTGTGCTGGACTCAGAGGAAGCAGATTCAATTACTGTTAAGTTGTTTGTCACTCATGTCCTGTTTGAATTCAGCTAAGCCAGATCCATCCACATATGGGTTGCATCCAGATTTATGCTGGATTAATTGCACTTGTGGAAGTGGACTTCCCCACCCCCACCTTCCCATGGCAGCCCCTAAAAATGCTACAGGGGAGTCAGGAGACCCTGATGAATGGTTTTGGGAGGAGGGGGATCCCGCAAAATTGGGCAGAGGGAGCTTCCACTACCAGAACCCTTCTTCTCGAGGAACACAGATCCTGGATCCAACCCATAGATGTCAAAGACCAAGGCATGTTCAACATAGTAGTTCATGCATATACATACACATGATTCAATGAAAAAGAACCTCAAGAGACTGTGTTTAGGAATGAGAAAGCAGCAGCGAGGTATACACGTTAGTGTGCAATTGGATCTTTCTTTGGCAGCCTTTCCCCCCACTCAAAACCACTCTACTCAACCTGTCTCTTCCCCGCCCCGCCCCCACAAACTCCACAGGAAAGCATAAGAAGCCAAACTACATCAATCCAAATAAAATAAGTCTTAAAATCAAGAGGAACAGTTGCATCAGTAACAAGTTGAAATCATAAATATGATAAATGCAGGCTTCCCCTGACCTATGGCAGTCTTATCTAAACATTTTAGAAATGCTGCCATAGCTTTTTTCAAGCTTTTTTTTCATGAGGACTAGAAGCTTCCTTTAAACACACACACCCCTCCCAAGAATTCTAGCTAATCTCGACCAAACACGGCTAGCCCTGTCAAAAATGCCTCAGGTATAGAGGCTGCATTAATATAGCGGCACTTCTCTTCATTTCCCATTTATTACCTCTTTCAGTAAAAGATAAAAGAAACAAACAAACTGTCGAGGAGTATTCCCTTCGCACCCCACGCTTCTGTGGGGGGGGGAGGATTTTGCGAGGGAGGGGGAGGGGAGAGCGAGAGCCAGAATGAGGTGATTTCACCTCCAATCAGGGCTCGGGCAAATTGTTTGCCCGATGGGGTGAGGCACAAGGGGTGGGGCCCTGAGGCAGTATTTATGCACAGGAGACCCCACCCCAAGCCTCCTTCTTTGCAGCTCCCTCCCTCCACTCCCGATGAAGCAGTGTGGGCTCCTCTGGTCGCCTTTTATGGGGCCGAGTAGGAATTTTGGCTCGTTGTCCTAATTGGCTCGGGGCAATGTGCGTGTTTCGCCTACTCCATACTGTGGACTCGGCGGTGGGTTTATTATTTTGGGTTACTTGTTAATTCGGTCACATTGGCCTTAGGTTAGGCGGTAAGTGCGGTGAATAGGCAGTGGGGGTTAGGGTTACGGTGTGCATCCCATGGCACCTTTTAAGGTGATTGGCGAGAACCCGAGCCTCACAAATGTCGATGCCTTGTGGCTCAATTTGTGAGAGGTAGGGTCACCTTTGGGGTCTACCCATCTCACCCTCCTCGGTTGTCCCGTGGCGCCAGGGGACGGTGATCCTGTGTAGATCCCCCAGCACTCCGAGTGCAGGATTCGAGGGTGGCGAGTCACCGCGCCGCCCTCGAGTTCGGGATGCTTTCGCCCAGGCATGCTCCACTGGCCTTCGGGCCGGCCTTAGTTAATCCCGCACTTCTCCCTTCGCAGACCTTCGATTCAATAAATGTGGCCCTGATTTCATACCATAACTGTTGTCTCGTCTCTTCATTTCCCCCTTTACCCGCGCAATTTACTTTAGAGGTATCTAAGGACTGAAAGCTTGTTTCATGCCTTTGCAGGAAGTACCTGAAGCAATCATTTCTCCTGCCTGTTGATCCATGACACCAATGGAGGGGGTTGCTCTAGAAAGCCTCCAGGAAAGACATAAAACTTATTATTTGCAGGTTCACTGTGAACATGCCATGAATCTCCCACACTTCCTAACATTCTCCTCTCTGATCGCCTGTGATCAGTGCTGCGTATATTCATCACAGGGCCCGCGGCGTGCTATGGACACCCTTCACAATGCTGTGAAATCATTCACTGGGTGGCACCCAAGAGCCAGCTGAGCGATGTATTGAATTGCAGACACTCTCGAATACACACATTTAAACAATTTCCTCCGGCTTCAGTGAAATTATGCTAATATTTTAGTTAGGTTTCCTTAAGTCTGGAACTCAAATTAAGTCTGTCTGTTTCGTTTTTATGATAGCGCTTGAAATCACTTGCAGACAAGGGGCTGTTGGTTGATGAGATTTATGGTAGCCATGCCACAAAAGGTGAAACACATCCTGGGGAAGAGGGAAGCAATATGTAGGGCCAGTGTTTTTACTGCAGTAAACTTTATGGCAGCATTAAGGGAATAGTTACAAATCAGTTTGATGGTGTTGATTTCATGGAGAATGAGCATATTTACACTTGCAAGCTTTCTCTCCATAATATCCAGTGGGCTTTATACAATGGGGTTAGTGAAGGTGGATTCGAAGCATATTTCAAGGGTGACAAAATCTGTTATTTCTTTCCCCCTCGCCCATCCTTCTATTTCACTTTCCCTAAATGGGTCTAAAATAGCCCCTCTGAGTCTGAGTCAAGCTTTGGTTATTTTGCTGAGGCTTTCTGAAGATGCTGCAGAATCTGTTTATGTTCACAAGCTTTGCTTAAGGGGACGGGGAACATCTGTACTAAGTATCCAGGAGCACACACATATGAAACCCATAAGGAACTTTACTTTCACAACTAATTTCTCCCATTTTGGGGTAGAAAGGCAGGGTACAAATCAATTTTTTTAAAAAAAATCCTAGAAAATCTGTTCTTCAGGGTGAATTTTCAAAGCATAAAGTGCCCTCCAAACAACAGGATCTCCCCCTCTCATAATACTAGCACCCAGAGTCATACAATGAAGCTGAATGGTGGGAGATTCAGGACAGACAAAAGGGAGTACTGCTTCACACAGCGCATAGTTAACCAGTGGAATTCACTTCCATCACAATGTAGTGATGGCCACCAGCTTGGATGGCTTTCAAAGGGGATTATAGAAATTCATGGATAATAAGGCTATCAGTGGCTACAAGTGATGATAGCTACCGTATATGTTAATTTCTTCTGCCTTTTTTTCTTTCCACAAAAAAATCTATTAAGGAAGAAAAGACAGAATAGCTGCAGAATGTATTTTAATTGGTAATGCTAGGAGCCCCATGTCTGGAAGTACCCTGTCTTGAGCTCTTCATAGGGATACAAATGGTGACAAATCAGAAATTTCATAATTAGAAAAATCTTGCTTTTGTGGTATTGGCCAATAGGACTTATGTGTGAGCAGTGCTTTTTTTTCTGGAGAAAAGGGTACTCTTGGATTACATTTCCTCGGGAGTAGATGGCGATTAAATTGTAATGCAATTAATAGAAGAAAAGGTGCTGGAACTCAGTTCCGGTGAGTTCCACCAGAAAAAAAGCCCTGTGTGTGAGAAAACATGCTTGGGATTCTGGTGTAACTTAGCTTTCACCCTGACATTAGCTTTCCAAGTTCAGGGAGATTTTGATGTGGGGAAAACATTCAAACAAGTGATCCATCAAATGCATTGTGAGAAGGTACAGTCCCTTCTAAGGCTCATCATCATCAGGCGATCACTCGTGACCGAGTAAGATTGTCTTCCAGGATAAAAGGAGGAAATTCTAAAGAGGATTGTGTAGACTCTAGCAATGGGTCCGTAAGTGACTGTGGAGGCCAATTCTAGATCCACACAGCTTCCAACAGTGAGGACACAGGTTACCAGATGGAAGATGGTCATGTAAAGGATTTGTTTGACGTACTTTTCACTTAGCACGTTTCTCCCTTTCACCTTGCACTCGGGCTTCTTCAAAGTCCATGGAACCTTTGTGAAAGGCCAACCTCCATTTAGATTGTTCATGGGCCAGAGCTTCCCAGTTTTCGATGTTTATATTGCATTTTTTTAGATTAGCCTTATGAACATCTTTAAACCTCTTATATTGACCACCGATATTCCGCTTTCCATCCTTGAGTTGGGAATAAAATAACTGCTTTGGGAGACGGTAGTCAGGCATTCGAACAACATGACCGGTCCACTGAAGTTGGCATTGAAGGATCATTTTTTCAACGCTAGTAGTCTTTGCTTCTTCCAGTACACTGACATTTGTTCACCTATCTTCCCAAGTAATTCGCAGGATTTTCCGGAGGCAACGTTGATGAAATCTTTCAAGGAGGTGGAAGTGACGTTTATAGATAGGCTATACCATGGGCAAGGCCACACAATTGAATTACCGGTAGCTCCCAGACTCGCATCTCACCGTTCTGATACGATGAATCCTTTACATGTTTACTTAGAAGTAAGTGCTACTGTGTTCAATGGAGCTTATTGAAAGGTAAGTGTGCATAGGATTGCAGACGTATTTCGTTAGCCATCTGTTTCCCCACACACACCATAAGGAATCAGAACAGGAAAATGTAATGTTAGAATAACCCTGCACCAATTATGATTATCCATTGCTGGCCACTCTGCAGATGGAAGACATGCAGCGACAGAAGAGGGAGGGGGCAATTTTCAGAGATTTCCCCCTGTCCGTTCCACCCCACATACCTGCTCCAGAGGGTTGGGGGATCAATCCTACAGAACAGATTTGGGTGGGGTGCAGTGGGCTTACACAGGGGAGAGGGAAATCACTGATAGTTACTTCTTATGCCATAGATGATTCATATACCACTCTCTACAGTTCTTTGTATTCCTATATATACACTATACAATTTGGGACACTGTGGACAATTATTTTCCACAAAGATGAGTAACACAAGGAAAGTTGGTAAATTATTTGAAAAACCATGGACTAGACGATCTTATTTAAAATGGGTATATTTTAACAGTTGACATGGAGCTGGATGGACACATTAAAAAAGGAGTTTTTGAAATGAAAATAAATATTATACATACATAGTTAAGCTACAGTACCATATATCACAGAGTGTGTATAAGCCATTAAGTCGTTGCCTAAAGTAGTGGATTGAATTTTAAGAGCACACACAGAGCAAGACACATCAGTGAATGTTAATCAGCTTCCTGAATTTTTCTATAAGTAGTGCCTAAAAACACAACTAAAGCTTTCTGTTACTAGGAGAGAAGGGAAGGAATGAGTTTGGGTGCTGATAAATTACACTGGAGGCACTTCAGAGAGAAAATAATATTCTGCTTTAAGATCTAAAGTCCTTAGACAGGCTAAGAGGGAAAAAAAGATCTGCATGTGAAAGGTTCAGTTGGTGCCTCTATTTCTCCTGGTCATAAAGTCACATCAAACTCTTCCCTGTTCATTTTGGAAAATAAACTTTCTCTTCTTCCATACTAGCCTTATATTTCAGGGATTTCTTATTCAAATGAAATGGGAAACTTCATGGATTCTTGTGGGAGAGAGCTTCAGAAAGAGTTACAAAAACAAAAATGGAACGAGGTAATCTGGATTTGCCTTTAGTACAGTGTGTGAACTGTACGGTACACAGCCTTAAGCGTGCACACAGAACCAGGCCAACAGAGTTTGTGACTGAATGCAATTACAGTCATGCCTTGGATTGAGAGCATAATTCATTCCGGAAACGTGCTTGTAATCCAAAACACTCTTATATCAAAACGAAATCCCCCCCAAAAAAAATTGTACAGAGATTTTTAATTTAAGCCGTACTACAGTACTTGTTTTTTTTTTTATAATATTTTTTATTCTTTTTTTTTTTTTAAACAATACAAAGAAAATAACATACACACATAACTAATATTGTGCTCCCATCACCATGGGACCAAACAATCCAATAACTCTATAATTGTTCATTATTCCAAAAATACAATATATCTTGACAGGGTAAACTCCCTTTCCCCCTTTTAAACACATATTCCAAAAATAAACCCCAAATATCCTTAAAATTATTTTTCTTTAATTGACCCCTTTTGCATTTAATATTACAAGTCAACATATCATTCAAAACCATATCCCATACTTCCTTATACCATTCAGTAATAGTGAAAACTTGCTGGATTTTCCATTTCCTTGCTATCATTAGTCTACCTGCCGTTAACAAATTTATGATTAATTCTTTAACATTTTGTGAACCGATCACCTTTTCCGTTATTGTTAGCAAAGCTAGTTTAGGGCATACCTCTAAATCAACTCCAACAATTTCTGATATTTCCTCAAAAATCATTTTCCAAAAATCCCTTACATTTTTACAACTCCACCACATATGAGCATATGTACCCAATTCCTGACATCCTCGCCAACACATTGGAGAACATTTATTATCTATTCTATTTAATCTCACTGGGGTCAAATACCATCTCCAAATCAGCTTATAAAAATTCTCTTTAATTCTTACAGACATATTTTTCAATATTCGCCTATCCCAAATCTTATTCCACTCATCCTTTGATATTTCCTCTTCAAACTCTGTATCCCAAACTATTTTAAGATTTTCTGCTTGCTCTTCTGATTTCTGCAACATTTTATATAACATCTTTGTAAGACCCCTAGCTGATGCATTTCCTTCTACAAGTTCTCTAGACATAACCACCTGCTCAAATGCAGTGAAATCCCTTTCATGTTCATGTCTTCTCTTCCATTTCTTACCCCATTGTACTAATTGAATTAAATTTAACCAAAAAATTCTTCCTGCCCCAACCCTATCAATTATTTGCTGTCTTGTCTCCATTTTTTCCAGCCAATCCATTAAAGTTATCACCTTTTTCTCTCTAAAAATTCGTTCTAAATGTCTAACATTCTCGGGAAAATCTTCCATAACCACCACTGGAGTAAGCGGGGATATACCTGGTAAAAATATTTCCTTATTTCTACCCCAAATTTCTAACATATTTTTTAAAAAGGGATTTTCTAATCTTTTTGTCATAATATGTCCTTGTTTTGTAAATAAGAATTTATCCACCCTATTACCCAATTCAAATGCTTCTATTTCCCACCACATAAAATCTTTTCTAACAATAATATCCATGATATATCTAAGTTGATTAGCTATATAATACCATTTTAAATTAGGGAGACCAAGTCCCCCTATTTTTTGAGCTTTATACCATCTATTCTTAGTAATCCTTGATTTTTTTCCCCCATTACAATAGCTATTTAACATTACTTGCCACTCTTTAATTTCTTTCTCTGATATCTTATATGGTATCATTCTAAATAAAAAATTAAACTTCAGTAAAATCTTCATTTTAATCAAAGCTATCCTACCAAACCACGATAATCCCAATTTTTTATAATCCTCTATTTGATTTTTAACTTCATCTTTTAGTTTTTTAAAATTACATTCCCCTATTTTATCCAAATCTTTTAATATATCAATACCTAAATATTTAATTATATTTTTATCTTTATATCCACTCCCCTTTGTTTAAATCCCCTTTCCTCCAGTTTACTATAATTAAATGTCATTATCTCCGATTTATCCCAATTAACTTTTAACCCTGTTACTTCTCTAAATTCATCTAAATGTTTCTCTATCCAATCCCAATTTTCTATAGGCCGTTCTAATGTTAACAAGATATCATCTGCAAAAAGGTTTATCTTACATTTGGTCTCTATTCCTATCCCCAATAATTTCTTCTCCTGTCTTATCGAATTCGCTAACAATTCCATAACTAACACAAATAATACTGGGGAAAGGGGACAACCCTGTCTAGTTCCCCGGCCTAGGCTAATAGTTTCTGTTATTCCATCGTTTACAATTACCGACGTGACATTATGAGTATATAATTGGTTAGTAATACCTATAAATTTTTCTCCAAACCCCATAGTTTTTATTAACATCTTTAATGCAGGCCATTCCACACAATCAAAGGCTTTAAAAATATCCAATGCAAGAACCCCCGCTTTCAAATTATTTTTCTTTATTAAATAAATTATATTCAGAACCCTTCTTGTTAAATCTGCCATTTGTCTTCCTTGAATAAACCCACATTGATCTATCCCTATATACTTATTTAGAAAACTATTCATTCTTCTAGCTAAAATTGCTGTCAATAGTTTAGCATCTTGATTAATTAATGATATTGGTCTATAAGAACCTGGTTCTGCTAAATCCTTCCTTGGTTTCGGGATTAAAATGGTCAAGGACTGTTTCCATGACGGGGGGATCTCTCCCCCCTGTAAAATATCATTAAACAACCGTTTTAACTTCGGAATTAACATTTTTTTAAAGACTTTATAATATTCCGCCCCCAGACCATCCAGTCCTGGCGTTTTCCCCTGTTTTAATATATTTATAGCACTTTCTATTTCAATTTCTGTGAATGGTTGCTCCATTTTCTCTCTATCTTCATCCTGGATTTTTATTTTAAATTTTTCTCGATATATCTTCTACTCTCAGCTTCCGACCATTTTCCTGCCTTATATAACTCTGTGTAATATTCATGAAAAATTTTCAATTTATCCTTTACTAGATTATATTCTTTACCCCTCTTATCCTTAATCATCCCCACTAAGCTTTTTTCTTTTTTTTTTTGTGCTAATCTAGCCAACATTTTAGAGTTTTTATTACTATTCTCAAAATACTCCCTTTTTGTGTAAATCAAATTCCTTTGTACCCTGTCCAGTTCTTTATTCTCCAATTCTTTCCTTTTACCCTGTAATTCTGCAAAAATCTTTTTATCCCTCTTCTCTAAATACTTCTTTTCCAAATCCCTAATCTCCCCCTCTAGCTTTTGATAAAAAACTTCTTGTTGTTTCCTCAAATTTATTGCCTCTCTCAATCCTATTCCTCTCATTACACTCTTCATTGTATCCCATATTATCGCTTCAGTACATTCTTCTGTTTGATTAAATTCCCAAATTTCCCTCAATTCCTTCTCTATTTTCTCTGTTAAATGTTTATAACGAAAAATATTACAATTCAATCTCCATCTTTTCGCTTCTCTATAATCCTTATGTATCTTCAAATCCATGTTAACCAAAGCATGATCTGTAACTTTTATCACTCCTATCTCTGTGCCCAGGACCCTTGAAAACAGTGTCCTGGACACAAAAATAAAATCTATCCTAGAATAATTCTTATTTGCTGATGAGTAAAATGTATATCTTTCCTCATTCCCCTTGACCCCTCTCCAAACATCTAGCAACCCTTCCTTACTAATTAACTTATTCAAAATCGTTAGATTATTTCTCTGATCTTCTCTCGTCGGATTGGATTTGTCTTTTCTTCTATCCAATACCATGTTAAAGTCCCCAGCCATAATAACCCTTTGATTTTGAAAATTACCCATTTCTTTAAACACATGTTGATAAAATTCTCCTTGATTTTGATTGGGAGCATAAACATTAACAATAACATATTCTTCCCCTCCCAAGGTCCCATACATTATAATATATCTACCTGTATCATCCTTTTTCACCTTTAGAACATTAAAACCACAATTCTTTGAAATTATAATTGCTACTCCTCGCGATTTAGATGATCCACATGCTATCTCATATATTCTAGACCACCTCAATTTCAATTCATTGACTCCTTTCCTTGCCTGGTGCGTTTCTTGCAAGAATATAATATCTGCCTTATCCTTTTTAAGAAGTGCTTCTATTCGCCTTCTCTTAGTAACTGACCCTAGCCCCTTAACATTTAAAGTTGAAATTCTTAACTTATAATCCATCTATTAACAACATTTTTTCTTTTTTGGTCCCCAAAAGTGAAAATAATACACAATAACATACCCCTTAACCCACCCCCACATTCATCTAAACTATCCCCCCTGCTTAGCCAGGGCAACTTGCCCCACCCTAAACCTACCCACCTATCCCAGGGGGGGGGGGAAAGGACCCATCACCAGCCCGAACAGCAGCCCCTCATTCCCTCCCGGATAACTTCTTTATAAAACATTTTCTATTTCTTTTTTCTTCTCGTGTTGAAACGACCTCTTATACAATTCCTCCACTGGCTCCTTCTTCTTCCAGTTGACCCATCGATTCTGGACCCTCCGCATCATCATGAAGCCCCAACTCTCCCAGCAGGCCCATGCCTTGATCACATGATGAAATCTTGTATCTCTTACTGTTCCACACAAAAGTAAGAAAAACTGGGTAACCCCAATTGTATTGTAATCCCTTTCTGATCAAGACTGCTGTACACGGTTTAACACTTCGCCTCCACTTTATTGTTTGCTGACAAAGATCATTGTAGATTTGCAAAGTAGCCCCCTTGAAAGCTACTTGACCTTTCTTTCTAATCTCTTTCATGAAGACATCCTTCTTGTATAAATTTGCAAATTTCAGTACAACATCTCTGGATGTCATACCACGCCTTAATGCTCCCACTCTATGCACAATCTCAATGTCCATATCATCCCAAAAAATTGTTTCTCCAGAGACAGCTTCATTCATCCATTCCAAAATACTGCCTCTTAACTTATATCCAGTCTCCCCCATCTCCATGGGGAAGCCTCTGATCCGAATGTTGGAACGACGTTGCCTGTCTTGCATGTTAATCATCTGTATTTCCATCTCATTAAATTTCATTTCATACTTTTCAAAACTTTTTTCATCCTTCACCTGGAGTTTTTCCACCTTATCCACTCTAGCTTGCAGCTCTTTAACTTGAACCCCTAAATGATCTATGGAGTTTCGCATTTGCTTCATATCCTCTTGATGCAGATTTTGAAATTTCTCAATTGCTTCTATTTGTTTCTGCTGGCCTGCTTCCATAGAGCTTTGAAACTGTGATAGAATTTTCTCCCAATCTGGTGCTGCCCCTTTAAGCTTGGCTGGAGATATTGACTTTGGCTTGGCACCAGCAGGGAATTTGCCAGCTGAATCCGCCATTTTTCCGCCCTTCCCCCTCGCTGTCTCGAAACTTTCACTACCTCGTGGCTTCTTATCAGGACCCTGTTGCACAGTTTGATAAGAACATTCAATATCTTTAGTGTCAAGGATCCTAATTAGCCTTTTCAAACTGTTATCCGAGGGATGCGCCCGATCGCGTTTCCAAAGAGGGGGTAGGGACTTTTTCACCCGTCTGGAGCTCATAAACAATCCAGAGCGAAGCACATCAAAAGAAAGCTATTCTTGTTATTTCTTTATTAGCTCTATATCTGCATACTTTCCAGAAAGCAAACAGCAAAGGAATTTAAACTCACGCTTTGTCTCTCCTGTGTATTTGCAGATGTTTTCAAATCATTCCGGGAGCTCGGCAGAAAAGCTACTGCTCCATAGCCAGCGCAGGCTCCTCCCCCCGTACTACAGTACTTGTATTGCAAGACGTCGCTTGTATATCAAGTCAAATAAATAAATAAATAAATATTTAAAAATTTGCTTGCCTTGCAAAACACTCTCAAACCAAGTTACTTGCAATCCAAGGTATTACTGTATTAGTATACTTACAATGCAATCCTATGCATTGTAAGTGTACAATGTATACTTACTATGTTATGCATACAACGTATACAGCCTCAGAGGATGGCAACAAAAGGGTCTTCATTCTTGCCCAGTTGTGGAATGCTCTCCCCAGTGATGTCTGCCTGGCGTGAACATGGCCATATTTTTGGTGCCAGGTTAAGACTTCCCTCTACTCCCAGGCAGTTGACAGCATATGATGGGGCATTTATGTCAGTTGTTTGATCAGGTCCCAGTATCTTATTGTAACTGGGGTTTTGTAGCTGCTTTAAATTGTTTTTGAATTTTGTATGTTAAAGCTTTTATATTATGTTTTTGTTATCTTGCGTTACTTTGTAGGCTGTAATTTTTGTGAGCCACCCAGTGAGCTCTAGCTATCGGGTGGTATAGAAATGAATGAAAGGAATAGATGTTTAACCATGCACTTGAGCACTATTGGTCTGTTTTAATTAATGTTACACTTAGGGACAAATCCTAAGCTCCCCCCCAAGACCAGCTGAGAAGGCATAGGTCATGGTGGAAGAGCTACTCTGCTGGTGGAGAGGGAGAAAGATCCACCAGTGGGCTGGTGCTTGAGAACCAGATGTGCCTCAGTACACCTACAGGTGCAGATGATTCTCCCTGTTGGTGGTTGGGCCTGAAATGGCACCTTCTACAGGTGTATCCAAGGCCTGTGGCTCACGCTGGCTCAGCTTGTCTGAGCGTGGAAAGCCTAGCAGGGTCAGGCCTGGTTATTACATGGATGGGAGACCCCTCCTCTAGTTTCCTGTACTGAGCAGCGGGTTGGACTCAATGGCCTTGTTGTAGGCCCCTTCCAACTCTATGATCTATGAATCTTGGACATGACTTAGGAATGGGATGAGATCCTCAGGATCAGGCCCCAAACTATTCCAGCACTGAAGCTGGTGTGGTAAATTTCCTCCCTAAGTCAAATTAATCATGGGATGCTTTTATGAAAGATGTATTTTAGTTATAGCTACTATGTTAAACTAGCTTTTGCCCATGGCCTCGCTCGCATGATGAAGAGTGACCGTGCCAAATTTGCACGGGTCATCATTTTCCTATAGGCACTATTTGTTCGAAATTCCTTAAGGTCGCTGACCGCTGTTTTGAATCGTTCCATAGGAAAGGTCCCCCAGGACTACTACATAATGGAATCCTAGGTCCCCCAGGACTACCAGCTCCCCCGGGACTACCAGCTCCCCTGGGACTGCACAATGAAATCCCTGCTTCCCTCCCTGGATTACACAATGAAATCCCTGCCCCCCCCCCGGGACTACACAATGAAATCCTGGCCCCCCGGGACTACACAATGAAATACCTGGGCCCCCGGGACTACACAGTGAAATCCCTGTTCCTCCCCCGGGACTGCACAATGAAATCTATGAAATCTCTCCTTCCCCCCCCCCCCCGGACTACACAATGAAATCCCTATTCCCTTTCCCCCGGGACTGCACAATGAAATCCCTGCTCCCCCAGGACTACACAGTGAAATCCCTGTTCTACCCCCCAGGACTGCACAATGATATCCCTGCTCCCCCCCTCCAGGACTGCACAATGAAATCCCTGCTCCCCCCCCCGGGACTGCACAATGAAATCCCTGCTCCCCCTCCGGACTACGCAATTAAATCCCAGCTTCCCCCCACCGGGACTACACAACAATGAAATCCCAGCTCCCCCCCCCAGGACTGCACAATGAAATCCCTGTCCCCCCCCAGGACTACGCAATGAAATCCCAGCTTCCCAACCCCCCAGGACTACACAACAATGAAATCCCAGCTCCCCCCCCCCCGGGACTACACAATCAAATCTCTGTCCCCCGTCCCCCCCGGGACTATACAATAAAATCCCTGCTCCCACCCGGGACTACACAACAATGAAAGCCCTGCCCCCCGGGACCACACAATGAAATCCCTGCTCCTCCCCCCCCCCAGGCCTACACAATGAAATCCCTGTTCCCCCCTCCAGGACTGCACAATGAAATCCCAGCTCCGCCTCGGCTGCGGTTCATATGAACGTTCTGTTTTGACACAGGAGAGATTTGCATATTTGCTCCTGATTGGCCCCTGTGGCAGTTCATACGAACATTCTATATGTCGTTGGAGCGATTTGCATAACCGCTCCTGAATGGCCCCTGCGAACATTCCAAGTGACGCCATTGGCTCTCATCTATTTTGGGCCGTACAGGCTCAGCGAGGGTTTTTCGGAGATTTGAACCCACCAGTCTTTGTCCTTGAGTGATGGAGAGTATGCGTGCCAAGTTTGGGGCGGATCCGTCAAAACGTGATGGAGCCTATGTGACGACACCCCGCACACAGCAGTCATTCAGTCAGGCAGTTATTTAAACAGTTTCCCTCACTTTCCACCCCCTCAGAGAACATTCTAAATGGCCTCGGGGAGATTTGCATACCCAGCCCTATTGGCCCCTGCAGGAATTCATACGAACATTCTAAGTGTCGTATGGGCTATTTGCATAACTGCTCCTATTGGCTCCTGCAGCAATTTTGAGGTGAGGCCGATTTGCATAACTGCTGCCCTGTTGTTTTGCCCATAGGAGATATGATTGTGGGGCAATTTTGCCCCCTTTTTTCACCCCCTTAGGGATGGAATTTCCAAAAATCCTTCCTTAGTGGGGCTCTACATCATAAAAGCAACGTTCCTTCAAAATTTCACGTTCCTAGATTAAACGGTTTGAGCTAGGCATTTATGAGTCAGTCAGTCAGTCAGTCAGTCAGGACACTTGCTTTTATATATAAAAATGAGAATTGGGATGTCCAAATACTGATGTTTGATGCCATTGTTTTAGATATTTTTACCTTTGTACTGTTTGTAACAGCCTATGGTTGTCAGCAATAAACATTTTGTAAACTTCTTCCCACTGTGGTCAATGGGAGGGGAAAAACAGAATGGGATACCAGTGAGAAGAACAGAAAAGAAAAAGCACAACCCCGTGGCTCCCATCCTGACCATTGTGAGCTGGAAGCAGTATGTATGCAGTTGGTGTTTATTTCCCCCTTCACAAAAGTCCACTACAATTTACATAACTTTTGCTGGCATGTAACATTTTGTATATTTTCATTAGCTCAGCATACAATCAATGAGCAGAGCACAAAAAATGAGAGTGCTACAGAATGGAGGCTGAAGAGAGATCAGAGGGGTGTGTGTGTGTGTGTGTGTGTGTGTGTGTGTGTGTGTGAGAGAGAGAGAGAGAGAGAGAGAGAGAGAGAGAGAATGTGAATGGCATATATATGCCATTTTTCCAGTAACTTGGACAGAAAATAACAGAATGCAATTTCACAGAGACCAGTGCAAAGTTCTTCATTTAGGAAAGAGAAATCAAATGCACAGGTATAAGATGGGGGATGCCTGGCTTGGCAATAGTATGTGCGAAAAGGATCTTGGAGTTGTAGTTGATCACAAGGTGAATATGAGTCAACAGTGTGATGTGGCTGCAAGAAAGGCAAATGCAATTTTAGGTTGCATCAACAGGAGTATAGTTTCTTAATCATGGGAAATAACAGTTCCACTCTACTCTACTCTGGTCAGACCTCACCTTGAATACCGTGTCCACTTCTGGACACCACACTTTAAGAAGGATTCAGATAAACTGGAACGAGTACAAAGAAGGGCTACAAAGATGATCAGGGGACTAGAAACTGAGTCCCTGCAAGGAACGATTGAAAGAACTGGGTATGTTTAGACTTGAGAAGAGAAGACTGAGGGGGGATATGATAGCACTTTTCAAGTACCTAAAGGGTTGTCACACAGAAGAGGGCTGCAACTTGTTCTCTATTATCCAAGACTGTATGGCATGAAATAACAGGCTTAAGTTATAGGAAGGCAGATTTTGGTTGAACATCAGGAAAAACTTCCTACAGTCAGACAATAGAACTAACTTCCAAGGGAGGTGGTGGGCTCTCATTGCTAGAGATATATAAGCAGAGACTGGACAGCCATCAGTCTGTCTGGGATGCTTTAAACTGGATTCCTGCACTGAGCAGGGGGTTGGACCCGATGGCCTAAATGGCCCTTCCATGATTCTTTGATAAGCTCCATTGCACTGAGTTCAGAGGGACATATCCTCAGATTTGAAGCCTAAGAAGTGCATCTACCCATCATGCCCTCAGCAGTTATCCTTGTTCGCTTCAAAAAAGTTCCTTATGACTTCTGTTTCTGTCTTTTGGGGAAGAATTCTATAGAGGATATTCCCCACTGAATGTTATATTGTCTCATTTCATTATCAGCCCATTATATATATATATCGTATATATCCTTTTTTTGTCCAAGGGGAAACAATGCTGTCAAAATTACAGCAAATTGCCTTATTTTTGGCCAGTGGGAAAAGGATATTTGTAGGACAGTAGCGTTAAGCCTACTTGGGCTGCTGCTACAAACCAGAAAAAGTTTCTGCCTATAGTCGACTGTACTTTTGATAAGGGATCTTTCTTTCTTTCTTTCTTTCTTAACAGAAGAGGTAGTTATCATGTTAATAATAGGTCCTGACTTTTTAAAATTTTAGGTATTTTTCAGAAATGATGGATTTTTATTTTTATTTGTATTGTATTTTTGTTACAGCCTACTACGGCCATAAAATCCTACTACGGCCATACTATGGTCACACTCGTGCTGCATGTTTACTCAGAAGTAAATCCCACTATGTTCAATCAATGAGACTTACTCCCAGGAAAGTATGTAAAAGATTGCAGCTTCCGCTACAGTGGGGCTTACTTCTGAGTAAACGTACGTATGATTGCACTGTAAGCATGAAGAAACAACACACAAGTGACAAAAGTTGCATTCAAAGGTGCTTTCTTAATTATAATAGGGGGGAAATCGCTCTCCTTCCCCCCTCCCCCAATTCTGAAGTCTGACATTGATTATTTAATTCATTGATACATGAATCAGTTTGAGGGTAAATGCATACAACTGTTGCTTCAATTTAACACACACAAAAAAGTGGTATGAAAAATGAGGAATGAACCAGGAATCAACAAGGAGGGAGGGTGCTTCCAGAGAGAGGGCTCCTAGCACCGCCAGTCAGAAGGCACAGTGCAGCAGCAGCAATTCCATCTTTTTTTCTTTAGCAGATTTTCTGCAGCAAGAAAAAAGACAGAAACAGTGGAGGGAAAAGACGGGAGGGTTACACAAGTGGAAGATATCATCATCTGGATCCCGCTGTACAATTCTGTGAATGAAGCAGGATGACGGTGTTATATAAGCCTCATTTTGAAAGTTTTGTATGGGGAATATCCAGATCTTTCTCTTTTTTTTTAACAGTTGTTCCATACTTCACAGCACCTCTGCTGCTCCATGTTATGCTTTTCTTATCTGATGACTGATTTAGTATGTTTGATTTGATTAACTACCTGTCTTTTTAACCAATTAATTATTCATGCCCAACATTTAAATACATTTTGCATTTAGTACCAAAGATTCTGCACCAGTTTTAGGAAAGTGGGAGCTAACTTTTAACAAACAAAAGCTATTACCCCCCTCAAATAAAAATCTCATCGCTCTTCCCCTTGTCTAACACTTCTTTAGATGCTCAACCCTACTGAAATCTGTAGAACTAGGATAGGGTTTGCGGGATGATAATGGATGAGAAGTTAAGAGTATTCAGCTTCAGCTCAAGATGGGGCTGCTTTGGTGACCCCTCTTGATCCCGGGAGCAGATACACTTTTGCTTGGGGGCGGGGATGCTGGTCTGGCTTGTGGCTCCTGTTCACACTCCCTGTGCTACTTCTACACCTCTGTGTCAGAGCCCAGCCAGGGCCTGCCCCAGTTCATTGGTGTGAAGTACTTGGATGACCAGCTCCCTCTTCAGTGTGACAGCAATGCACTGAGGTTTCTGCCTCAAGGGCCCTGGATGAAGAAGGTGGGGAAGGATGATGGCCAGTACTAGGCCATGCATACCAGGGGCTTGCACAACATGAGAATGTATACAGAGTGAACCTGGGGAAAGCAACCCATTGCTTCAACCAGAGTTGGGGGTTTCACAGCCTGCGGTGCATGTCCAGCTGAGAGCTGGCCAACTATTGGCCCAAAGGAGGGTGACAGGCTCCTGGCCAACCCAAGCCCAAAGACCTCTTCGGAGGAGGAGGGTTAGATCCCTCAGCACACTTCTCTCCCACAGAAGACATGGGCAATCTGAGGAGTCTTGTTGCAGGGATGCCTCACTGGAGGTCCCAAAGAACCCCTTCAACTTCATCCTGAGCTCTGCAGTGATGCCAGACTCTCCTCCCTCATGCCACGGTTCACCAGAACAGTGCTGCTGATGGACAGGTGGGATGCTCAGAGTCATCCTCAGCATGCCTGGCTGGCTGCCAGAAGACCCTTTCACCCAGGTTTTACACACAAGGAAGGATCTACTCAGGAAGACCGGCCTGTAGCCACTGAAGAAGCAGACCCAGCTGCAACTTGAGAATCAGAGATGGGATGGCCAATACAGAAGCCCTCAGTCTTTCCCTGAGATCCTTGCTGGGTTAACAGTTCACACTGAACTATCTTATTCCAGCTGTGTGCTCAGGACAGAGGGTATATGCAGCAAGAGCTTTTAAGGAAGGGGCTTCCTCAGACTAGACAAGGAGATCTTCACCTGGACAGCAGCCAGTGCTGCAGCCCAACTGAATATGAGAAGAGGGAAATCTATCTGACCAGTGCCACTCCAGGTTTTTGAGGGCCCTTGGCAAGACACCCTGAATGGGGCCTCCTGCCTCATTGAGTCTACCCTCTCACCGCTGCTGCTACTGCTCTTAATCCTCTTTCTGATCATTGCTACCACCAGCTTGCTTGGACAGTAGGTTGTGAGCTGCCTTGGAAAAGTTTGTTCTTAATGTTGAAAAACATAATATAAATAAAATATAACAAACATAAAAGAAATAAAAGGTTGAATTTCCCTTGATCAAGCTTCTTCTAGACCAGTGTTCTCCAACCTTGGGTCCCCAGATGTTTTTGGCCTACAACTCCCAGCATGCCACAGCCAGCTGGCTGTGGGATGCTGGGAGTTGTAGGCCAAAAACATCTGGGGACCCAAGGTTGGAGAACACTGGTCTAGACCCTTGCACTCAGTGGACTTTTCACAAAAGGCTTGGTGGAGGGAAATGTGGCTTCAAGCTCTTGTCTAACAATGCTCTCAAAATCACTTCGACCACTGTAATGAAACACTGGTAAGCAAAGCAGTTAATGCACATACAGTATGAACACCCACGACTGCAAAATATATTGCTTTCAGGCATTGTAATCCTTGGCTCAGAGTCTGTGCACATATATTTCATTAATTCAAGCTTGAGAGTAGTGAGCCTAAAATTTGACCCTGTGTTGTTGTACTGTAGACCTACAGTCCCACTCATTTGCAATGGGACCCAGTTTGGAACAAATTGCTTGAGGACTACAGCCACATATATCTGTTTTATATATGACAGACAGCTACCAATCAGTGCTGCATAGATATTTTCATGGGTGTTGCAGCAGAAGAGGCCGTGTGGAAAGCTGGAATCATTGCTGCAGTACCATTAAAAATATTATCCACTTTACGTCTACTTAAACTTGTCATATTCAGTAAACAGAAGAGAAAAAGAACAGCTAGGAAATGTAAACAGTTCTGCAGTACATTTATATTAGTCCAAACAGCTCTTCAGGATGCAGTCAGCCATAAGCAGTTTCCATTTAAAAGTCACCCAGACTTAACAGCAGATACTAGCAGGGTATGGAGATAATCTTCCAAACAGGATAAAACATGCTTGGCAGTCATATTAAACAAATACTAGATTTTCTGCTAATCCTTTTTAACTAGATATTTACTGCAAACTTGGGGGCTGTGCTGAATTCCAACTATTTTATATACTTTATTTGATATTAGTGGTTTCTTTAAAAAGTCAAGTAGCATTGAAATGTACACTGTACAGCCATGTTGCTGTACTTATCTTGGCTTTGTATCTGTGTCAATTTTTAAAGTAGGAAATATAGCACCACTTCAGTTTCATTGTGAATTGTGGGTGGTCAAACAAACATCTTGATGGCATTAATGTGTTTGAAATTAAATAGTGGATAACAATTAGAGATCTTCAAGGAGAGGCCCCATTTTTTGCATCAGTTGTTCCATAGAATTTTAGCGAATTTATTCAGCTTTGTTATCAGTGAAAATGAGCAAATGGTCTTTTGCTTAATGCAAGATAAATGAAGAAATTAACTCTTTTCTTTATTTTCTGTGTAGTGTCCTTAATCAATAAATAATCATATTTCTGTATGGCAACTATTCAGATCTTAAAATGAAACTGTGGCATTTGTATTCATTCCAGATATGTTTGAAATAAATATCCATGTTCTTTCTTCATTATATCTGTGCATACTAGACTCAGTAAAGACAGTTAAAAATAAATATGGCAATATTTTTAATTGAACCAACCCAGGTTGGCATAATTCAAAAGCCTGTATACTCCACTCCTACAGACACACATACGCAGATGCAGAAGTCCTTCTAGCACAATGGTTCAAGTTTTGTCAGCCAAGGTAGAAATATGGGGTATTGAAAACTAGAGAGCTGCTTGTGGATCTCTACTCCAGAACTTCAAGGGAGGGAGTAGTTTTGTAATTTGTCAAAAGTTTGTGATAATTACCCATGTCAGTGATGTTACACAAATGGAAAATTCCAGAAAGCATAGCGTTACGAAGGCTGCCTTTCATAATCAAATAAACCAATCCTGGATTTTTTTTCTTTTGCAAAAACTATCAGGAAATTCATGGGAGTTATAGTACAGCATCACTGAACTCTAGTCACAAACATTAAAGTACAAATTAAATTAAACAAAAAACAGTATCCCCACATTTATCAGCACTTCATTAAAAATGATTTACATTTCCAGCAATTTATAGTCATCATTGTGAAAAGTAAACTAGTAAATCTAGTTTAAAATAGTAAACAAACATGCTGAAAGGGCTCTTTTTCAGAAATTTTGTTTTTAATTTAAAAAAGGGTGTGTGTGTACACATGGACGCACACACACACGCACTTGCATGCATCCAATAGGATTAATCCTCAGGTTGCCAGGGCGCATTACAATTATCAGTATATTTCATTGCAGGGACTCCTAGCCAATTAGTCAGTGAAAGAGAACTGTTAAAGGTTTCCAAGAATCCTGATTAACCGAAAAAACCCAAAAAAACACACCCTCACTTGTCAGTTAGTGGTGTCATTTTTTTGCTGTTGAATTTGCCCCAGAAAAGTTTCCATCCACAAATCAGAAGCATTACAAGCAAGGCGGGTTTACTGGCATCCATGAAATCCCACAATATTCTGTCACATTCCATACTTAAGTTGCTTACACCCCACCCCAGCAGTAAAATTGCTTAAATTTGTGAAATCTATTAACAAGGAAATGAATGTTTACTGGAACAGTAATGATCTGGATTGTTTTATGTAGAAAATCTGCAGAAGAATATTGACCCTTGTGACAAAGGAAGAAAAAGTTTTGGGGATATATCATTTTGTTGCAACATATATCTGCAAGACTGGCATCATTAGAAGACTTACAGAGCCATCCTATGGTCTCTGGGAGGGTGCCATGCCCCCTGCCCATGGGCAAAGCGTTATAGCTGTAAGTATGTGAGGGGAGGGGGGAGTGTGAGAGGAGTGTGGAATGTTGAGATGTCTGCTGATTGGCTGAGAAAGTGAGAAGGGGGGGTGAAGTCTGTGTTATATTAACAGTGGGCGGTGCTGTTCAGGGGAGTCTGAGGAGAGAGAAAGAGAGAGAGTGGGTTTTTGTGAGAGGGTTGAGGAGTCTGAAAGAAGTCTGAGGGGAGTCTGAAGAGAGAGAGTGAGGGGGGGGAGAGGGTTGTCAACATTTAGAATCTATTAACATGATCTATTTCCCTACCCTTAACTGTAAATAAATAAACTTGTTTCCTTTTAGAACTAAAAAAAGAGTGGTCTGAGTTAGTTACCCTGAAGGGGTTGGTGGCAGTGGAGGAGTGATAAGGGGGTTGATTTTTGAAGCGCTTGCTGAGGTGGTGGTGACCTGTACAAGGTGGAGGTGCAGGGAGGTCTGACAGAGCAGTGTTCTCCAACCTTGGGTCCCCAGATGTTTTTGGCCTACAACTCCCAACATGCCCCAGCCAGCATAGCTGGCTGGGGCATGCTGGGAGTTGTAGGCCAAAAACATCTGGGGACCCAAGGTTGGAGAACACTGTGACAGAGGGCATCCCAGGAGCCATATATTGCAGATTCCCCTCCCCCCTCCTCCCGAAGCTGTAGACAGAGCTACGACCTTGGGAGGGGGAAATCAGAATGGGGATTTCCCCCACCCCACCCCTCCCCCTCCCCCCTCCCCCTCCCCCTCCCCATAACCACCGTAGAAAGCTCCACAGCAACTCCTCTTCCAAGGTCGCTGCTGTGTGCTGGAAGAGAGTTGGGGAGAGAGAGAAGGCAGAGTGCCAGTGAGTGGGGAGGGGGAGGAGAGATGTGGATCTGCTCAGTCCACAAGGAGCCTCTCCAACGCCATCCCTGCCCACTGTGAGGTAAGAAAGCTAAATGGACCCAGAGACCCATCTAGCTTAAACTGCATTTAAGGTAGAATGGGATGCTGTAAAAGCCTCAGTTGCTGCACCTGCCCTGCTTGGATCTTGCTGGCAGAGCATTGGAGGGGTGGAGGGCTGAGACATCAAGTGTGTGGCTTAAAGAGGGCCGAGACTTACAGTGACACTGTCGTTTTATGGACCACTTCTTGGTATCCCTCAGAAGCACAGCCCATCCTGGCCAATTCCAGCAGTTCTTTTAGGGTGCAATCTTATGCATGTTTAGCTGGGGGGGGGGAGGCCTACAGCTCCCAGCATGCCCCAGCCAGCTATGCAAACATGCATAGGATTGTACCTCTATATTGTTTCACTCACTAGAGCGCTTGGCAGTAATGGCAGGTGTTGCTTCCTTTTCCTTCACCCGGGAGACAACAAGTGCCCCAATCCAGGAAGGGAGATCAGTATGCACAGGTTTCCATGCATGGATTCCCCTGCTGAGATCAGAGGAATCTACTTCACACCGTACATCTAGATGCAAATCATCGAATGCGGTCCCTGTTCACACTGCACCATGGGGATTGGGGGACACATTTGCATCCATTTTGCAATCCGTAGATAGGGGAATAAGCATTCCCATCCAGTGACTTGGGCCACTAGGTGTGTACCACACCTCGGTGGGAGCATCAGTCTCTGAATCAAGGCCAATTTGAATTGTTTTCAACAATTGTTTTCAACCATTTGAATTGTTTTCAAATGCCAACATGGTGAAAAGCAAGTCCCACAACGTGGAACCTTCTTGGCCAGGAATGGTAATGGCTGTTTCCTTTGTCTTTTACAGAGACAGAGGAAGAGAGAAAAACACAGGATGCTTTTCTCTCTTCTTGTCATGGCCAAGGAGTTGGACTCCTACCAACAGAGGAGGTGGTCTACTCGCACACAGAGAATGTGGAAGAGAACGTGCAGGAACAATTCCCAGAAAGAGCCCCAGAAGGGACCATCCTGGCAGAGACCTCTGTGGGAGAGGAGCCAGGAATATGGGGGTGTTGAAACTATTTCAGCCTGAGGGCCAAATTCAATTTTGCAGAAGCTCTTGGGGGCTGTACTCAAGTGGTGGGCAGGACCAAAAACAAAGGGGGCATGGCCAAAATACCAGCATGTTTTAGCTTAACACTCTTACTGCCAGGAACTAAGCCTTAGCAGAGGCATTTCAGCCTTTAAGGATTGGGGGGGGGGACTTCAGACAAGCCAAGAACCCGCCAAACAATCAGTGGTGGTCAAAAGCCATGGGAAAGGGGTGTGGCCATCTGGGGAATGCCTGAGGGCTGGATCAGGACCAGAGGAGGGCTGGATCTGACCCCCAGGCCTGAGGTTCCCCACCCTTGCAGCAATGCCTTCATCAGCACGGCTTGAGGGGATAGCATTGCCCCCCTCCTCAGACTAGGAAAACCCTCAGCAATGCAGGAACACCATCCCATCTGCAGAGGGGGCAAAAGGCTCCGTAACTTGCTCGAGCCAGCACCTGAGGAACACAGCATGGCTCCGTTAAGCACCAGATTTCCTCAGAACAAGCGGATCTGGAAGCACCAACCTGACAGCAGACCTATTCATTGGCTCCAATATTATGAAACACCTTTGCTCCATGGACTCTCTCTGGCTCTTTTCCACTGATTGCTGAAAACATTGTTATTTTGGTAGGCCTTTGCTTTGCTAAGCACCTGACGCTTTATTTAAAGGTTGTGTTTTATGTGCTGCCCCTGCCTTTGTTGACTTTTTATTGGGTTGGGCCCAAATTTAGTCCTACTAAGAGTAGACCCATTTAACTCAATGGGACTTGAGTTAGTCATGACTAATGTGAGTCCTACTAATTTCAATGGAGCAGAGTACATATTCTAAGTATAGCTAAATCTGGAACCCACCCATTCTATTTTTCTTTTTTAAGTGAATGTGTTGTTTTTATATGACATCGTGTTCGTAATTTGTTGTAAGCTGCACTGAGTAGTGCATAGGCACTAGGATGGGAAGCTAGAAATCTTTATATCTGGATCTACATAAAATAAATAAATAAATTTGCCAGAACAGCAGCCTAGGTTGCTGTTTGTGGATGCCCTGCATCCAACCTGACTCTACCAAGCTGGGAACAAGATACTTCCATGGCACAAATCGCCGTTTGATCCAGCAGCAGCTAAAGTGGATTTATAGGACAAGGCTTTTAGTAATGCTCACACTGAGAAACAGCTTTGACCTCTGTGATGAGTTAGCCCTCCCTAAGCCAAGGCTGAGAGGAATGCAGTTCTCTTGAGGATTGCAGAGATGTTAAATTGGCTCTGAGGTGTCTTATCAGTGAAGGAGTTTCTCACAAGCAGCTAGTAACAAAGATGTGTTTTTTAAAAAAGCAGCCCTGCCCTCAGGCCTACAATCTAAGACACATGATACATAAGGAAGAACGTTTGGGGAGGGGAGAGAAAGATAAGCAAGTGCAGGCACCCAAACTTTTAGTAATATTATGACCAAGTTCCAGGAGAGGAGAGGCCAAATGGAAATCAGCCAAGCTGATGGAGTGGGCCATGCGCTCTCCCTCAGCTGCACCTAGGTGGTATGGCTGCCCACAGAGCTCAGCCTAGGAATTTTGTTCCAAGACAAGGGCTCAGCCTTTGCAGAACATGTGCAGTCATATTAAAGAAGAGAATGCCTTCATGGGAGCCAATACAGATGGGCAGATTTACCACGTGAGAGGGTTTTCTTGTCATTTAGTTGCTTGGCCATCTATATTCACCTGGTGCTTTCCTCAGCACAGTATTTTTTTTATTATTACATTTATATATCCCGCCTTTTTTCCTGCAAGGAACCCAAGGAGGCTTACATAATCCTCCTCCTCCTCCTCCTCCTCCTCCTCCTCCTCTCCATTTTATCCTCACAACAACCCTGTGAGGTAGGTTAGGCTGAGAGGCAGTGACTGGCCCAAAGTCACCCAGTGAGTTTCATGGCCGAGCGGGGACTAGAACCCAGATCTCCCAAGTCCCAGTCCAACACTCAAACCACTACACCACACTGGCTCCCCCCCCCCCATCTTTCTGGAATTATGTGGATCTGGGAGGAGGGTGTGTCTGCAGGTAGGTTTGAGTCCCAGCGCTCATTCATTTAGAAATTAAGCACTGGATCCCAGTCTACAGGCAATAGCCCTTCTCTGCAGCCAACAGTGCTCTGTTGTCTTCCATAATTCAAAGACCGATTCAGCAAAGCCTACAATGAACACCATCTGAAACCTCTTCTGCTAACTATCCCAACATGGACCCACAACAGAGAGTCCAGATGTAAAGTACTGTAGAAAAACCACCGCATGTCATTGCCTGTTAAGTCTCTGCTTAATTCTTGTTCTGCTATTGAAAAGCTCTTTTTTATTTATTTATTTTCTTTTAAAGGAGAGATCTATGTCTGGGAAAGAGCAAAACTGTCTATAGTTCCTTCTCTGTTACTTCACTCTGGCAAAGATATTCGCTGTCATTTCAAATGAGAACTGACTAAATGTTGCATCTATTTAAAGTGAAGTCATGCCACAGTTAAGATTTACTGGAGAGCAGCTGTTTTGTTTTTTGGGTTGGTTTTTTTTGTTTTTTTAAGGCTAATGTACAGATGATGGGCTGTATCTGGGAAGCTGCATTGCCTGACTGCTTCCCAGTTTGATCACTGAATTTCTGTCAGACTCTCTGGTAGACCTTTTGTTGCTTTCCATTAAGGTGCCACAATTCTAGAACTGAGCCAACAGTTGTTTTGCTTCTGTAAAACTGGCTTATTCTCAAGGCTTGGACTCACATACTTTCGAGATGGTCTTTCTCCTGTGTCTTATTTATTGCCATCTTTAAGAATGAATGCAGTGTACGAAGAGCCCCCTTCAGTTGTTTGCTCTGTGCTTTTATTATTAAATATAAGAGCCACCCTTCCGTTTCTAAGGTATGTAATTTATCCCATAATATTTGGCGCGATATGGAGGCAAAAGCTGCTCTTAGCTACAAAAGCTACAAATATCTTCCCATTGTAAACTGTGAATACTGTTCTGCAAGGCGTAATACAGTCAAGCAATGATCCACAGTGGAGCATCCAGCTTTAAGCCCAATCTGTTCATCTCCAATCACCTTAGAATCATAGATTCAACCCTTCGTCTTCCAGCACAGATATGACGCATAAAGCTTCCCAATCACAGATAACAAACTGATTGGGTGATAGTTAGGAGACCTGATGCATTTTCCTTTTATTTGTAAAGAAATATAAATGGTCTATGGACTAATTTTAAATAATCTATCTATCTATCTATCAGCTCTGCGTGTTCAAAGACTGCAGTGTGAGGAGCAGGGCAGTGTGCGCTATCCCTGCCACCCCCAATGTTGCTGTCCCCACTGCCACTGCGGACTCTGCCATCCTGACCTCTTTGGATGGAAGGTCTGAATGGGAAGCTGGTGGATGTTCAGGTTCACACTCATGAGCTCTTCCATGCAAGTGAGAGTGCCTTCAGGCTAGGGATGGGAGACTGTGCAAACTGAAACTCAATTACCCTTTGAAATTTGCACTTCTCCAAATTTTGCAGTGGAGTTCTCCAATCAAATAAAATGCATGCAAAAACCCATATATTAGGGGAAATAACATTTTTTTAAAAAGGCATTTTATCAGGAAAATTGCTTGCAGTAATAATGTGTATATTAGGCAAACGTGCGTACAAAAATGCCTGTGTTAGAGGAAATGTGTGTACAAAGATGTGTATGAATTTTCCTGTAAACCTTTTAAAAAAGAACAAATCTCAAAGTCTGAGACAAAATGAACGTAAGATTGGGAAAGTGAGAAACTGAGAGAAATGGAAAAGGAGAGATTTGTCCATCCCTACTTCACATGGGCCACCCAATGTGTGGAGGAGGTCAGAGTGGTGGTGCTGAAGTAGCAAAGATGGCAACAGGGCTGGCCCAAGACAATTTGCAGTCTGAGGTGAAGGACGAGACGGTACCCCCTTCCTGTTCCATGTACAGAAGGCAGCTGGACTGGCAGGAGGGACGCACAGATTTTGTTAGATCTCTTCTATCTGTGTTTTGCAAATTGTCAGGTATCTTTCATTCCATCATCTGATCATTGGCAGAATCTGATGTTTTTTTAACCAAAATTTCATTCTATTTGTGCTACTGTGCACTCGCGCAAATGCACATTAGTTGATGCAAAGCAGTGCGCATGCACATTAGTGCACTTGTGTAAGTACAGGTTAGCGCAAATCACGCCTGTGACGAGAAAGCCAGTCCAAATGCGCCACCCCCACCCCCACCACAACAGACATTAAAGCTTCTGCCTAGGGCAGAAGCAGCCCAATGCCGAGCAGTCATTTTCATCAGCCTTCATTTACATTCACCTCAATAGGATTCATCTACATACCCCCAGTAACTTCCCTCTGACAGCCACAATGAGCTGTGAAGCACCCTCAAGCACTAAGAGGGGCGCCAAGATGCCTGGCAGTCTCAAAGCGCTGCCAAGTATTGCTAAGCACCCAAGGGGCACCGAAGAACCAGCAAGAAGAACCGGTTCCCCCTGTTAGCAGGAAGGGAGGGGGGAGCAAGGGAGGAGGTAAAAGAGGGGCACCACTCCCCCAAAAGTTTGTTGGTCACTGAGTGCAGGACTGCACGGATCTTCCCGTCTCCGGTCGGGAAGCAACCCTGGGTAACACGCCCGGAAAGAGCTAGTAAGCGGCAAGGCTTCTAGGCTCTCGCTTTCCAGGAAACGAGGTAATTTCAGGTCACTGTATATTGCGCTCTGTCTTTGCTAACTTAGCTCAGATGTGTATTGAAGTTTGCACGCCTCATTGAACTTTATGGACTCTGCTGTGTTGATGGTTGAGTTCTTATCTGTTTGTTTTGATACACTTCATTAAACTTACTACTCATAAGTCCCATCTAGTCAATTTCACTTCCATTCAGGTCAGAATCTTAGTGGTTGTATTTTAAACGAGAACTGCTTGGAGAGGGTTTTTCATAGCTCCAGTTAACCTGTTAACTCCCAAACTTACGCAAAGGACCTGCGGTGGTCCTTTACACCGCCTAAAAGTGAAAAACCAGTCCGCAACTCGGTCCACTGTGGAATCTGTAAGTTGGATTCATAGAAATCCAAACTCGTTTGAAATTATTGTGGATTTCCCCGACATCCCAAACTGACAGTTGACTCTTACTGCAACACTGGTGATGGGATAATGTCCTCCACCACAACTGAAGCAGCAGGCTAGCTTAAGGGACCCAGGACAGATTGTGGGTATCTTACACAGCTTTGTCCTCCAACAGAGGGGAACAGCCAGGGAGTTCAGAAAGAACAGCTGGAAGACTGCCACTGCTTCTGCCCAGCATCAGCTGCCTGAGGCAGCACATTAAGCCTTACTCTGCCTAATGGTAGGGCTGGCCCTGATAGCTATATCAGCAGTGGGGCCAATACCCAAAGCCCTGTTTCCCCTACATACATTCTTTGAATACTTGAAAAAAAGCAAATGTCTAAAGTTTACTATGAACGTCCATCAATTCTTGGGTACCTTTAGATTCCTTGATAAACTGGTCATTCTTCCTTCAGTCTTGTAATAAAATTTCTTAGAAAATTAAAACAAGCACCTTACTGACCAACTTTGACACTTACCCCACTTTGTGGTTTTGTAATAGAAAACAGCAATGAATATTTAAACGTCTATATAACACATACTTATGCGTGGGGGGAAAACAACAGTCCTACATTTGAAAGTGGGGTGGAAGGAACCTGTCAAAAGCTGTGAAATGAATCTGAGGTTAAAAGATTTTTGTTTTGCTTTTAATCAGCAGACATAAATCCTGGTTACAGAACTTCACCGGACAATATCTGTGTTGATAACCCATACATTGTTGTGTTACCATAGCCAGAATGGACTACATAGCTGGCTAGTAGAAACAGAAACTAACATTTGGCTGCCAAACCCCCCAGCTATAATTTGAAGCCCCCTGGGAGGTTTAAGGTGCAATCCGATGCAAGTTTAGACAGAAAAAAGGCCTACAACTCCCAGCATGCCCCAGCCAGCATAGCTGGGAGTTGTAGGCCTTTTTTCCTGTCTAAACTTGCATAGGTTTGTGCCCTTAATAAATTTAAAATATCTGTTTCAGATATATAAAAAGACATAAGCTACCTTCAGTCACTCTTGTTACTGCAATGAAAAAACCCATGAGGAGAGGAGCACTCCAGTCCTGCCACTCTCCCTCGTCTCATCTATCACCCCAGGTCCCTGTATTCATGGAGGGCAACTATCTGAAGCAAAGAGCCTCCTCTATCCATGGGGACTGACTCTCCATGTGATTAAGAACCCTGATTTTCCAGAGTTCTTAATCACATGGAAAGTCTCCATGGATAGAGGAGGCTCTCCACTTTAGACAGTCGCCCTCCCTGCATACAGGGTGACAGATGCAACAACAGACAGACGGAGCTGGAGCTGGAGCACTCCTCTCCTCATGTGTTCTTTCAGCATGGTAAGAGGAGTGACTGAAGAAGGCTATAATGTTCCTTACATTTATATCTGGGTCTGGTGCTGAGAGAAACAAGAAAGATTTTAAAGGGATGGTTTTGAAGAAACAAACACGCTTCAATCAGGGCCAGTGCAAGGGAGTTTGGTGCAGTTTGGTGCCTTAGGCAAAATCAGATATTTAGTGCCCCCCTTCCCACTTGAGCCCTCCCTCCCTATTTCTGGCGCCCCCTTTAGCCCTGCGCCCTAGGCAGCTGCCTAGTTGGCCTAATGGTAGCACCGGCCCTGGCTTCAATATACTTTTAGAGACAGTATTCTTAAAGAGTAGACTGTAATCTCCAAAGATCTTACTTTGGAATAATGAGGTTTCAAAACAGAAATTAATCCGTAGATCCCACAGGTTGCAGCCTTATGCATAGCAGTGTCAAGAGGTCAGGTGTGTTTTTTTTTAAAAAGGACTGTTCTAAAACTGTAATTGCTCTTTCATTGTTAAATGCTGCCTCCCATTTGCAGTCCTCTTATAAAAGATTGCTAGGATCAAAAAGTAGGTGCTAGGATGGCATCGTTCAGTAATTTATTTATTTATTATATTTATACCCCGCCTTTTTTTTCCTGCAAGGAACCCAAGGCAGCTTACATAATCCTCCTCTCCATTTTATCCTCACAACAACCCTGTGCGGTAGGTTAGGCTGAGAGTCAGTGACTTGCCCAAAGTCACCCAGTGAGTTTCATGGCCGAGCAGGGATTAGAACCCAGATCTCCTGAGTCCCAGTCCAACACCCTAACCACTGCAGCACACTACCAGAAGCAGCCAAGAGATTAATTTTCTTGTTTCAGTTTGAAAGCAATCTAAGTTTATGGAGCATATTACTTGTAGAAATTAGCTGTAAAGAAAAAGTGAGACTTCAATTCCTGGAAGCTTAACCAGAAAATTATAGTATATTAATGGCTGCCTGTATGGCTATGAACTATACTTCATGGTAAGTCACGTTGGGTCTTTAAGAGAAAAATGACTAAGGGAAATCAAATAATGATGATGAGGACGAGGATATAGACAGAAAAAGATCAATCCCCCCCTCGATTGATTAATGCCTAATGAGAACCTGGACATGGCTTACATAACTAACATCACAATCCTATGAGGCTGCCCATAACCCTCCAAACTCGGATTACAGGCATCCTATTGAGGGTGGGAGGAGCGTGGCAGATAGGATATCCGCTGTGCTCCCCTCGCCCTCAAAAACATCTAGACGGCCAATTCCAGCCATCTAGATGTTTTTCCTCACCTCTCAAGGAGGAGAGGCTGAGACATCACCTGGACTTATTGTTTGGGGTAATTTAACAATCAAACTAAGTCCCAATGTAACCATGTTGGTCATAAGGCTAAGAGGGAGAAGAAATTATTCTGTCAGTGGTGTATAAAGACATAAGCGAAATATATGTCTTTTAGGTTAGAGTATGATTGTTGTTTTTAAAATTGTTTTATTGTGATAAGATTTTACAGTTGTTTTACTGGTACTTGTTTTATTAATATTGTATGCTGCTCTGTGCTCCTTTGGAGGAAAGGTGGGGTATGAGAAATTTAAATAAATAAATCTGCATATTGGTTAGCTCAAAACTGTGTAAAGGCAATCAATTTTTCATTTCAGTTTAATTTCCATTCCCATTTCAAATTTATTCTGTGCTTACATATTTAGGTAAGCATTATTAATGTTATTAGATCATCTTTGGTTAGTATTATTTCTTTGCATCTAAGAATACTTTTTTTACAAAGTATTTCCCAGGGATAATGTTGTCTGTTTTGTCCTCTGATTTACACACATTTTATTTGTTTCTTCTTATTCCTTTGGGAGTGGGGAAGGGAATGAGGGTGTGTCAGAACTGCATAAATACGTTTCATAGGAGTTTTTGTCTCAATCCAGCGTTCTTCAAACCTGGCTACCGTAGTTCTGAACTCTCAGTACAAAATCTCTAACTTGTTCCACAAGGCTTTTGTTCTTGCTTGACTTGCGTTGTCCCAGTGGGAATCCCTCTACCCTTGGATTTAATTCCTCCAGATGTTTCATGCAAGCTATTATGAGCTTCTTCAAACCAGGAGCGATTCTACACGAGAAGAAATAAGAGTGTGCCGCCAGTGAAAGCTTGTGAATACTCATTGATCAGGAAGGTACATGGTCAAAAGATCATATGGAATGAAACTTCATTGCCAAAAGCACTGCACTGGAGGAGGATGGACTAGGGACCATGACATGTCAAAGAGATATACAGCAAAGGCAGGGTTGGGACAGAGATGGCAGAAATGCAGCAGAAGATGCAGGTTCAGCTGGAAGAGCTCTACCAGAAGACATCTACTGGATGATAACATGGCTGTAGATTTGAAGATCAGTTTCTACGATGTTTTAGCTACAGCTTTCACTGGATCTTCTAGTTCGTCTGTGAATACTGTAAATCCAAGTTACTTGAGAAATATCAAGTATTATATTTCCGGTATTATACATGCTGACTATAGTCAGAAATTGAATACTTTTCACTAAGGGTGCCACCCTATGCATATTTAAGCAGAAAAAAAGTCCCACAACTCCCAGCATGTCCCAGCCAGCATTCTGGGATTTTTGGGATTTTTTTTCTGGGATTTTTTTTCTGCCTAAACATGCATAGGATTGTGCCCTCAATATTGGATGTCTAATGAGAGACCCAAGGAAGATGGGCTTGAGATGATACGGGAACAATTCAAACTTGTAAAATTAACAGCACCATACACACACACACACACACACCTCTGTGGAGTGAAACACCAAGCATAAATGTGTCCAAACTTAAAACAGATTTTAAAGCACTGCTGGCTCCAGGTTTTGGATGGCCCTTGGGCAAGATGCTCTCTTTCTTTCCACCACTGTGTTCACCAATTTTGGGCCAGTGGAACAGGGCAGGCAAGTGAGCAAATGGGAATGGTAAGGAAGAAGAGCATCCGCATGAGTCAAATGGGGGCTTGGCAATGGAGGACCCTCTGCAGAGATGTGGGCCTTGGCAGGTGCCCAACCATGAGACCAACCTCATGCCAGTCCTGTTTTAAAGGAACTGTAATTTATACTCTGGTGTGTTAGTCGCTGATGGAAAAACATTAGCATCTGGTAAACTGGCTTTTGGATATTAGTTTCTAGTAATTATGTTAGGAAAGTATTATGAGACTCTTCAAACTTGGGAAAATCACCAGTTTAGGAGGTAGTTCCATTTTAATCATTCCAAGGCAGAAAGTTCTTTCTTTTTACAAGGAGACTTCAACTTACGCAACAGTTGTATATAATAAAAACTCTTCAAATATTTTAAATGTTAGATTTGAGCAATCAGCATATATTTAAAATGTATATTCTACCTGTATTTTTGGAGTCTCCCCTTACAATATAATCCTTTACTTTATATTAACAGAAAGGGTTTTTTGTAATGTACCTAAAAGCCCTAATACCTGTGTCTGAGACTTTAGTGAGAGGATGATGACAGAGCAGATAGAACTATGGAAATAAAAGAAGTGCATTGTATTGAAATAAAAGAAAAAGGAGGACTTACAAGACAGAGAAAGATTGCAAGGGAGGAGATGCAGTACTGACAGACATGGAGAAGAAAGACTCTGGAAACGATTACCCTAAATCAAAAGGATTTTAATAAACTGCCTGAAGTAGCAGCCAAAATCCTTGCTCCTGAACAAAAAAATATATAAGTGGTGCAAAGAAGCTCAAAGCACAAATTGAAGATCTTATCCTGGAAACAACTTCTGTTAGTTTCACTAAAGGAATAATACAGTCATTTGAACAGAAAGGTCCTTTTGGGGTTTGGCATATGGATCAATGAAAAGGACTATCATGAACTGCCATTGATAAAGGTTTCACTGTTTATTAAAAAAAAACCAACTACAGTATTTTTCCATGTATAAGACTATACTTTTTCCTAAAATCGCTAGACTAAAAATTGAGGGTCGTCTTATACACGGAAGTAAGCCGAGGAGAGAACCGCACGGTTGCAAAACTGCCCAGTGGGGGGCGTCTTATACATGGGGGCGTCTTATAGACAGAAAAATATGGTAGTACCCCTTCTATTGGCAGAAGAAGAGTTTCTAGAAAGAAGCACTGCAAGGGCTCCTTGCCGAGCAAAGAAAGACATCACTCCAAAAGAAGCTCTGAATCCGATCAAATTAGATGTCCTGAGAAAACGTTTCTATGACACACGAGAAAAGGAACAGTTGACAAACTTCCTCTGTTCAGAAGAGTCAACGATATGATAACAAGAAACTCAGAAAATCATATGTAGAAAGGGGTGGGAGAGACTTATGACTGGAAATACATTTTGAAGATTTATTTTAAGTGTTAACTTTGTATAAGCATATACACTGCTTATAACTGTACAATGTACAACAATAATCAATGGCTACCAATGGCCCAGATTCATGTAAATCCACATGGTTCAGATTTCTGCAGTGTTTACAGGTAGATGACAAATACTCCCAGAATGAGAATGATAAAAAGAGTCAGAACTTTGAGAAGCTATAAAACGGGATGAACCCCCCCCCCCCAATGCTGACTTGTTGGTGCTTATAAAATATATAAAATATAGTAAACTGCCCACACTCTGAGATCAGTATCAGAGGCCCTGCTTCTGTACACACCTGTAAGAGCAATTAGGGACTGATAGGCACAAGGGATAGGGCCTTCTCGGAAGTGTCCCCCAACCCCTTGTGGAATTCTGTTTCAATTGACATCTGCTAGGCCTCACCATCACAGGCCTTCAAACGGGTCCCTAAAAACATATCTATTCACTTTGCGCTATAATTTAGTTGATTGGGTGCTGTTGTGTATATGATGCTGTTGTGATGTGTATCACAATCACCAGCACATTGTTTACACTTGGAGAGGAACAGAATGGCGGTAAACAAGTATGTTGTGTCTTTCTACTTTTCCGTGTTCTTTCTTATGGGAAAGCTAGATCCTAGGATCATTATGAGTTAGTCACATGGTTTGTATGTTCTGAATGACGTGCTAACTTGTTTTTCTGTTTGAAGCCATTTTAGAGAAGAGCAGGACTGCTTTCTCTATTCTTTCTCTCTTCTGGCTATTGCTTGCTGGACTTAGCAACAATGTAACGTCTTTGCTGAGGTGGAGTGAAGCTCAAACCTACTCCACTGGAACTAATGCTTGCTATGCATTGTACTCTGCACATGGACTGTAACTAGGAAATGTATACTCTGTAGAATATTACTTGCTAAGTAAATAAACAGGTAGAAATAGACCTGTGGAGTTACAGAGTGTTTCCTTGCTACTTGGATTAATCTGCAAACCGGGGAAGCTACAAGCTGGAGTCGGATTACAGGCAAGCTGGCTGGCAGCTGCAAACAGACACGCTGGAAAGCTGTGCAGAGGGGGGTGAGATCTGGAGATCTGTGTGTAGAATAATGGGCCTCTATGCACAGACAGGATTTTAATTCTCCCATCCAGCACACGCGGAGCTCTGCTATCACTCACGCGCCTTCAGATGCTACCTGGTTACCTGGTTTTAATTGTTAAATTTGATATTTTATTCTTGTTTTTAATCATTGTTTTACTGTGTTTTATGGTTTTAATTTGTACACCGACATGGGAGGGTTTTACCCTCAAAGGCAGCCTATAAATCTTTTAAATAAAACAAACTAAATAAATAAAATTTGGGACTGAGAACCTGACTTGATTCATGTAATTATTTCGATTTGATCTCCAACCCCAAAATGCACACATTGCTGTGATCACCCCACAAATCACAGAGCTTGTTTTGATGCTGCAGAACTGGGTCACCTCCACATAGGGATGCTGGACTATTTTCATTGTTCGAGTGCCATTTTGGGTGGAAAGGCGGGAGATACATCTTTCTGGGTACCTGCTCTGCTGAGTTGCTCAGTTAGCAAGCAGGGGGAAGTTTAACATTCAAGTAGTCAAGTCCTGCAGATCAGAATATGAAGAGAAACAAGATATTCCATTTGGGCATTTTGTTGCTGTGTCAGCGATTAAATAAGGATGATCTGTTTACTTCCTCTGTGAACCCAATACCCCATTTGAGAAGCTGATCATGACTATATCTGGGAAGATTTGTACTTCTTCTGACTTGGAATTCAATTTAAACTAGACACACAGGCATAGCTTATTCACCTGTGAACCGTGATTTTCCCAAGATGTCATATTTTAGGCCATTCCAGGACATTCCCACCCCACCCCAAAGTGACAGGACATTATGATCAGGACACTGCAGCTGTCTGCATGGAACCATTTCTTCCTCCTCTGAATATCCAGTGCTCACCAGATGTCTCTGCATTTCTATGTAAGCATTTGTGCCTGCATCCATGGAACAAATATACATGATTCTCCATGCCCGAGTCTTTGTGAAAGTGTGTACACTGACTGTAAAACAACTGAGACACACCTTTGGAATCATGTGGCCTGAAGACTTGAATGCAATAGGTTGGAGGATTGTGATGGAACTGCTACTATCACTCACAGTTTCTCTAGCCACAAGAGCCTGTGGCATGCAAAAAAACCCCCAAGACAACCTAAAAGAGATTATGGATTTTGGTGTCCATGCCATCTGTGGACCTCCAGTGGACAAGGCTATATGTTTTCGGGAACTGACGGTGTATACCCCTGTGTCCCAACATGTACTTCAGCAATCATGAGCGTCATTGGGATTGTTTCAATTTTTTGCTTTTGTGCAACTCTGTTCACATTCCTAACACTTTTTATTGATGTTAGACAGTTCCAGGGATGTTGAAGAGTCCTTGGTCTTGAGTCACGAGTTGAGTCACGAGTCTTCGGACCCGAGTCTCAAGTCCGAGTCCTTTGTCCAAAATGGTGACTCATGAGTCACGAGTCACTCCCAAAGCTGACTCCACGAGTCCCTATTAAAATCAATGGGGTTTTTTCCCAACAAAATAAGGCTACTTCACACTCAGAGCAGCCACACAGAGTAATCTCAGGTCCTTCTTCTGCCTCTCCCAAGTACACAACACATCAATCAAAATAAATCTTGACACACTGTTGGGGCTGCACTCCTGGTAGCCGTCCATAGTGGCCAAGCAGCAGCACACCTCGCTTCCATGCGCTCTTCGCCGGCAATCACACTCCTCTCCACTCCTTCTGGCACAGCCCAGGGATGTTGACGAGTCCTTGGTCTCGAGTCCCGAGTCGGGTCTCGAGTCCCATTAAAAATATTGGGACTCGAGTCCGAGTCGAGTCAGAGGGGGGACTCAGTCCGACTCATGAGTCGAGTCCTCGAGTCCGAGTCCCCATCCCTGGACAGTTCAAGCACACAGAGAGGCCAATAATATATTATTCTGTTTATTACAGCATAGTGTATCTTGTGTACTTCCTTAGATTTGTCTTGGGAAATAGAACAGCCTTTAATATGGTAGATGAATGAACAAATAAATAAATATTACACAATATCATTTAAGAGTAGGAAAAAGGCTATAATCGTTCTGATTATCAGTGACTATCAGCCTAACCTATGAGTTGCTGGGCTGGAATTGTACCACACAAGAGGTTTATTCAAATTCTGGTAAAGGTCATTGACACCAATAATAATTTCCACTGTGAAGTTTGTCAGAGTTTCTTAGCGGGGTGGAAGGCGAACAGTGAGATGATGGCTAGTTTACAGGACCTCTCTTGTGCATGTCTGGCAGCTTTAACCCTGCCCAAATTGTTTGTGGCATATGGGTTGTCTAAACTGATTATCATGAGCAGAAGCCACATTTTGCATATGTATGTATGTAAAGCATTTCTATCTCACCCTTCATTCAAAAGACTTTCAGAATGGCTTACAAGAATCAAGGTCCTTGCCCTCAGGCTCACAATCTAAACAAGACATGAGACACAAGGAAAGGGATTGGGAGGGAAAGGGGCGGGGGGAAGCATGATGGCGATGCTTCATTCAGTTGCCCAGATGGATGGGAATATATTGAACTCAGCTTTGCACTACATCTATTGTGCTTCTGGGTTGCCCTGTTCCTCTTTTCTTCTCTTCTGCAGTTTCCTCTTTTTCTCTTCTTCTGCAGTTTCCTCTTCTTTTGAGTTCAAACCTAATCTTTTTCTTCTCTCCCATCCCCTCAGGACAAGATGTTTCCTCAGAAACAGTAGCAGCTGGGGGAGGGAGGGACCACCACTGGGAGCTAGATGGTGGCAGCTCACCAAGTTGGATCTGCTTCTTCTCCCTTCCCCTCAGAGCAAGACCTTTCTGAGTCTTCCTAAAACTGTATTGGATTATGCGTGGCATCATATGAAGTTGACTTGAGTCAGGCCAATGGTCCATCTAGTTCTCCAGGGTCTCTGGAGGAGGTCTTTCCTGCTACCTCATTCTTTTAACTGAAGATGCCAGAAATTGAACCTGAGCTCTTCTACACGGAAGGCATGTGGTCTACCACTGAGCTATTGCTCCTCTTTCAAAGGGACCACAGTAATCATCCTGAATTTAATGAGTTTCAATGGCAAGTAAGGCAGACTCAGGTGACACATTTAGGATTCCACTTTTCTACATCAACACAGCTTCGCTTGTACCACTACAGCTGAAGCAGTGTAGAAGTGGAATGCCCATTTTGTATCATACATCCTTAGCTGATTTCTTAGTGGGGTGGCCAGGTGTCCTACTTTGCAGACAATAGTCCTCTATTTTGGAGAACTGGCAGAGAACAGTCTTCTATTTGATGGGCCGTCCAGTCCAAGTCTGGTTTAAAGTCAAAGAACCAGGAGGGAGAGCAGCAGGGCCTTGAAGTTGCCCATTGATAGTTAGCACCTGAGCAGCAGACTGAGCAGTCACACAGGTCACCTGGTCACAGACTTCTCCACTATGGTGAGATATATTGTATTTCTATTTAAATTATAATAATTATTTCTACATTTGCATCTATACATACAAATAAGCATATGCAGATGTTATGCAAATTGCTGTCCTTTCCCCCCGTTTTTGTGATGCATTTCCTCTTTTTTGGTGATTCATAGGTGGCCACACTACTTCTGTGTCTCACCTTATTTTTCTGTTTCTTTCCAAAGAAACCCCTAATTCCACAGCCAGCCCAGTCCTGTCCATGTTTACTTGGATGAATGCTTTGCTGCCAATAGGACATTGTCAAGTGTGGGGATGGGATTACAGCCAAAGTTCATTTATTCATGTTTTTATTTTACTTACTCATTTCCCAATCCGTAGCTCGCTTATCCACAAAGCAGCTCATTTGTGTGGCTAAGAATTTGTGTCTTTCTGGTTATTTCAAAATTATCTCCATTCCCATCTCAGTCCTGTTTCTCCTTTGTGTACTATGTGATTATTTAAAGTGTCTGCTATAGGAAATGTCAGATAGTATGTATAACTGAAGCCTAACTAAAAAATCACTGTTATTACATGTCAAAGTGTTATGTAAACTGGCTGTCAGAGCCTGCCTCCCTTGTTTGGACTTGGCCTCAACTCATAGCTGTTAAAAAATATACTCACATATTTCAGACTATGCCTAATATATGTTACAGATCACATGATGGTAAGCCTCTTCGTAATTCACAAATATCCAGAAGGGGCGAGTCTTTCAAGTTAGTAGTAATTGTTTTATGAGGCGGAATCATTCTCCATGGAAAGGTAAAAAAATTCAGCAGCAAACACAGACGTTATGTCTTCCATTATGCATCATGCTAGGTAGCTACGTGGGCATGTTTGCTTTGAAGGTATGTTTATTTGGAACTTCTGTTACCTCAGAGTCAGATTTCCTTTCCTCTCCCCTCATTCCCCACAAGTCTCAGCCCTTGAATTTGCTTTAACATTCTCCTAGCTTGCGTTCTATTCATTCCCTTCTTAAGCCTTCTTTCTGTCTTCAGCTTTCCTACCTGCAGTTAGCAGGCCTTCTTGTTTTCCTTATGGAGACTGTTCCTGACTCATAATGCTCCAGGTGGACAGTGCCTCTAGTGTCTTCTAGAAATAGAATTCTTGTCTTTCTAGTGTCCCTTCCTTTTCCACTTCCCTTGCTTCCCAGATGGCTAAGTCTTCAAGTTCCCATCTATTGCACTGGTCAATTGGAAGCCTGGAACCTTCAACTGAGGATTTCAGGGAAAACCCTCACTGAGGTTTTCTGTAGGCATCTGCACTTGTTTAATCCAAAATAAAATAAACAGGGGTGTTGAAGCTCTTTCTGCCTGAAGGCTGAATTTCATTACAGAGAAGCTCTTGGGGGGGGCACATTCCAGTGGTTGGTGGGCCAAATACAAAAGAGGCAGAGCCAAAATACCCCAAATACAAGCATATGTTAGCTTAAAACTCTTACTGCCAGTAGGTAAGCTTCAGGAGAGGCATTTCAAACTTTTAGCATGGGGGAAAAACAGCACAAAAGCCAGGAAACCACAAAATGAAACAAGGCAGGGTGAGGTGAAGGGGGTTGGTCCATCCGGGGGACCCTGGAAGCCTGCATAATTTTAATAATTCCAAATTTTTATTTTTATTTTACTCAGATTTCTGTTTCATATCTCCCCCCCCAAAAAAATCTGGAATTATTTTGTTTGAATCTGGGGGGGAAGAAAGGCTGAAATGGCTGTTGGGTAATGGGAAGGTCCAGCCCACAGCAAGGACTTCTGTTGTCTCAAGGGCCCTTGGAAGAAGCTGGGCTTCCCCCCCCCCAAACAGCCATTTTTGTACAGAAATCTGAAAATCCAAGTTAACAGAATACAAATGAACACTTTCCAGAAGAAAGGAATTACAAAAATTATTTTAAATCCAAAAATATGGAAGAAGAAAAAACATGTAATATTTTCCAGTGCTCCTCCCTAGTTCTTCAATCACAATGGAGGTGTCCTCTCAGATTCTTCTCAGATTTGTTCAAGATGTATCTGGGTTTTCCCAGGGAAATAACTAGAAAAACCCAGATACATCTTCTGAGTCAATCCCAGGGTTTGCCAGCCCAGCTCTCTGCACCAGACTGTTCCCCCTCGCCCATCCCTGCCACCACCTGCCAGTCCTCCCTGCACTTCTTAAGGTGGCCTTGTGGCCTCTTTTACGGAGAAAAGTCCTCTATTTGAAGGGCTGGCAGATTACCATCCTCTGTTTGAAGACTTTGTTTGAAAGCTTGTCCTGTTCAATTCCAGTTTAAAGATAACGAACCATAAGAATGGTTGCCCATCAACAGTTAACACGTGGGCAGCAAGAGGAATGAATTTTTTCTTCCATCCCTCCAAATTGCCACACTGCTGCTATTTTGCCCTAATACCTCCATGTTGTTGGTTTCTTACTCCTAGACTGGCCATAGTTAAGCAGCTAATGACAACAGGGCTTGACTGGCAGGATTAGCTGCCACCCGCCATTGAAATGGACACAAGAATGTGCTAACAGCCATGGAACACTCGGGCGTGCTAAACCAACCTCCCTTGCACCCATAATTAATCATGGCAACATCAGTAGAGGCTGCTGTCTCCAATGTCAGTGATAGCTCCTTTAAAGTTCAGACAAAAACCAGGAGTGGATACACTGCCCTGCTGACATTGGAGTCACCAGCCTTCACTGGGCAACATCCTACCACTCATAAGTTGACAATACCAAGAGCCTGTGCACGTTTGTAGCCTACTAGTATCTAGTGCTTTAAAAGAGCATACACAGAGCATACAGTGAGACGGTGGAGGCAAATGGGTGCCTGTTCCAAACTTTAAAGATCTAGGTCACCCTACAGTTACTACAATCTTGTATGATATAAGAAGGTAAAGTTACAAATGGCTAAAATCCAGCAAAATGAAGAGTTGTGCCAGCAATTCAGATGGTAGCTAGCAGCTGAGTTGCTATGTTTAATCTCAGATAAATGAATGTAATTATATACAAAGGGTATTTGACAATAGAGAAAGAGACAGAACTATGATCAAATGGCTGGACGTTAGAAGCATTCACAACAGAAAAAGAAAAAAAAACAACAATTGCAAACAGCAGGGATTATGGAATATTTTACCCAAGTGATATGACCTGCTTCTAGATGGAGGGCTCCTAGTGCTACCCATTAGAAGGCAATGTGCAGTTATTCTGTCTCTTTGTCCTTAATAAATTTTCTGCAGTAAGAAAAAAAGACAGAAGAAGCAATGGGGAAACATGGGGTAGGGTATGAGTGAAAGATGACTGTCTGAACACACACTGTTAAATTCCAGGAACGAGGCAGAGTGATGGGCCATCTGGAAGCACCCATGGCATACCCCTGGCCACTCAGCTTTAAATTTGGGTTTGATGTTTACTTCACTTTAGCCATAACTCACATTTGATAGTGTTCACCTTTCTAGAGGCCAATTGCACCAGTACTCCCATCACCACCTTTACATTGACTAGGATTTGGAATCAGCATATTGTAAGAAATTATAAATTACCCTCAGTTAGAGGAATGGGTAAAACCATGCTATGGCTTTGTATTACGTTAGTGAGACAAAATGATTAAATTGCTGTCACTGATACATGCAACTCTATGAATTCATCTTGCCTTATTTTGATTGTTGAATCATTGAAATAACTGTTGACAACTATTCCCTCTAGCATTTTAAACTTCTGACTCTTTGTTTATGAATTCTTCTCTCTTCTGATGACTAACATTGTTTTCACTTTCTTTTCCTATTTGTCTGCTTCTATTGCACAAGAAACAACTTATTCTAGTCGCTTTAAATTAGATTACTCAACTTCTCTGTATTTTCCCTGCTAAATACAGTCTGATCAGCAAATACTTTCTTCAAAATCACTTGTTCTGCTTACCCTACCCCAAATCTTTCTGGTTCAGGAGTTAAGGAAATGTATTTCAGAACAATGAGAAAATATCTAATACACTTTCTTTGAGAGATGTGGAAGTGCATATTTTGGGTAACATTAAAATTACATATATGCACAAAAATGCAAGTACCACCACCACCACCATGAACAACAACAGCAACATATACACACTTACATAAGTCTAAAAAACAAGAAACAGCAAGACAAAAGCCATATAATAAAAATGTAAACACACTAGCAAAAGGCAATATAAAAATCGGAGAATAAAACAAGTTCAGTTCATATGGCCCCAGTCAAGTACCAAGCTTGTCTGGACTAGCTGGCATTTCCAGACCATCTTCAAGGCCAGCCCCATGTAAAGCACATTACAGCAATCAAGTTGAGGTTACATGAACATGCAAAATAGTTGCATGTCCTTATTGTCCAGAAAGGAGGCACCATTGGCAAATGAGCTGAAGCTGATGAAATACACTCTTAGCTACTTTCTTCATTTGAAAATTTAGCTACTAAGCTGGATCTAGGCTCACTGCAGGCCCAAGTTGCGAAGTTTATCTCTTGGGGGTAGTGAGATCCTGTCTAAAACATGTAAATCTTTGTTTCTTGGGCCTCTTAAGGACAACATTGTTTACCTGGACCAAATTTCACTTCATTCACCCTTTTCTAGTCCACTGGATTCTAAACAGGCACTCAGGGAGCTAAGTGCTATACCTGGATTTCACATAAGGCAGAAAGAGAGTTGAGTGGCATCAGCATATTGGTGACGCCTCACCCTAAATCCCCAGACAACCTCTCTTAGTGGTTTCATGGAGGTGTCAAAAATGACCGGGGAAGGTTAAATTGCTTCCCTTCACATGGGCAGACCATTGCCTGGTGAGTTTTAGACTTTCAATAACCATCTGCGGTTTTAGATGGGCGCTATTATGGCATTCCATACAAAAACAGATTATGTCCCTGTAATGAACAAGAAATTGAAACTCTGGAGCATATTATTTTTGAATTTAATTTCTACAGGGACGAGCGTACGAGACTTATTTGCCCAGAAATGAGAAAATTCCCTGGAAGGTCCTTGGGATGGTATTTAAAATGTTTTTTTAACTGACACAAACAAGTCCATCACAGAGCTAGTGGCCAAGTTCCTTTTTTCTGCACAGAAAACGCATAGGTCGATTCTTGCGTCTGATTTAAAATTTTAAAATTGCTTTCAGGATATGTAACCTTACAAATTGGTTAAATTGTTTTATATGTTTACATGAGTTTTGTTGGGTCTGTGACCGCATAATAAAGATTGATTGATTGATCTACTTTCAATAACCTTTAACCTCTGCTGTGGTGGGGGGGCTATTGTGATGGTCTGCCTCCAAAGGCTGATTGGATCTGATAGCTCTGAGGGATTTCTAGCTGGTATGGACAGCAGTTCTGCTGACACCTTGGTTAATCTCTGGAATGTGGAGATTACCTGGATGATTGATACAATCACTACTAAGTATGTCTCCCTCCTGATCTTGTTGGTCCTGATGATGTGGACTAACATCCTTTGGGGAGTGCAATTGACCATGTGTATTAGATCCTTGCCCATCCCAGCTGATAAAATCAGTTCAGCCAGGCTTAGATATGTCAGTTAGTGAAGCAATAAATACCTCTCTTAGAGATAATTTTTGCCTACAGGAGTAAAGGTGGTACAGCTTCTTCTACAGAAACATCTTCAGATTCCTCTGAATTGAATACCTATCACCCAGTGTCCATCGTTCATCTATTGTGAAAGGTGTGTGGACATGTGATGGTGATGTAGCTCCAGGGCTTTCTGGATGAAATTGATTATCTGTATCTTCCTTTTTTGGAGTGTGTGTGCTGGTTTTGAGACAGAAACTGCCTTAGTGGATGACTTAAACTGGGAAATGAACAGGGTGAGTGCAATGTTGTTGATTCTCTTGAACCTCTCAGCAGCATTAGATGCTATTGACTATGGTATCATTCTGGTCTGTCTTCATGGGATGGGCCTAGGAAGTGCAGTGTTGAGTTGTTATGCTCACTCTTGGGAGGTCAGACCCAGAAGGTGGTGCTGGGAACTACTGCTCTTCCCCTTAGCCAGTGGCCTATGGGGCTCCACAGAGTTCCTTCTTCTTCCCTATATGCTGTTTAATACCTACATGAAATCACTTGGCAAAGTCATTCAAAGATTTAGAGTGTGAAGTCATCAGTCTCTTTCCCTTTTCCTCTGAGATAAATATGAGGGGGAAATCCTCAATTGCTGTTTATCAGCTGTCAAGGACTGGATGGGAGAGAACAAATTGAAGCTTAATTCATACAAAGTAGAAATAATGTAGGTGGGCCATGGGTGGACCATCTGACTTGTGTTGGGTGTGCAGGCGGACTTGGATGGGTCTCCCCCTAAAAAATCAGGTTCATAGCTTGGTGGTGTCCCTTGACCCAGCATTCCTGTTAGGTGTGCAGATAGCATCAATGACCTTTTTCCAGCTTCAGATGATGCACTTACTACACCCCTTGCTGACATAATTGGACCAAACTAGTTGCAGTCCAAAAGCGTTGATTGAAGCCAGATTGAAATGGATCCAGCAGTAATATTTAGAATGCTTATAATAAATAAATTGAAGTGAGACACCAAAGTGACAAACAAGCCAATTCTTAATGCAAGCTTCAGAGGTAGAGTATTCTACATTTTACGCTAAGCGCACAATTCTTACGTGCTCCATTGTACTGACACTCCCCTCCACGATATGCACCAGTGCAACTCTCAGGCATTCCTGGGAGCAGATATTGTGTGGCCCACATATCATGTAACTACTGTTAGCTTTGCCCTACTCTTTCTGGCCAGCCTTCGTGGCTGTGCAATAAATAAAAAACCTCAATAAATCTGTATCTTGTTTTTAAAACTAAAGTATTATTTGGTGTCTAAGCAACAGCCCAAAATTAGATGTGGTATCTAAGATATACAGTAAATACAAAATGTAGTTTGTAGAGTTATAAATTTACTGAAGCTTATAGATACATTTTTATTACATATACCTACTTATATTGATATTTTGCTGGAGGGGACAGGACACAATAGAAAAAATAGTTTTGCCTAAACAGTCTACAGGCAATAATAAAAGCATGCTTTGTGGGGATGTTGACATTGCTAACAGCAATTATCCATCAACGTTTGGATCAGATATATGTTGTTCAGGCATTTTATTAACCATTTAGCATTGTTATTTCCAGGGTTTGCTTAGTAATGATGGTACAGAAATGGAGCAACACTTTATCAAATTTTTACTGCATTCTGATATTTCATTTTAGCAGCACGCTGGGAATTCCTCTACATTTTCTCCACTGGCTTATGTGCATTTTGTCTAATATGAGAAAACATGGCTATTTTTGATCCAACAATTATTACAGTCATAATACCTGTGTGGGAAGTCATACCAGTGATCAGGTCCAGTGGCTGCTCTCTGCTGTGGCCTGCTTGGATGGATGTAAACACAACTTGACCAGGAGTGATGCGACTTAAGTTGAATCAATACAGTCTAGTTTCAAAATTAGAGTTTCACTCTACTCTGTGATGATCAGAGCTCACCTCAAATACTGTGTCCAGTTCTGGACACCACTTAAGAAAGATTCAGATAAATTGTAATGAGTTCAGAGAAGGGAAATGAGGATGATTAGGGAAATGGAAACTAAGTCCTACAAGGAAAGATTGAAGGAACTGAGGTTTTTTTTAGTCCTGAGAAGAGAAGACTGAGCAGGGAATATGATAGCACTCTTCAAGTGCCTAAAGGGTTGTCACACAGAAGAGTGCCGCAACTTGTTCTCTATCATCCAAGACTAGGACACAAAATAATGGGCTTAAGTTACAGGAAAGCAGATTTCGGTTGAACATCAGGAGAAACTTCCTAATGGTCAGAGCAGTCAGACAATGGAACCAACTGCCTAGGGAGGTGATGCTGGAGGTATTCAAGCAGAGACTGGACAGCCATTGATTTGTCAGGGTCTCAGGAGTCAGGGATGCTTTAAACTGGAGTCCTGCACTGAGTAGGGGCTTGGACTCTATGATCTAAATGGCCCCGTCCATTCCAACTCTATGATCCCCTCAACCACCATGGAACCCAAGGTTATTTTGCTGGGGCAAAAGCTATTTTGGGGTAATAGCTTATTTTTATTCTGCTTGCTGCTCTCTTTAAGATGGTTTTACTACATTTCTGTGGAGATAAGCTACACAGAAATCTTTAAATAGAAGTAAGGGAGTGATTCCTATGGTCCCTAGACAGTGTCGGGGGGGGGGGGGAATAGGATTTTTTGGATACCCAGCTCCAACCCCGGACCTGGGGATCAGAGCTTCAAGCCTCCACCCCCGCCCCCTCACAGCTGGTGCAGAAAGAACCACGCTGGCTGCTCTCCGAGGTCAGAAAAGCAATCTTGGAGATGGGGCAAAGGGGGGGGGGGAGAGTAGGAGACTGGAGTGTCCAGGATACAAGGTATCCTGAAGCCACTCCAGCCTCCTTCCCTCCCACTTCAAAAATGTCCATCTAGTGAAAATGAAGAGCAGAAGGAGTGGGGAGGTGAAGATCTCCTCTGTCACTCCTCCCCCTCTGCATCAGATGAGCATGAGCCTCCGAGTTCTGGGGCTTACTCTCATCTCCATAGGACTGCACCCTACGCTCAGGTATTTTTGTAATATCATCTACTTTTTTACAAATATACACGTTGAGCAGGGAGAAGTACGGTAGGCAGGTATTATTATTATTATTATTATTATTATTATTATTATTATTATTATTATTATTATATTACTAATTATTATTTATAGAGCTCCTGCAACTAGGTCCTTTACCACTGGAAGCAAGACAAAAGGCTCAGCTCAGTCTACGAGAGTCTTTCAAGCAGCATCAATCCCCCAAACACACTGGCTATCAGGCTATTGTTTACTAAGGGTTTTTTTTTAGCCTGCTTTTCAATCCAGTCATATTTTCAAAGTGGTGTACAAGTAAAAGATTTTGACAATAGAAATAAAATTCAATGATTAAAAAAAAAACCCTCCCTGGCAGTTTAGGACTGGAGTTAAGGCTATCTCATGTTGGCTCAAGTTCCATAAAGTCAAGATATTGGAACCTAAGGCACTTAACAGACATGCCCATGACCAGTGATGATGTTGTGCAAGGTCCATGCACCCAAAATCCAGATGGGAAGGATAGAGTGCCTGGGACCAGCAAAGATACCGCATGTTGTCCTGTTCCTGCATTGCCTTATGAAGCATCTGAGCCTGTACTGCTAGAAGAATCCTCCTGTGAGTTGACCCATGCCTCTCTGTTGCTCACAGCAGTAGCCAGCAAAATGGGTAAAACAGTGGGAAGGATGCTATTGTAGCACCTTTCACCATCTTTATGTTGGCTCAACAGAGGGGACATTTTTGTGGCACTGCAGTAAGACAGAGTAACGTGAGAGTTCAAGGTTCTTCAGTGAACAAGATAAAAATATTCATTCAGCGCCACACTGAGATGTCCACCAGCAGGCATGCTGCAAGACATCTGCAGTTGCTTTGGAACCTGAGATGCTTGGTGTGGGGATCTGGGTGGTATGGTGTCGCAGTTGAAAAGAAGTGATAAGTGGACAGGTTAAGCACCCTCTTCCAGGGCACCATTTCCTTGCTTCACATTCCTCCCAGCATTGCTTTTCAACAGAAAAGCTATTTGGACTAAGGTCTGTGAACTCTGTTGTCTAACTGGAATCTCTATATAAGTCCCTGGGAGTGTCTTTTAGAGGGGAAGAGCCTACACACACACTGAAATATAAATAGTTAAGCAACCCATTCCAGCTCAAAATCAGTATATTCCATGCATCCCTACACACACACTACCCCAATGGTCCTTTTCTTGGTGCCTCTTAATCTTTGAAACAGGAGGATTATTTTCAAAACTTACTTGGACACTTTGCAGTACTGGCACCATCATCAGTAGCGATGGTGCTAGGAAACATAGTTACAAACACTAAATCCCAAGTCATCATCAGCAGTAACACTCACCCCTGCTGCCTGCATCAGAGAAGAGCCCCCATTTCCAATGAGAAACTGTAGCACAGGAGATCCACCTCACTCTAATGGTCTCACCTGCCTAATGGTAGGACCAGCCCTTCACCTGTCTACCACAAGATGTAATTTTGCCCTAAAGGTAATTCAAAAATATACCAAGGAAAGATGATAATGTACTACCTCAATGAATGTATAAAACAAACAATGAGATATTTATAAAATACTCAATTACATGAAAACCTGTTTTGGATATGGTCAAAGAGAAGCTAGTTACATTACATATCACCTATTCTAAGATGAAATGAATGTTTTAGTACCATCAGTGATGGATAGCATTTTTTTTACCCTGAATCTTTTTTCTTTTTTGTTCTCCTTCTTTGCAGTTAAGAAAAAAGTAGGTAAGAAAAAGAAATCAACCATTCTGTTCAAAGGTTATGGCCAGTTAAAACTTCTGTTTAATTATTTATGAGACAGCAGGATGACCAATGGGACTTTTGCTTGCCCTGCTGGAGAAGTAATGAGACCATTACAGTCAGTTTAACACTATGATAAACAACATCCATAGGTGACCTTTCAGAATCTTTGCCAAGCTGAATTTATAGGTATCGCAGGCTCTTCTTTTCAGGTAAAAAATAATAATAATATCAAAGATGTTCAAAAAGACTCGACTAGACACAGTATCCCAAGCTCAGGAGATAATCATAAATAAGGTTCCTTTCTTAAAAGGCGAAGGGGTGTCTCTCACACATATTTTATCTAGATACTTTTTATCTAGATCTAGTTACTTTTGGCTACCTTATGGGTGCTTTGCTTTGATTCTGCTTGATGACATGATTGAGAGTTAATGGCTCTTTCTTAGTATGTTAGACTTTATTTGAAACAGAGTTAAACTTTATTTCTTTTCACAGTCTTTGCACACATCCATTTCACTGAAATAGAATTCAAAGGAAGATTATTTTTTTTAGAATAAGTGTTAATAAGTCCTTTAGATATACAAAAATATAATAAAATCCACTTCATTTCCCATCCTGAAAATGAATACAGTAATACCTTGGATTGCAAGTAACTTGGTCTGAGAGCATTTTGCAAGACAAGCAAATTTTTAAAATAAATTTTGACTTGATAAACAAGCGACGTCTTGCAATACAAGTGTAGGGATGTAACCGCTCGCCTCTAGTGGGTGTAGCGGGCCAAAATCGGCCATGCTCACGCCCGCCAGAGACTTGCTTTGATATAAGAGTGTTTTGGATTACAAGCACGGTTCTGGAATGAATTATGCTTGCAATCCAAGGTATTACTGTATCAAAGAGCACAGATATGAGCACATGAAAACTTTCATAGTAGGCAGTTGAATGAAAGTTATATGCCGACTTCCTTCTAAATGCTAGAAATATTTAACAGTAGGAGATCAGACAAGTGCCCCCAATCAAGAAATTGCTAATGGCTACAAAAACTCAAGAGCAGTTTAAGTACTAAGAAAATACCTTTTAAAATTAGCTTGCTTAAAGAGTCGTAGCAGGAAGATTTTTGTACTTTGCTGTTTAGAACCTACACGAAGTGGCCACATGGAATTTAGATGCGGCGTATTACTACTGAATGGGAGAACAGGAAAGCGTTGTCTCTTGATACATATAGATATCAAATAGGCCATGTCTCTCTAGCACTAGAGTTGAAAAGCTAGCTCTTGAGATCCAGCTGCCACTGTTCTAGCTAGACCCCTTATGTTGTCAGCAAAACATTATTATTTTTTCCCCATTCACTCTTCATGTTGCATCCGTCTGTTGTCAGTTATCATCCTTAAGTGTTTTTCCTCACTAGCATTTGTATTTTTTAGGATACAAAAATTCCTGTATCTATCCATCTATGTATCTTTCCATCTATGTATGCTACATGGACTATCTATAAACATCATTTCCACCTCCTTGAAAGATTTCATCGTTGCCTCTGGAAAATCCTGCGAATTACTTGGGAAGATAGGCGAACAAATTTATTTATTTATTTTATTTATTTATTTACATTTATTAATCGCCCATCTGGCTGGCAACCGGCCAGATGGGCGATTACATAGGATAGTACATAGGATAAAAACAAGATAAAATACATTTAAAACAGTATAATTTTTTTTAAATCTTAACCCACCCCATATTCCCACCTGAACAGCCAGATTTTTAATGAGCGGCGGAAGCTCAGCAGAGAGGGGGCATGGCAGAGGTCACTCGGGAGAGAGTTCCACAGTACGGGGGCTGCCACAGAAAAGGCCCTCTTCCTTGTCCCCACCAGTCTAGCTGCTCTGTCAGTGTACTGGAAGAAGCAAAGACTACTAGCATTGAAAAAATGATCCTTCAACGCCAACTTCAATGGACCGGTCATGTTGTTCGAATGTCTGACTGCCCTCTCCCAAAGCAGTTACTTTATTCCCAACTCAAGGATGGAAAGCGGAATATCGGTGGTCAGTATAAAAGGTTTAAAGATATTCTTAAGACTAATCTAAAAAAAATGCAATATAAACATCGAAAACTGGGAAGCTCTGGCCCATGAGCGATCTAAATGGAGGTTGGCCTCTCACAAAGGTTCCATGGACTTTGAAGAAGCCCGAGTGCAAGGTGAAACGGAGAAACGTGCTAAGCGAAAAGCACATCAAACGAATCCTTTACAGGACCATCTTCCATCTGGTAACCTATGTCCTCACTGTGGGAAGCTGTGTGGATCTAGAATTGGCCTCCACATTCACTTACGGACCCATCGCTAGAGTCTATACAATTTTTTAGAATTTCCTGCTTTTATAATTTTCTTCTTGTAATTTTATCCTGGAAGATAATCTTACTTGGTCACGAGTGATCGCCTACTACTACTGCTACTGCAGAACTATTCCATTAGAATCCTGCCCCCTCATTTTCCTTAATGATATTTGCTTGCTAAAAGCTAGCATTTAAAAAACATGATATTTATTAAGCAAAGTCTTGCATAATAGTATCAGCTGTAGAATTTACAAATAAATCTCAAATGTAGCATCCAGTCCACCAATCTTCAAGCCTGTACCCTTTGTAAATTATACCCCTTACATCCGGGCGATGAGGAAACTGTGCCCCCACCAGAGATGCTATTGGACTGCAACTCCCTTCAGCCCCAGCCAGCTTTGCCAGTGGTCAGGGATGATGGGAATTGTAGATTGGCCACTGGTTCCTCATCCCTGCTCTACATGTTCTGCTACAATTCTTGGCATGTTTAGCTGAAACACTAATGCCTTGTTTCCATCAACCAAATTCCATGGATAATGAACACTGTGTGTGTGTGTGTTTGACTCATTGTCCCTGCTGGTGACCACCACCCATTCATCTAAATCATTGCACAGAGCATACACATGTTCAGGCACAGGACCAGTGCAAGGCAATTTGGTGCCCTAGGCAAGATCAGATATTTAGCGCCCCCCCTCCCACTTGAGAGCGCTGTATTTTTTTTCAAGGTGTTTCTGGCGCCCCCTTTAGCCCTGCACCCTAGGCAGCTGCCTAGTTGGCCTAATGGTAGCACTGGCCCTGTTCAGGCGGTATGTATGTAATTTTTGTATGTGGGATCTGTGGGTTGTATTCAACAGTGTTAGAAGAAAGCTAGTTCCAAACTATGCATAAGGGGAGAATCCAACTAAAAATCCACTTGCCAAATTAAGCTTTACAAAGTGGTCTGCGAGTGCTTGAGGAATGAGAGCAGAGCTCTGCTATCGCAGCAAATTCTTCTGTTAACGGTATTGCTCGATGTAGGCCTGTATACATTACATTTTGGTAGGCTGATCAAATGAGCATAGGTGGAAGATGGTGGCTGGGCCAGCAGGTATGATCTTGACCCCTCCCCCATACTTCCATTATCCTTGGGAATCAGTTGGCTGAGTTGGGCTAAAATATACTGGTGGGCGAAGGTAGTCTTTTGCTAGTATTTCATACCTGTCCATTCCCGTTCGCTATCACCACTATTAGTAACATTAAAAATGGAGGCTAGGACTGGAGGGAAGAAGCAAGCAGAGGCAGAATCAAGGAGTAATGGAGGCAAAAGCAGGAGAGCAGCTCAAAATATTTTACCTTTTATACTTTCAAATGATGATCGCTACGAATTTGGCTTATGTTGCAGCGATTTCTCTCCCTCTCCTGAAACTGAAGGGCAAGAAAGAAAAGAAAGAGAAAAACAATTTAAATTCCCTAATCTCCCAGTGTGGCTCTAATGTTGCCTGTTGTTGAGAATTTACATTGGCAAACATTTCTGAAGAGGAATGAACTTCCCCACTCCCTGTAGCACCAAGGGCTTATCCAAATGATTGATGCGTGTATGTCCCAACCACATTGTAGCTTTTGCACAATAGTCCTATAAATCCCCATTCAAAGGCAAGTGTGATAATCTGTCTGAATGGAGAGTGGAAGAGGTAGTCTTGTTGTAAGGGATATATGCACTGCTCTTGACAACAGAGTAGAGGTCTGTCCCAATCCTGTATGCTCCTCTGTCTCTAGCCTTCAGACTAAATTAAATCAAGACTAAATTAAATAACTCAAAATGGCCACGAAAAGGTGCAGCTCTGCCAACGGTGGGCTGAAAACTAGAAAGTACTTCTGTACTTGGGTAGCCATGTGTCCTACTTTGCAGGGGACTATCTTTGAAGGCATCCTCTATTTCAGTGTTCTCCAGCTTGGGTCCCCAGATGTTTTTGGCCTACAACTCCCAGCATGCCCCAGCCAGCGTAGCTGGCTGGGGCATGCTGGGAGTTGTAGGCCAAAAACATCTGGGGACCCAAGGTTGGAGAACACTGCTCTATTTGAAGGGATGTCTAGTCCAAGTCCAGTTTAAATATAAAGGACCCTAAGAATGGAGATCAGGGGCTTCAAAGTTGCCCATTCATAGTTAGCACCTGGACAGCAGCCTGAGCTGACACACAGGTCACCTAGTCACAGTCTTCCCCAATATCGTGAGATGTATGGCTTTATATATATATATATATATATATATATATATATATATATAAAACCATACATTAGCTGTTGCCCACGGCTTCGCTCGCGTGGATTTTAGGATTTGGTATAATTGTTTTTAAAAGAAAAATGATTGAAAAAATGCAGTGTCTCTGACTGAAAGTGTAACGTTTAGGCTGGGTGCTGGCAGCAGAAATCTTTTGTGACAGAAATATCTGTTCTTAAAGAAAAATCAGGTTAATCCTGTAAGTCTACAGGTGATGAAGAGTGACCATGCCAAGTCTGGGGTAGATCCATCTAAACGTGATGGAGCCTATGCGACGATGCCCCCCACACAACAGTCAGTCAGTCATGTAAAATGTTTCCCTCCCTTTTCACCCCCTCAGAGAACATTCTAAATGGCCTAGGGGAGATTTGCATACCCAGCCCTATTGGCCCCTGCAGGAATTCATACGAACATTCTAAATGTTCTATGGGCTATTTGCATAACTGCTGCTACTGGCTGCTGCAGCAAGTTGGCTCCTGCAGCAATTATGAGGTGAGGCCTATTTGCAGAACTGCAGATATGAGAGTGGGGCGATTTTGCCCCCTTTTTTCACCCCCTTAGGGACAGAATTTCCCAAAATCCTTCCTTAGTGGGGGTCTACGTCATAAAAGCAATGTCCTTCAAAATTTTACGTTCCTAGATTAAACGGTTTGAGCTGGGTGTTGATGAGTCAGTCAGTCAGTCAGTCAGGACACTTTATATATATATATATATATATATATATATATTTCAAAATTTGCAGCTATACATATCAATTAACCTTTGCGAATTTTATCTATAGGACATAAACCTATGTCCTATTTTGTCCTCTTTTGGGGTGATGCATGTCCCCTTTTTGACAATGTGCATGTACCCACCCTATTCTGTACTGTAATCAGGACTGGTGCAAGGCAGTTTGGTGCCCTAGGCAAGATCAGATATTTAGCGCCCCCCTTCCCACTTGAGAGCGCTGTATTTTTTTTCCAAGGCGTTTCTGGTGCCCCCTTTAGCCCTGCGCCCTAGGTGGCTGCCTAGTTGGCCTAATGGTAGCACCGGCCCTGACTGTAGTGGCACAGATAAAAAGTTGTTTAAAAAAATTAAGATGCAAAGACATTGTGAGGGCTAGACCTGTGGCAGGCACTTCTGGTCAGGGAAAGCTCAAGCAAGCACATACCAGTACATGGAAATATAACTTCTGGTGGAAAACAATTACATGGAGCTATGTCCTAAGTATGCATGTCAACAGGAACAAATCCTTTGTTTCAAGAGTGTGTGTTATTGTCCTGTTTTCATTACTATAGGTCTTACATGCAAAAAGTAAAATAATCACACCTTATGTTCTTAAAGTACATGTTAAGGTTAAAAAAGTGTATCCAACCAAAAGTGAGCCTCCGTACCTTACTGAATCTTGCCCTGGCTGGCACCAACTAAAATGTGAAATGGTGCTGACAAAAACCACCATGTGAAACAACTGGGTAACAATGCAGGTAAACCAGGGCCGGCGCTACCGCTAGGCAAACTAGGCGGTTGCCTAGGGTGTGCGGCTGAAGAGGGCGCGGAAACGCTGCGCTCCTCTTCGCTGCCACTGCGCCGCCCCCACCAGGCCTCCGCCTCCCCACCCTCCTGCCTGCCGCCGCCGCTGCCACGCCTCCCCCCGCCCGCTCGCTCGCTGCTGTGCCTCCCCCCGCCCTCCCGCTCGCTGCCGCTGCGCCTCCCCCCGCCCTCCCGCTCGCTGCCGCTGCGCCTCCCACCGCCCTCCCGCTCGCTGCCGCTGCGCCTCCCACCGCCATCGCCACCCCCCCAGAACGAGATTACCACCTGACATCGGGATTATCACCTGACCTGGTGGGTGTTACTTGAGTTCAAGTATACAAGGCCTTTGGTCAGGAGACATGGTCTCGAGGTGATGTGACTCAGCGGCCTTGAACAGATTTGGGGTAAACATGTTGATGAATAAGATTATACAACTGGGTGAGTAATATCCTATTTATAGGTGCAGGGTCTGGGGTATAAAAGCTAACACACTTGATGATAGCTTCACTTCCGTCATTCCTCTTCATCTCTCTTCTCTGCTGCTTGCTTGTCTCGACACGACATGTGTCTTGATTTGGACTTCACTTCATCTAGCCTTACCACTGGGGTATAGGTTTTGAGTCTGCTATGATGTAGTGAGTAGAGATGCATTGATTGCCTTAATCCCATGTAATTGGGTCTTACAAATAAACTCTTTAATCTTTATTAACTGCTGTTATCTCCTCCTTCCGCTTGCGTGACTGGGACTGAGGGTCATTGGCTAGGGGAGCTTTTGAACCCGGGTCAGTCCAACTCTCACATCGGTTATGGGCCCAGAGATAAGGATCTGATGGTTATCTGATGGGCAGATAAGCCACAGAGACGCAGTTCGGAGAAATTCAGCAGTTATAGAGTTAAGAGAAGTTGTTTACTATTTGTAAGAACGGTTTGTAAACAAACCAGAGAAGGCGAAGGTTTGTTGCTAAAGATGGTGCTGATAACAGCGGCTTGGAATGCAGCACAACAGAAGAATGCAAAGAGACGGAGGATTTTTCGTTTTGAAAGCAGCTGAAACGGAGGTGCCAGGCTTGGCAAAATCCGAGGATCGGGCAGCTACTAGGCTGAAAAGTGAACAACGCTGGACACAAGGATTTGTTTTCCACAGCTTGCTGGAGTGATTGTCAAGGAGCTGTATCGGGCAAAGAAATAATCTTCAGGAGGCTCTGTGTGTCTTACTCATTTGAGACAAGGCTACAAGCAGGAGGATCATATTTCATTTACAGTTTTCTTCACACAGCAGCGGATCAGCTATCTTTTGCATTGTATCAACAAGTGGCTTGGATTACAAATTGCGTGGATTACGTCTGACGTGGGTAAAGCGTCTGGAGCGTCATGTCGCAGCAAAGTCACGTGTGACAGGAACGTATCTGGGAAACTTGATACTACAGCGGAGGCTGTATCAAACCAGCGGAGGCGTGGTTTTAACACAACAGAGAAAAGCAGCGCGGCAGTTTTGAACAGAGAAAGCTGTGCTTAAAATGTGAAGCTGTTCTTCATTTTCTTCATGTGGGATCACAGAAGAAAGGAGCTTGAAATCAGCAGGGGTGCTGCTGAAGGGAAAACTTTGTGTTTTAACCCAGGACATAACAAAATGGACATTATTTTGTTTGGGCAGAAAACATTGGATTGTTTAAACGAAGCTTTCTGTGTTGGACATAAATAAACAGGAAGAGGACTATGCAAATGGTCAAGAGTTTAACAGTCATGTTTTTGAAACTGTATTTCTTGAAAGTTGGATAACTTGGAATCAAGGAAGTGTAATATATGCTCTGAAATGTCAGGAAATGTACTGAATGTATATATGACTTGAGTATATTGTGGATTTTTCTGTAGCAAAATGTAGAATACTGAATAATTAGTAAGTATGTTTATATGGCAAAGCTAAGAGATGGATTATTTCTTTTATACTGTAATGGTGTAATAAAGAAATGGAGAGTTGTACTGATGCAACTATAAAAGGTTAAATGCTTATATGTATGACATGTACATGCAGGCATATCACATGAATGTTTGATCATTTAGATTCACAGGCTTGTGAAAGAAAATGCAAACTTTGGTGGGGAAAGCATTGGGAAATTGTAATTTTCACATGAAAGGTAATTTTGTGCACATAAACAAGGGATGCTAGCTTCAACAGGTAAACTGGAAGGCAAGCTAAAAAAACAGTTCATTTCATTTCAATTTGTTCTTGGTGATCTTGTGGATACTCTGATGGTTTGTAGAGGAGGCACGTTATTTCATGATGTCAATTGATCAATACACGAAGTACAGGTTGTGTACATGTTAGATAGAAAGCTGGAGTATTGAACAAAGTCAAGGTGTTTTGTGCTTGGGTGGGAAACAAGCATATTACCCATGTTACCTATTTCTTTCGAGATTTGGGGAAGTTCAATTCAGTGCATGTTTTGATGCATTTCTAACAGGATGTGATATTGAACACATGGATTATGTGGAAGAGTAAACAAACACTCAGAAGAGGTGATACTAATTTGGATAATGAGGTTTGGGTAGAAGCTCTTAAATGTTTTGATTATGTACATGATAGAAGTTTTAGTTCTGTGTGATTGAACTGTACACCTTAGAGAAAGTAGTGTAGAAGGAGGAATCTTCTGGAGAAACATTTCAGGATCTTGGATCTGATATGTAGGTACATACACCTCAAAGTTAGAAGAAATCTGTAAGGGAGCTTACAAGATATTTTTCTAGAAATGAGAATATTGTGTTTCACATGAATAACACTTGGATAGTGAGATTATCTAGAAGTGTTAAGTATAATGCTGAATGAAAAATGTGAGATCATTTTTCAAAATTAATTCTGTTAATGCAGGGGATGCATCAAGCTCAGAGTCAGAATAGAAAAACATTTGCTGAAGGACAGTCAGGTAAATTTGACAAACTTTGATACACATTTGGTTTGGTGGAGGCTAAACAAATGATTGTTCATCATTGGTGCAAATTTTATTGGAACAGGAACCTGATAACTGATGAAGTAAGGAACAGGTGAGTCAAACAACCTGTGAGATATCAGGATGAATTTGAAGGAAAAGCCATTTGAAACTTCAAAATTTCAAAGAGGTAAAAAAATTGTCTATTAAGGAAGCTGAACCATAGCTTCAGGCTATGCAAGCTGAGTTGAATTCTTTGGATAAAGAACAAAACATGGAAGCTGGTGAAAGAAACAGCAGTCCATGGAACTCATTGTTACCAGATAGTTTTTTAAGTGAAAACTAACCAGATTGGAAAAGGTTACATGACAAATAGCAAGATTGGTTGCTTGTGATTTTTGCTCAGTAAAAGGAGCAGGATAATCAGAGGATGAGTGCAACAACAATTTGCTTTGGAAACAGTTAGACTGGTGTTTAAAAATGTGAAGATGTATGGATATTTCACAAGTTGAAATATTGGAACATAAGCATTTTAAATGAGAGGAAGTCTTTAAATGGAAAACTGTCTGAGATTTTCTGTAGGAAAGCTAGAAATCAGCTGGAGGCTGGAATTCTGTTTGAACTCAAACATTGCAGAATTGAGGTTTGCACAGAGAGGCAGATCAATGTTTGTTTGTTAAACAGGGAGAACAGAGACATAGACTGTATGTACTTTGTTTAGTTGGATGGTTTATTGTTTTTTCTGGACAGATAAAAGCAATATGATATAATTGATCCAGGGTTTGGGATTTCATTGAAATGAAACTGCTTGGTGGTGGATCAACTGTTTATTTGTAAATAGAGGTTGAGGGAAAAGGAAAACCAAGAGGGCAGTACTTACTGCAACAAACCAGAGAAATATCATGGATGTGATTGAGAATTTTGGAGATAGTTAACTCAGTGAGAGACTCCAAATAATTGGGATTTTCAAGCACATGCTGATGGAAAAGCAGTTTGAATGCTACACAGAAGCATTGGGCTGTTGAGCTTTACTGTACAAGCAACAAGGCCAGGTATTGCTGTCAGTGTAATGGGCAGACTGTTAGACCAACAGGACATGCTTGGAAAGCTCTGAAAAGGAGTTGAGTGTTATCTGGAAGGAACATCACACTTCAGACTAAGAGTTACAAGTCAGAGCACAGGTGGCTTACAGATTCACAGAAATGCCAGTTGTGGTTGTGATAGTAAAAACAACAAGAACACACCTGAAGTTTGTTATTTTTATAATCATACTTTGTTTGATTGATTTTGTAGAAACAATCATCTAAAGGTTGGAGTTCAACTGAAATTGAACTGAATGCATTGTATTATGTATTGTGCTATTATGCTATTGTAAAGCTTGAATAGTGAATGCATTTGTTTAAATAGTTTAAATTGTAAAAAATGTTTAAATGATGCTGGGATTGATGTGAAAAACCTATTGCAGTTTTTTCAGGAATCCAAGGCAGGATTGCTATGCTGCAGGCAGATAGCAATACACAACGTTTTGGGTTTGCAAATAAAACTGTGTCATAAGGAGGGATACATCAGAAGTGATTTGATGGTGGTTCAAATTTCTGACAGGTAAAGTAATTCCTGCAGAAGTTTTTTTTATCAAAGTCCATAGATGAAGGAACAGCATCAGATGTCAACAAAGCTGTTGCTGTTGTATGAGGTAAATAACCACGTTCTGCGCAAATGCAAAAGCAGGGGGATGTTGGGTTTTGCATAGGCAGAACGAGATTACCACCTGACATCGGGATTATCACCTGACCTGGTGGGTGTTACTTGAGTTCAAGTATACAAGGCCTTTGGTCAGGAGACATGGTCTCGAAGTGATGTGACTCAGCGGCCTTGAACAGATTTGGGGTAAACATGTTGATGAATAAGGTTATACAACTGGGTGAGTAATATCCTATTTATAGGTGCAGGGTCTGGGGTATAAAAGCTAACACACTTGATGATAGCTTCACTTCCGTCATTCCTCTTCATCTCTCTTCTCTGCTGCTTGCTCGTCTCGACACGACATGTGTCTTGATTTGGACTTCACTTCATCTAGCCTTACCACTGGGGTATAGGTTTTGAGTCTGCTATGATGTAGTGAGTAGAGATGCATTGATTGCCTTAATCCCATGTAATTGGGTCTTACAAATAAACTCTTTAATCTTTATTAACTGCTGTTATCTCCTCCTTCCGCTTGCGTGACTGGGACTGAGGGTCATTGGCTAGGGGAGCTTTTGAACCCGGGTCAGTCCAACTCTCACAAACCCCCCCGTCACCTACCTTCTCCGCGTCGCGTCGCTTCCGGAGCCCCGCCCGCGTAGTTTTGGCGGGAGGAACCAGGGCAACAGGGCTTAAACAGCCCTGTTGCCATGGTTTCCCCGGCAAAAAAGAGCGCGGGGGGTCCCTGTCGCGTCGCGTCACTTCAGGAGGAGGAGGAGGAGGAGGAGGAGGAGGAGGAGGCAGCAGCAGCAGCTGCAGCAGCAGCAGCAGCAGCCGCAGCCGCCGCAGCCAGGGCGGGGGGGAAGGTAGGTTGGTGGTGGCGGCGCAGGGGTTGTTTTTTTTTCTGCTTTGGAGGGGGGGGCGCTAAATATTTTTTCGCCTGGGGCGCCAAACTGCCCTGCACTGGTCCTGAGGTAAACTATGCCAAAAATGCATTCTCTGGAAAGACCCTAGAAAGGAACACTTTGGAAATGCAATGGTTGAGCCTTCAGTGTGAAAACTGGGCTCCATTACAACATTAGCATTAACCCAAGGCCTGATTAACCTTCAACCCCTTGCATCTATTAGCCCCTTTCTTATTGCCCTTCATACAGATTCAGTGGATATGTATCAGGACTGAACCCACCATCCCTGCCGGCCTATTGTCCATGTGTTCGGGCAAAGGTGTGATAAAGCGTATGCGCATACAAGTTGTACACCTGTAAGCTTGCCTCACAGCTGGGAACCTTGCAAAAGGCAGCATCCTTGATTATGCATAGAGTTTATGCACACTGAACTTGCACATGTGTATGCCCCGTTCAGACCAGCTGAATATGCAAAAGTCAGGAGCGGGTCCAAGGGGGCACAATCCCAAACAATTTGCACCCTTGCAGAAGCCTTCTAAAACTTGTCTTTCTGTGTATATTGCATTCCGATGAAGGATTGGGCTTTGCTTTTGCTGACTATAGCAATTTCTTGAAATTTGTGTAGTTTCTGTCATTCTTTAAGAGCCCAAGTACTTACTATACAAGAAAGTTGTATCCAGATAAGTTTAGAGCAGTACAGTCTTCCAAAACCACATGTTTACAATAAGACAGTAAGAGCTTTGAAAAGCCCAGACCCCAGTTAATCCCAAAATGAAACTAGAAAGGTTGAGTAATGTCTCTGTGCTTACAATTTTTTTCTGCCAAGTCAGGAAAATATTCTGCTGAAGTATAATGGTGTAAATGCTGGGGAGGAACACTCTGGCAAATTAGTACTGCCATTACCTCTGGTTTATGCTACTCTTGAAAACCAAATCGGGACTCTTTTATGCTTGCTCTTTTGCCGTACAAAATGGAAAATTACAGCAGCTGACGGAAGCATGTCACACAGATAAACTGCCCTTGTATATACAATTGACACTTTCCATCTGTTCACTCCAAATGTTTTCCTTGCTCCTACTTTTGCTTTCTTTCTCAAGTTTATTCCCCCAAAGTAGATTTGCATGTGGCTTTTCTTTTTAAAAAACAGTATTCTATTACTTTATTTTAGCAAATTTATATCTCTCCCTTCTATTTTAGTAACAATAGAATTAAAGTTCTGCCTTAATGCTGGCCAGTGGTCACACAAATTTGCATACATTTTAATGAATATGCAAATAATCAGAGGCAGTTTCTTGGATGCAGCAATCCTACTGTAAAGTAAAATTATGCCATTGATATAAGATGGCCCTGTGTTGTATTTTACAAAGGAAAGTTTGCTATTTGAAGGGTTGTCTGGTGACTCTGGTCCAAGTCTAGTTGAGAAAGAACTTTAAGAAGGGAGAGCAGTTGTCAATTGATAGTTAGTACCTGGACAGTAGACTGAGCAAGCACACCTGTCACAGCCTTCCCCACTATAGTGAGCTGTATTGTATTATTTATTTATTTATAAATTTATTTCACTTTTATACCGCCCAATGGCCGAAGCTCTCTGGGCGGTTCCCAGCAATTAACAAGACAGTCCCTGCCTACAGGCTTGCAATCTAAAAAGACACGGCACACAAGGAAAAAGGAATGGGGAGAGAAGGGGGAATATTAATGAATACTCCTGGCAGGGCTGGTGGAATGGCCCTGCGCCCCCTCTCTTCTCCCTCTGCACAGCCTGCTGGGATGGCCGATGGTGGTGATAGTAGAGGGAGGAGGAGCCTTCAGGAGGGCGGCCTTTCAGCCTGTATTGTATTTCTATTTAAATTATAACAGATATTTATAAATTTGCATATATAAAACAGGTCTGTGGCTTACGCTGGCTCAGCTTGTCTGAGCATGGAAAGCTAAGCAGGGTCAGGCCTGGTCATTACTTGGATGGGAGACCCCTCCTCTAGTTTCCTGCATTGAGCAGGGGGTTGGACTCGATGGCCTTGTAGGCTCCTTCCAACTCTATGATCTATTATACACACACACACACACACACACATATATATATATATATATATATATATATATATTTGCACGAATTAGCATATACAAAATTTATGCAAATATGCCATCTTTTGTTTCTTTACTTGTTTTATTTGTCACTTTATAAAATACAATCCTCCAAGCAGTGTACAAAGTCCTCTTTTTTGGGAATGCATTTCCTCTTTTTTTTGGCAATGGGTAAGTTACCACCTATATCTATACTGTCCAGTTCTACCAGATTCACTGGACAGCATCTGGCAGACCACAATAAATTCATAATGCTGACTCCAGATAACAGATTTTCCAGGTAACACAGCTCCACTTGTCTAGAATTTAAAAATCAGGAAAATGTGTGTGCAAAGTATGTATATGAATCACCTTGTTCCTGGAGAAACATAGGCCAAACTAGCAGGGATGGGGACTCGGACTCGAGGACTAGACTCGTGAGTCGGACTGAGTCCCCCCTCTGACTCGGACTCGAGTCCCAATATTTTTAATGGGACTCGAGACTCGACTCGAGACCAAGGACTCTTCAACATCCCTGGGCTGTGCCAGAAGGAGTGGAGAGGAGCGTGATTGCCGGCGAAGAGCGCATGGAAGTGAGGTGTGCCGCTGCTCGGCCACTATGGACGGCTACCAGGAGTGCAGCCCCAACAGTGTGTCAAGATTTATTTTGATTGATGTGTTGCGTACTTGGGAGAGGCAGAAGAAGGACCTGAGATTACTCTGTGTGGCTGCTCTGAGTGTGTTTCTGGTTCCAGCAAGTTCATCACCAGTGCAGCAGGTGTTCAGTGAGGGTGGAATTGTGATGAGATCTCACCGTTCCAGAATGGGGGCCAAACATTTAGAAAAAATCGTGTTCCTCAAATGCAACATGGATACATTTTAGGAAGTACAGCAAGTTTATTTTTTAAAATCAGTTTTCTAAAATGCAACCTTTCAGACATTTTGGGTTTGGCTGCCTCTGCCTGCCTGTCTGGGGTTCCCAGCCTCTTCTGCCTGCCTGGTCTCTTCTTGACCAGTTCAACAGTTGAATTGTCCAAGACAAAGGCCTCTGCCTGCCTGCTTTGGGGTTCCCTGCCTCCTCTGCCTGCCTGGTTATTTTGGGTTTGTCTGCCTGGTCTATTCTTGCCAAAATCAGTTGCAGAGTTTTGAAATAAAAAGGCACACTTGTGCCTAGAATTTATTTAAACCACACATCTGAAGTAGCCTTATTTTGTTGGGAAAACCCCCCATTGATTTTAATAGGGACTCATGGAGTCAGCTTTGGGAGTGACTTGTGACTCGTGAGTCACCATTTTGGACCAAGGACTCGGACTCGAGGTTCGGGTCCAAAGACTCGTGACTTGAGACCAAGGACTCTTCAACATCCCTGCAAACTACCGTAGTTAAACTGGACTATTTGGATGTCAGCCAGTTTGTTTCAAATCCTTTGGTTTAATAGGCTGGTGAACTGACATGTCTTGAAGTGTAGATGTTTTCATGAAATATAATCAGAGTTACTACATGATGATTACACTGTTCTTTGAAAAGCATTGAGTAAGGGTTTTATGTTAGATAACTGTATGCTTATACTGGTTTCTTCATTCCTGTCCAAGAACAACTGTTTGATTTCCATGGTGCTTATTTCAAGTGTGTTGAGGATCACAGGTAAAGCAAATAATCACACAATGTAGATAATATACTAAGGGTTTCTCATGAAAAATGGACCCCGATTGAAGGCCATCACTTCCAGGAAGTCATTACTTCAGGGGTTAAGGAATGTATGCACAGCACACATTCTAGGTAGCCAACAGTTCAAGACATAGCAAGATCACATTTGATAGTGTTTGTACCATTTTTGTGAAAAGTGACTAAAAATGGATTGTTCTTAACACTAATAATTAAACAGTTGTATCCAGGGATAATTTCCAATTACTAGAAGCAGCCGAGAGATTAATTTTCTTGTTTCAGTTTGAAAGCAATCTACCGTAAGTTTATGGAGCATATTACTTGTAGCAAATAACTGTAAAGAAAAAGTGAGACTTCAATTCCTGGAAGCTCAGCCTGTGTTTTTCATTCTGGCCACTTGAGGGAATCATACTATAGCTAAGGTACAGGATTTGTGTGTGTCTTTACTACAAGAATAATGGGGGAAAGTTGTTTCTTGTAGTATTCCAGCTTTGCTTGGGCATTAGGAATATCACAAGGTACTGCCTCAGAAATAAATTACCCTCTATATACTAAATATCCAGGAAGGAGGAAAAAAATGTTGATAAATCGGAGTCCAGGGACTTGCTAAGTAAGGTCCATACGCACAATTTATGATCATGCACTCTTGGACTTCAAAATGATTAATACAACTAATTCTCAGAAGAATAAGAGCTGTTTTAGCCCAGGAGGGAACTGTATGCTATTGTTGATAGAAGGAGATAACATCAAAGTGGTCCACTGCTTGTGTTAAGCAAATACAGAATTCTGGGTCAGTGCAAATTAATCCTAAAGGAGTATGAAAACATTCTTAATGACTGTTAGATCTGTGGCATTATCACTTTTCCTCCAACTTTTTTTTTTTTAAAGTAGACTTGTTAATGAGAATTACAAATGGCCTTACTTGCTGGAGTATGCTTACCAGCTGTGTGAAAAGGTGTGCACTTCTAAAAAAGCCCAAATATTTGAAAGTTGCAAAAGCATAAAGATCAGCATAATGTTGAGGCTGCGACATGGATGATTACACAAACTTATTTCACAGGACAAAGCACTTGGGAGCTTCATAAGCAGTCCAATTGTTTTCTCAGTCTAGACTGGAACTGTTGAGTTGTTTCTTCCCACATTCATACTCTAAGGATGGCATCAGAAAATATTGTTGTCACTTTTGAAAATAAGGGACTCTACTAAACCATAAGAACAAGGGAAAGTAGAATCATTTGAAGGTTCAGCTCTTCTTTTGGAGGGCCGAAAGTGCATTTACGTACTCCTGTATGAGAAACATTCAGGCAAGGAGCCACAAATGCTGAGCACAGGGAGATGCTTGGATTTAGCCAGGTATACACCTAATGGATGTGGATGCTTTCTGTTGTTTAATAAAAATAAGAGCTAAATTTGTTGCTCAACTCTGAATGTCCCTTCTGTTTTTGAAATGAGCCTTCTACTTAATTTTAAGGCTTCAGTGCATGTTACTGCAGTACAATGGAACTATTGATTTACACAACTTGTGCTTTCAAAATGTTGTAGCAGTAACCCGAAATACATGTGCTTTGAATTTAAAAATTATCTTCCATTACTGTTATACACTTGACCTGCTAGTAGCCAGCCTCTAGACCAGGAGATCTGAATCATCATGATCCCTAAGCACTACCATTTTTTAAAAAACAACAACACCTAACTCTTAAAACTTGCTTAGAACTTCACTTTGGTCCAAGTGTTAAAAAGGACCCAAGTAAGGCTAAACTTGATTATATTGTATGGCCATCCAGAGGCCTAAATAATAAGCCTGTATGAGGACCTGTCCTCCTAAGCCCAGTGATGTAATGGTAAACTGAGAAATGCAGCCACTCATCATAACAGTCCACATAGCCACACCCCCAAGGAGAATAAAAAATGCAGGCAGCTGTGTTATCCATATCAACAAACCAGGTTTTATCTCCACTAAGAGCAATTCTTTTCTAAAGCCAAGCAATGGGTCTTAATTGCCCATTCAAGGCCAAGCCATTCTACAATATTTTGCATTGTAACAGGGAACAATATAATGCTGCTGGGAAATTTCATCCTGCCGCCCCCCACTGCAAGTATTGTGAAGATTGCATCTAAGCTCGGAGGAAACAGGGAATTCTAAGGGGGATGGCAGATGACATCAGCATCCCTACTAATCAAAAAGTGTTGGCACTGCATCCCTGTGAGCCTTGACTCCACTACACCACGTATGTGGCCTGTGGCTCATGCTGGCTCAGCTTGTCTGAGTGTGGAAAGCTAAGCCGGGTCAGGCCTGGTTATTACTTGGATGGGAGATCCCTCCTCTAGTTTCCTGCATTGAGCAGGGGGTTGGACTTGATAGCCTTGTAGGCTCCTTCCAACTCTATGATCTATGAGTTCTACTTTTCACTGCCTGTACTTATACCATGACTGCTAGGAGCCTTTGTCACTGGGTTCAGACAACATGAAAACCCACACTCAAGGGTTGAGTATGGCTTGTTGTTGAACCATGGGTTATCATGTTGTATGAACCCAGCTGTGCTAACAAGCCATGACTCGTTAACCATGAACAACCCATTAAGAGAACCCATGGTTTGTTGTTGGGCTGTGAACTGTGGGTTGTTCACCATGGTTTGTTACCTTGGCTGGGTTCAGACAACACAATAACCCACATTTCAACAACAACAACCCACAGTTCAATGACAACCCACAATTCAACCCTTGAGTGTGGGTGTTTACCAGTTCATCCCTATCTACAAGTTTGTTGGCACTCTCAAATAATTCCAAGACAATAGTGATGCAACAGCTCCCTTTGCAGAGGCTAGGCAGATTAGTCTTTAGCAAGGCTTGTTTTTGGCTATTCTGTCATTTTAGCTGCCATAGTGTAAAGCGAGAATCTATCCCCAATGATTAGAGGTATGCCATACCAAGTGATACACCAAAGGCTGGGCAAGACTAATAACATAGCATGCCTGTAGTTCCAGAAGGTGTAACTTCTAGTGATGTCACCAACAGTTGTAACTACCTAGTTCTCTGAATGACATTTGCTCAGATTAGAAGGCTCCAATGTACGTATTAGGAAACAAGCACCATTTCTCCCCAAAAAGTACTTCTTTGGCCAAGAAAGTAAAATGAGATTGTGTGAAATTCTGCACAGACGTGGTTAAGCATTCAGCAGATCAAGTGCCAAAAACCTGCTGCTTTTTTGTAGGCACATGCACAAAAGTTTCGTAATGCTAAATTTTCTATTCTTGATGAAACTCCCATCAATAGTTTTGTAACAAGGCCACCCACCTGACAAAGCACCATTTTGTTATGAGTATTATCATCTCTATTGGGGTTGATTCAATTGCTTCTTGCAAACAGTTATGAGACTGCTGTTCCCCATCTTTCTCTTGCTCTCCCATATATTTATTGGGGCAGGGGGAGAGAAAGAGATGATTGAATGTCTAAGTGGCTTTCTGCCATGGCTTGTGCTGGAAGCTACAATTCCCATAGGGCAATACAATAAGGCACAAGCATGCAGCTTCATCAGTGTGCCCACAGCCAAGACAGAACTCTTCAAAACTCTTAGAAAACAAGATGAGCTGTTCCTACCTAACTAACGAATTACTGCAGCTACTGCTCTGATTTCAGATCAAGCTGTAAGGAATTTAGTTACTTCAGTGTAAACAGATGTGAGCATTATTAGATAGCCAACAACTTCCAATGCATATTAAGTTAGTTATGTGGCAAATTTTGCACTCAAAATGTACCTTAAGGCACATGAAGTTTGATCAAAAGCTACCAATAGGTATTGGTGACAGAAGAAGTACAAGTCTCTGAAAAGTGAGCAATTCTTTTCATTTACCAGTGCACAGCTAATGAAACTTATATTAACAACTAGCCAGAGTAAATCATTGTATAAGAAACTTTTTTTCATTTCTTAAAACTCCATTCCTTGGCCTCCCTCTGTGTCTGATATGTTGAACTACTTTACACAAGCAAGAGCTCACTCCACAGGCCTTAAACCTGACAGGATTGCTCTCTCAACAATCTAGTCTATTCCCCTCCCCTCTCACTTTTCCTGTTCACTTACAATTTTTCTCCTCTTCTTCCTTTTCTAGTAGCCCTAAATCTCCTGGTGAAAAAAAAACGCCACTCTCTTAGCTTGCAACCTTCTGGGTTCTTATACTGCCCTAGGGTCAGCTGACCTCCTTCAAGCCATCTGGCCTCAATCAACCTCAGCTGGGAGGTATAAACACTCTGGAATGAGGGAAAGCTCAGCCTGTTAACACCTTGAGAGCCAGTTTCCCTATTATGGCCCAGCAAATGTTTAGAAGAGAGATAATTCCTTGGGGCATTACAAAAATTTAAAGCAAGGGAGCAGCAGCAGAAGAAAGTGTCCTTGTGGGGAGCTTATTCTGTAAGTGCCTCCTGCAGAGTTTTTAAGCATCAAATGGTGACTGGGGAGAGGGGGTATTACTGTCCACTAGACAGGATGTTAATAATTTCCCCAGATTATGGGTCTGATCATCTAACAGCACTATTCTGTACGTTTTGAATGAAACTTGCATGCATATGAGGATAAGGAGACATGCCCATGCCTGGTTTAAGATATTATTTTTACATTGATCAATATAACATTCCTTTTATTTAACATGCACATTGCACTATACAGTCATGCCTTGGATTGAGAGCATAATTCATTCCGGAAACATGCTTGTAATCCAAAACACTCTTATATCAAAACGAAATCCCCCCCAAAAAAAATTTGTACAGAGATTTTTAATTTAAGCCATACTACAATACTTGTATTGCAAGACGTCGCTTGTATATCAAGTCAAAAATAAATAAATAAATATTTTAAAATTTGCTTGTCTTGCAAAACACTCTCAAACCAAGTTACTTGCAATCCAAGGTATTACTGTAATGTGTTAGATTTCTTTGTCTAGCTTGCCTTCAGAGGAAGCCCATAAAGTTATCATCGAATTACTATTATCCTTATTTAAAAATGGGGATCTGAGTCTGAAAGGCAGGGGTGGGCAACTTGCAGCCCTCCAGAGGTTTTAGCCACAATTCCCATCAACCCATCCCATTGGCTCTGCTGGCTAGGGCTGATGGGAGTTGTAGGGCAAAACATCTGGAGGGTCACAAGTTGCCCACCCCTGCAAAAGGGAATCATACACTTTGAAAGGACCTTGGAAATCATCTAATCATCTAGTTAATCCCTCCTCAAGGTAGGATCTGCAATGCAGAATGGAGCTACAGAATCCCTGACAGATGGCTGTCCTGCCTCTGCTTAATCTCCAGTGAAGGAGAATCCACCATCTCCTGAGGCAGTTTCTGTTCCACTGATGTCTATTACTGTGAAGGATCAGCAACCGGATCCTTTGCGTGAGTTCGGCAACTCTAGAGTTAACCGGCAAAGCAATACGGCTCGTATCGGCTTTCTAGTACAAGAGGAAAAACCACGCTCCTTTGTATGCCCAAATAAGGCGTTTTATTTGTTTACACAATAATCAGATCGGAACTAGCAGTCTTCTAAGAACACGTTTACAGTCAACACAACCTTAGCTGACCCGCGTCTTACCCAATGAGCGGGCTCCCTGGCTAGCAGATGGAATCAGGTCAATATCCTCACATCAGAGACAGTACTCTAGTCAGTGTCAGCCCGGTTCACGATCGGCGCTTCGTGGAAGAGAACGGTGCACCCGGACGGCTTGTGCTTAGGAGGATCTGGCCCCGTGGTTCCCAACAACCCACTACCGGAAGGGAGAGGGGTTTTCTACCCCGGATTTCCCGCTCTCCCCACCCTCTGGGTCAGGTGGGGCTTATGCCTGCCCCTCGGTTTCAGGTGGGCTTATCCCTGCCCAGGCAAGAAGGTGACGTAGGGGTACTTTGCAGCTCTTTGAGACTGCCCTGGTCGTTGATGGTCCTTGATGATCCTTCCTGGGCTTTTGTGGATCTCTGCCGAGGTCCTCCTTTGTTGGGGCTGATGACTTGTCTGGTTACCTCCCCGGTGATCTCATCCCTCCTCCCTCGCCCCCTCCCCAGTGGAACTATGTGTGTGTGTGTGTGTGTGTGTGTGCAACTGGCGTTTGGGCTTTCTCCACAATTACCATTAGGAAGTTTCTCCTAATGTTTATCTGAAATCCTCTTGGCTCTATTGGGATTTAAGCCTTGACCTTCTGGCTTCAAAGCCAGTACTCTAATCACCATGTTTAAGGATGTTCAGGAAAGGACATGACCAGAGTGCAGCTATCCTATCATCCCTGCTTAGGGCCTTGTTCCAAGTTGTGGATCCTCTGTCTTTAACAGCCACATGGCAAGAAGTAGCTCAGATTTAAGCATGATGCAAATGTAATAGAGATGGGCGGGGGCGGGGGCGGGGGCGGGGGCGGGGGCAGGGGGAGGTTTTACCTGCCAAACCTCTTCCTGTATTTAGACCTTTTAAAGATTAGAAACGGAAAAGTGTCATATCCCTTAAAACTCATAAGGCTTGCTGTTACATGGTGTCCATAGTTCTGACAACTGTACCAATAATTTCATGGCCAATTTGCATCATAGCTAGAGTGTTTGATTATGGCCAGGAAGACCTGAGTTCAAATCTCTGCTCAACCCAGCCATGAACTGGAGGAACTTGGGCCTGCCACACTCTTTCAGCCTGATCTGCTTCACAGGGTTGTTGTGATGATAAAGCTGGAGTAAGATGGCCAAAACAAACATTACTTTAAATGTGTGTCTAGCAGCTATGCCTTCTTTGCATTTTAACTTTAGAGTAGGTGTAGGGGAGGCATCCATACCTTAAAAGCCTCCCTACCCCCACATTAGGATTCCAAGTGGGATGGGGGGGGGCTGTGCCTACTCTAGAGTAAAAATTAAAAGGAAACAAAAGACGTAGCTGCTAGACACACATTAAAGGAATGCCAGTTTTGACCCAGAGACTCTGTCTATCCACTGCCCTGGAGCTCATTGGGGAAAGGGCAAAATAAAAATGTAATCATTTGTTGAACTTTTCTCAGAACAGCAATGTTTGTTCTTGAACAAGCTGCTTTTGAAGAAAATAAAATAAAGAAAAATCAAATGTTCCACTGGCTTTAAATAGTGTGTTTCAGTATGGGGAAACAGAAGTTTAAAAATAAGTTTTGTGGAAAAAAATGTCTATGTTAAACAAAGTCTTAAAATCTGCAGTGCAAATATTACATTTTTGTAGTAGAAGCCCTGGATCGGAAACCTGGCTTTGCTTTCATACAATCAAAATGGATACTTGTTTATTGCAGAGGGACATTGAGATGAATGCTGCCATATTGCCTTATTTACTATTTATTTATTATTACATTTATATCCCACCTTTTTTCCTACAAGGAACCAATAGCAGCCTACATAATCCTCCACCTCTTCTCCATTTTATCCTTACAGTAACCCTGTGAGGTAGGTTAGGCTGAGAGTCAGTGACAGTGACTGGCCTAAAGTCACCCAGTGAGCTTCATGGCCGAGCGGGGACTAGAACCCAGATCTCCCGAGTCCCAGTCCAACACTCTCACCATTATGCTACACTGGCTTTCAGTCTTATGACTGCTTTATGAAACCTGTTTCTTTTTCTTGTTCTGTAGCAGAGACAGGCTATCCACACCTGGGGCTCTTGGGCTCTCGCACACAAAATCAATAATAGAAATTAACTTCACTTTAAATACCATAACATTGATCATGTAGCTCTGTATGAGGTGTAGTGTACAGAGTTGGACTGCAAAGACCTGAGTTTAAATCCCACTGGGTAGCCTTGGGGAAGCTGGCTGTGGTGAGGAGGATACAATATCATAACATCATGTATACAATTCTGAGATCTTTGGAAGAAGGGCAGGTTACATATGCAATTAATAGTAATATATAAGGTGATGCCTGTGATCCAAAATGCATGTATGGTGTCATGCATGCCTACAGTCACTTTTCAGCTCTCCCTTTCAGTGGCAACTGCAACTGCCTCTGAAATGTCTCACACAAACATTGGGAAACATCTGGAGCAGTCACCATGTGGCACAAGTGGCTGCCTCCAGAAGGAGAACCAGCCAAACACTGATTTTTTGGTACATGTTCAGAAGCACTATGAATACATCTGTGAACCTCGTAACTACTAAAATGAATGTTTTTATCAGCCCACATTAACCTGATACCATTAATTAAAGTACAGTGTTGTGTGTGTGTGAATGGAGTCCCCATTGTCTAGGGACCTCTGGGACCAGACTGTGCTGTTAATGTGCTCCAGTTTGAAAGTGCCTATGATATGATGTACCCCCTTCCTCTTCCTCTATGCATTGTAACTAGGCCTGGCATCAAGGGCTAGCATCCTTAGGCAGCCGCTGGGGCTCCAGCCCTTCGGCAGAGCTTGCTTATGCCTGCCCTGGGCCCGTTATACCAGGTGGTTACAAGCCACCATTTAAAAATCCCCACAGTGCCCCTGAAATACTGCATGGAGATTTGTGGGAAACTTAAAATGGCAGCTTGTAGCTTCCCACCTCTCCTGTCAAAGGCAATCTGCAAAAGGCCCCCAGCAACCTGGAACTGGCAGTGTTTGTAATAGATAATACTCTCATATCCTTCAATAACTCACTGACAAAAATAGGGACACTCTTGTGCACTTGTAAGGTCTCTATCCTCACAACAAGGATCATTGCCTGAACTTTCCCAACCCGCCAATCACACATTGCTGAAGAGTCTGCAAGCACCTGTCCTGACTTCTGAAGTAGGGTATTGATATAATTTAAAATCTTAACAATGTTTAGTGGAATGCTTAATCCTGCAATGGATCCAGTTATACTTATAGATCTGGTTCAGATGCTCCATTTCCATTTCCACCAGGAACGAACAGTGGGACTGTGTGTTCCCTTCCCCTTTCCTCTTCCCTCCCTCAGCACTTACATCCTGATTTAATTAAACCACAGTAACAGCGCAATCCTATGGCCGCTAGACATCATCTGTAGACATCCACAAGATTGTTCGGAGACCCAGCTATGAGGGTCTCCGCGCTCAGAGCGCCTGCTCCCTCTCGCAGATGGCACAGAAAAAAACATGCTAGCTGCATCTCTGAGGTCGCAAAAGCTACCTCAGAGATGGGGTTTAGGGAGCTGGGAGGGGAGGAGACAGGCAGGCACCACCAAGATATGACGTATCCCGGTGGCACCTCAGCCTCCTTCCCTCCTGCTCTGAGGCGCCTCAGCTAAACAGCCAAAATCGGCCATCTAGCTGAGTTGCAGGGCTGGAGGAGCACGGAGGCAACCTTTGCCTCTGTGCTTCTCCCACCCTTCATAGGATGCATGTAATCCTCCAAGTTTGGAGGGTTATTATGGGCATCCCCATAGGATTGCACCTAACTAAGCTGTTACGTTCAAAATGGGGAACTGTGCCTAAGGGTCAGTGTACAAACCAGGATCATAAACCAACTTCAAAGTGTGGTTTAATGTCCTGGTTGGTAAACTGACAGTAAACCAGTTACGCATTTCAGATATAATGGGTAACTGTGGTTTAATTAAACTAGGATGTAAGTACTGAGGAAGGGAGGAGGGAAAGGGAAGGGCAAGGAGGGAGCACACGGCCCCATTGTTCATTCCTGGTTGCTAAAGTATGGTTTAGCAAGCTGGAAACTGAGCATCTGAAGCAGACCTATATGTACAACTGGATCCATTGTCTTTGCCATCCTCTGCTATCTGATCATTTTCAATGGAGATGCCAGGTCTGAACCTGGGACCTTCATGCAAAGCATGTGCTCTACTACTGAGATATGGTCCCTTTCCTGATTTGGGGCTGTGAATAAAGCTTAATAAAACTCATCCTTTTTTGTTATTGACTCCACTGTATCTTATTATTTAGACTGGGCACTGGTTAAAGTTCCAATCTATCCAAACTTACCTGCCAGTAAGCCCTTTGAACATAGTTGAACTTACTTCTGAGTGAACACATGCACAGGCTTGTGCTGTGAAGATCATAATAACGTTAAGAGTCACAGTTTATGTATTTCAGAAAGAAACACAATAGCTATACCCCTTTTGCTAAGTAATGATGAAGTGATCTAAAATCCTGATGTATCATCTCTGTTAATTCAGTTGTGCATCTTTTAAATTCTGGTGCTGATTAAAGAGACTGTTTTTATTCAAATGTTACCTGAAAGTTTCAAGATGTTGCCCAAACTGGCCACATTCATGCTGGCCATTCTTAATCTGTCTGGTCACTTCCACATTTTGGACATTTATGGCAACTGTAAATCTATTAAGCCACAAATTTGCACATAATAAAATGAAACAGCAAGCAGTTAAATGAAAGCACAGTGGTAAGGTACATAACATTTTCCAGGGAAAGTCATTGAGACGGCTGCCTTTGCTACTGATGCCGTCCTTTGAGAAATTCAATCAGGCTGATTGAGGAAAGCTGGAGCGAGTTGGCTGTTCCTTCCTCCAGTTCATAATTGCCCTGTAGACCATTTAATCATCCATAGATGAAACAAAGCCCGTGCTGTGGAGCACCGGAAGCTAAGGCATGCACTTATCAAATGTTTCCTACCCATGAAGCAGAACTGGGGACCCATCGTTGTGTTTTGAGCAGTCCTGCTGTCAAACTGGGGAGCTGAAGGCAGACTAGCTCTTCCTGTTATCTCTACGGTGGCCTTCCTGAATGCCTTTATTTTATTACAGTCAAGTCTAGGCGACCAATTTTTCAGGAGTTCTCTGTTCAGGGTGGAAAATAAAAGCCTTTCAAAAAGAGAAAGACACAGAGAATGGGGGGGGGGAAGCTGTGAAGTCAAGAGCTATTTGGTGATTCCAGGATAAAGAGAAAATATAGGCATTGCTCTATATCAAATAAAAATAGTAATTTAGTGAATTTTTAAAAACATCCTTCCCTTCTCCAGGAAGCATGCCTATACCCCCATTTTTCCTCTCCCAACAGTCCTACAAGGTAGGTTAGGCTGAGAAATTGTGATTTGGCAAATGGTCACCCAGTAAGCTTCATGCCTGAGGGGGATTTGAATACAGGTCTCCCTTTCCCAAATCTAGCAGTCTATCCACCATGGTGTTTTCTTCTTTTGCTCTTGGAAATATGTTTTGTATCCATTCATTGTTTTGGGTGATCCTGTCTGACAGAGTGATTGGGGCTAAACTACATGCCCGGATTCATTAACCGAGTGGTGGGGCAGGGAGGAAAAGACAGCCGAGCAACTAGGGGTTGTTAGAAAGCTCGGAGACCGCGATCCATCACTTTAATTGGTTTGGAATATTAGCCTTTAGCTGAGATTTGAAATCCATTTCCTCCTGAATTAAGCAATTTGCCTTGCAGCCTTGACACTGCATAAAACCAGGTAACATATGACACGTTGCTGATCTTTTCACTGTATATTTGGATATCATCATTTTATCTCTGAAAAGAATACAGCAATAAGAATAGCTACCATTGTTTAGGGATTTTTCTTCTCTCTCTCTCTCTCTCTTTAAAAAAAGAGGACATTTTTGTCAGGACATTTTTGAAGAGATTTTAATTCACAAAAACACTTACTGCTGAGTAATGTGTGCCAATTAAGTTCAATTCACTGAATCAACAGTTTCCTGTTACCTGTTCCTTCAGGTAGAACAGTGGCTGATACCCCTGCCCTTTCCCAGGCTTCTCTGCAGGGACCTTTCCTGCCTGAAAACAGTAGGGACACCTGTTTTGGGAGCATGGAAGGCTAGCACCTGAAATCTTAGGAATGGGCCTGCTATTGAAAACAGGGTGCCCGATAAGGCAGCCACTGTGATAGGCAGTGGAAATTTGATAATGGAAGGAGATGCCTAATAGATTAATCTGATGTGATTTGCCAAAACACAGGGTTTTCTGGAAGATTATCCACACTCGCAATAGGAAGCCCTTTGTTTAGTAAAAGTCCCCACTTATCATTGTATTCTTTATCTCAATAAGAAACATAATGGTTTACTTGTTTACATGCATGGCAGCTATATCCAGTGCTGGGCTTAAGAACTGTGAACTCCCTTTCATTTGAAATGTGTCCAGCGTTGCAGGTTATTAAGCTGAGGGGGAACAAGCCGTTGGACACACAGAAAATTTAAATCAGCCTTGCTTAGATTGGCAAAAATGAATGTTATTTCATCCACTGGGAAAATGTTTTACTTCCTGCTCAAATACTTTTTGGATGGGAATCACAAGCTCATTTGCAGCCATCATATAGGCATGTGTGTGCGCGCGTGTGTGTGCATGTGCATATGTGTGTATGGCTAAGTGGTATGTCTACAAAACTTTATTTGTTATTGTATACCAGTTTTTCCTCTTCCACTAATATGCATTATTTTATTAGCTTGTCTTTACCTCTTCAGTTTTCCTTTGCTAACTATAAAATATTATTGGTGGCTTTGCATTATTTATACTGAACGTGGGGCTGGAACAGTGCCCTGATGTGCCTGGTAGAGAACAACTTCTGGTTTCTGGAATTGATTTTTAAATACCTTACACATCCGGGAGTGCAGAACTACCATCATGCTGTGTTCCCACAATCAGAAAATAAACAAAATTACCATGTTAGAAAACAGCTTTATCAGAGTCCTTTTTCAAGCAATCTCCGATGATTTCCCCCCCTTCATATAAGGAGGGTTTTGACCCACTGTGTAGCTATGAGAACACCCACAGCCCTGGGAATCTGAAGCCAAATACATGCACATTTTGTGTTAATTGGTTGTTTTTTCTGTGCTCAGAGGCAGATGGGCATCCCCCAAAACTGCCACAAGAGCAATTCACTTCTAGTTGAGCAAACAAAGTGTAGGGTCACTTGCAAGAAGGACAAACCAGGGAATGCAGCTAAACTAACTGCTGTCACCACGGCTGCCGACTGAATTAGTGATGTTGGTCTGCCTCCATGGTTGAAGTCATCACGTCGTCAGTGCAAGGAAGGAAGAGAGATTATAAGAGGGAACGTGAGGATGGAAATCTGATAAAGCCATCAGGAAGAATGAATCTCAGAAGAATTGTCTGTCTAGACCAGGGAATGGCTGCAGAGAAAAGAAGTCTGTGGTTTATGCTGTTGAAAATGGATACAATGTAATGAAAAATGACCACCAGGTAGGACTTGGCACCATAAGAAGGATCTGATTCTCCTTATACAGCATAGTTGAAAGGTTTACGAATTCATTGAAATCCACTTTCTTCTTTTCATCTTGCATATAGTTTACCTTATATGCTTTACGGTGTGTTCAAACACTCACTCCCCACCCACTTTTGGTTTCTTTTCTCCGCCATCAACCCTGCATAAAACAACAGCTAGCATCTGAATTCTGCATAAGAGTTCTCATGCAAACCTCTTTGTTCATCATGTGGCATTTTATTCCCATTATATTGGATGGAAATATGAATGACCTGGGCTAAAGTATGCGCCCTCACCTGTCTCGAGACATTTTGCCAAAGTGGGCCTGATGTGAAATTTAAGAGGTGCAATCCTGGATCCTTTCCAGTGTTGCAGAGGATGTAAGACTGAAAACTGTCAGAATTGCATAAATGGCCTTGGGATGGTTTTTGGCCATGAGAAGCAGGTTATGAATCTATTAAAGAAATAAATTAATTAAAGGAATAAACAAATCATGATGTTATGTTAAAGTAATATCAATTTCAAGTAAACACAGATGAATTGTATCTTTTTAAAATTCTTTTTGTGTTTTTTTACACCGATAGGACTGTATGTATCTCACTCACACTGACTGGCAGTGGAATGGAAATTGCTGGGGGTTTCCTATCCCCCATGCAGTTCTTTGTCGCACCCCACCAAATCTGCTTCCAGGGGTCGGAGGACTTGGGAAATGCACAGAGCAGACTTGGAAAGTACACCGAGGGCTGCAGTGGGGAGGAGAGCAAGAGGAAGTCCACTTGCAAGATGTAGGATGGGATCCAAACAAATGGAAGCCCACTTGTACAACCAGTCTTTGTCCTCCCGTTTCCCCTTGTTCCCACCCCAGGCTGTGTACCTACTCCTTAACAGCATGGGCTGTGTCAATAGAGTTTCTGTGGAAGGGGGAATTGCCCAAAATCAGGCAGAGGAAACTTGCATGAGAGCACAAGCTTCTTCTGCCCAATTTTAGCCAGCTCCCTGCTCCCCCACAACACATGTCACACTGTTCAGGAGGCACCCTGATCCTCTAGAGAGGCTTTTCAGGGCCAGAGGCTGCAGCGGGGAAGAGGGGAGGGGAAAGCCTGGTTGTACAAGTGGGCTTCTGCTTGCACAACGTTTAGATCCCACCCATATTCTGCAAACTTAAAATGTCTTCCCAAATGACATCAGGAATGGTAACTTGAAAGAAAAGCATTAACTATTCTTACAGCATAGAACCCAGTGCTTTTTTTCTGGAGAAAAAGGTACCGGAACTCTTGGATTACATTTCCTCGGGAGTAGATGGCGATTAAATTGTAATGCAATTAATAGAAGAAAAGGTGCTGGAACTCAGTTCCGGTGAGTTCCACCAGAAAAAAAGCCCTGATAGAACCTATAGGTCAAATGGATCCACAGAACAGACTGATGCTCAAAGAGGTTTTCCACACAAGCACACACTAAACTATAAACCAAGATAACCTGGTCTAGCTGTTGTGGCTTCCTTCTTTCCCAGACATGGGGACTGTAGGCACTAAGATTTCTATATTAAAATCAGCCCTATCATAGAACTAAAGAGTAATACCCTATTATTTCTTGGTTGGGATGTAAAAGAGATTGCAAACTCATTCAAATTTGTCATGTCTTATTCCCCCGCTGGCATTCCAGTGCTATTTTTATTATTGTGTCTGAGTCTGACATGAAACTAACCAATTTCAAGCAGCAGACTAATGCTGCCATTGCATGTTCAATATAGCATGTGATAGTTGACGTTAGCACAGCAACCTATGAATAGGCTATATTAGAACTTTTCTGTGATGCTTTGAGTATCATCATCCAGCCAAAGTAAATTAGAATGAGGTCTACTTGCTTTAACATCTGGGCATGTGGCAGCCACAGCAAAAGCCTACACATATCAGCTCCCATGTCATATCTACATATGTATGAAATTGTTCAAATTTAAAGTGATTTTTTTTCACATTTGCATCTGATTTTTGCTAAGGATGAAAAGACACTCAGAAAAGCTGATGTAATTAAGCCTTGTAGCCATTTGAACATGCTCCTTTTGTGGCAGAGCCCATTTCTAATAGGAACAAATTTGAACAATTTCATACATTCAACTAGTGCCGTTCATTCCCGTATCTTAAATATAAAAACCCTGTCTTTCTAACCACTGTGGTTGGTTTTTGGGGTTTTTTTTGGAAGGAACTTACACTCATTTATCCATGTGAGTTAATAGCCTGGATTCCTCAGCAGAAAACAGCTGCATTATTAATTAAGTCTCCACATGCACTTTCAGAGAAACTCTTATATATTCATGAGGGTGTAATAAGAGATCTGACAATATCTTGGAGCTTACAAACAAATACGCTTGAATCCAGAAGTTACATATAAACTTTCCAATTTTCCATCAACTTTGATGCAAACATGTATCATTTTTAGTTGTTGTGTTTTTTTAATGCTTCCAAAAGAGGGAGAAAGCGAGGATTTTTTGGCAGCTGAAAATAGAAATATTTCAGTTCAAACAAAATTATTGTTTCTGGTTACTTATGGCCCAAATGTTCAAATACTTTGTATATAAAAGAAAAGAAAAGCATCATAGTTCTGTATGCCATTACACCAGAAGAACTGCAGCCCTTTTTTTTTCTTGATCACCCTTATGGCATGTCCTCTTCAAATAATTATTCTATCTTCTGCTTAATACCACAAGAGGGCATATTCTGCAGCAGCACCTTAACTATCCCATATTATCAAGCACTATTTAAAAGCTTCAGTAAGAGCCATGTGTTTTATACAGAAACTAGAATGTGTCTTTCCCCTTACATTAATATCTAAAACTACATAAGTACTTACCAGCTTAGAACACCCTCCTCTCCATAAGCGAAGACAAAGCCATAATTTATCTCTTGCTTCCTTTTTTCTGCATGATGCCCTCAGTAAGAGGCAATATTGTTACGAGCATTATGTTTTGGCAAGTCTTGGCCTGTCATACTTTAGGTGAGAACCCAAACGCTTTGCTAAAATGTATCTGTTGAATACTTTTGTGGTTGCACAAAAATGCCTGAAAAGTGACAACAGTAAGCATAACTTTTAAGACACAAAAATTAAAATACATGAAGTCTAAGACTTTTAATCTCTTTTTTTCTTGTATAATTTGTGATCCTATCACATAATGTTCCTTGCCATGAATCTTAACGACTGAAATCCAGAACAGGAAAGTGCAGTAATTGCTTTAGATTTCTGATAGTGCCAACCTCAGTTAATTGATGAGAGTCCTATTTCATAATTTCATCCCTGCATATAATACGCCCCTGAGCCAAATCATGGCAGCTGTTACTATGGAACAACAATCTTTATAATTCCTTCATATCAACTGCCATCATTAAAACAGATTTTAGGGCTAAAGCCTATTCAGCTCTGGTATAAAACAAGTGTTTTTGCCTGTGCTCACAAGCCTTCTTAATGTTGATACTGACTTACCCAAGTAAAAAATTATATTTGCACTCTCCAAAATATATAAAATTAGGTGTATTTGGTTTTGTTTGTTTTTAAACACACTTAGAAGTATTATTCTTGCATCCTGAAGTCTCAGAATTCAGTTTACTTCATAGAATTACCAATGATGCGTCCATGGCTATATTTAGTACCATATTACTTATTTTACACCTTGAGAAAAAGGACAATAACTTTAATATTGAATTTTAAATATTTGTGCAAAAGTGATAAGACACCAGATTAACTACTGTGATTCATAGGCACCAGGTTTCATTTATAATAACAGTGTTCTTTAAATGTCAATCTGAAAAATAATTTTGTTGTGGCTTTACTCGGTAGGCCTTAAAGTCTCCTGAGTCAAACAATATGTAATCAGATTTCTTGTAAAGCTTCCAGGTAAGAGCCCTACATTGAATTATTAGCATGTTCTTCTCTGAAGTGTGTGATGACATGCTGTATGGATTCATTTGTCTGAAAGTTAATCTCATTGAACCAACAATGTATGGCTCTCAACGTGTAATTTTAAAGAGTTTATTATGTGAAGAAGGGCTAGTCACAGGCTACAGAAAGTTGTTTTTGTTTTTTTGTTTTTTGTTTTGCTTTGCCAAGCAGCATTGCCAGTAAGAATCCTCATTCTCCTTCCCCTCAGCCCTCAAATGGCATTGAGGTTAGTTTTCCTACATGTAAATTTTGATGGGGGTCTTTAAGTTGATGGAAATTGTAATATTGCCTGCTTAAATCAACAAGGTAATATAACCACTAGTTAGAGTGGGAGAAGAGGGTTAATTGAACAATCCCCAGGGTGCATGTTTTCTAACCCCTCCTCCCTACTTCCTGCCTCTCTGTGGCCCATTCTCTCTCGCTCTGTGTCCCTCTCCAACCTGATGGACATACACATATGTATAAAGGGACTGTAAGTAAAACTAATAAATGTCTTTATTAGTTTTAAACCTTGTTTGGACAATCCATTTCCTTTTAAGAGACTTTTAGCAGGGTTTAACAACCCACGTGGTGATAACCAGTTTCATTAAGCAGGCTGCGCATAAGGGGGGAAACTCTGCTTCATCCTAAACAGTATAGGACCAATTCCTTCCCATATCCTCCAACGTAGGTTGGATCTAGTAGAGCCTTTCCACAAATAGAAGGAGTCCTTCTGCTCATGGAAGAGGCTTTGGTCATAGATTTCATAGATCATAGAGTTGGAAGGGGCCTACAAGGCCATCGAGTCCAACCCCCTGCTCAATGCAGGAAACTAGAGGAGGGGATCTCCCATCCAAGTCATAACCAGGCCTGACCCTGCTTAGCTTTCCACGCTCAGACAAGCTGAGCCAGCGTGAGCCGCAGAGTTCCATCAACTGGAGCCAAGTGTAAGAACAAAAGCAGAGCCCTGTTGGATCAGACCAAGGGTCCATCTAGTCCAGTCCAGCATTCAGTTCACACAGTGGCCAACCAGCTGCCCATGGGATCCCATAAGCAGGATGTGAGTGCAACAGCAACCTCCCACCCATGCTCCCCAGCAACTGATGTACATAGGCATACTGACTGCCTGTAAAATCATGGCAGGGAGTGGGGAGATGACATACACTTAGAATGAATGAACAGGGTGTCTCTGAGCACATATTTAGCCCAGGAATTTGTTTTCAGTACCAGAACTGAGCTCACAATCCTTTCACACAGTAGTCAACTCCTGTTTCCCCCATTTTCTTCATTTCAGCATCCTAATAAAGGGGGGGAAGTGCCTATTTGTTGTTGCTATTATTAAACAATTGCCATCAGAAACCTTTGCTGATCCACTGCGAGTCAGCCAGAGATCCAGTGGTCCAGTGTATGCTTCTGCAAAGAGAAGGCTCTTTTCACTTATTCCCCCTGCATCTACCCATGCTACCTTGCACGCTGTTCCAGAGGGTACCCCTATACTCTGGAGCCGATTTTTGGCAACAGGAAGGGAATATCAGCGAAAATTGCCTTCCTCTTAGATATGTGGGAGCTGTGAGCATAGGGTGGCCACATGTCCTTTTTTACAGAGGACAGTCCTCTATTCAGGGCTCTCCAACCTGTCCCCAGATGTTGCTGGCCTATAGCTCCCAGCATATCCAGCCAGCATGGCTAATGGCAAGGGATTCTGGGAGCTGTAGTCCAGCAACATCTGGGGACCCAAGGTTGGAGAGCCCTGCTCTATTTGAAGGGCTGCCAGAGGACCACACTATATTTGAAGGCATCTTCTATTTGAAGGGCTGACCTGTTCAATTCCAGTTTAAAGATACAGAACCATAAGGACTATTGCCCATCAGCAGCACCTAGGCAGCAGATTGAACACGGGACACCTGGGCACAGTTCTCCACACTATGGTGAGCTATAGCATATTTCTATTAAAATTATAATTATTTCTAAATGTGCATACACACACACACACACACACACACACACACAAACACACACATACTCTCACACATGTGTGTGTGCGCGTGTGTATGCATATGTACATTTTATGCAAATCAGTGTCCTCTTTCTGTCCTTTCTTTTGGTGATGTATTTCTTCTTTTCTGGCAATTCCTCAATGGTAGGGATGTACCATTTCACCTCGCGCGGGCGTAGCAGGCCAAAATCGGTGAGCCGCCCGCGCAAGGTGAGCTGCCCTCGCTGGCTGCGCTGGTCCCATCGCGTCCCTTCTGTTGTCGGGAACCCCTCAAAGAAATGACAATGGATGGAATTCTTGGCCAGCACACAGCACGTCCTATAACTAGGTATCTGTCAAGGTTCCACCCTCCTAAGAATTCTCTAATTTTATATAGGTTTTCTGTGTTTACAATAATCACACCTACTCTCATTAAACTAGACAAGATTAATATGTTTTGCACATAACTAATTGGGGAAGAATCTCAATAGATGACAGCATGTACATCTTAGACACTCCCATATGAGGTTCCCAAGTCATCCAATGGTAAACAAGCCTTTTACATTGCTCATGAAGCCACCTAGAGCCACTCAGTTCCCAGGTCATTTAGACCCCTCCAGATGATGAACCACCACTTACCTAAGCCATTGAAATCTGGCCAACTGATAACCAAGTTCCTTCCAATTATACGCCATTGAAGTCCAGCCCATTGATAACCGGATGTGCTTCTAATTGTCAGCTAGGCACTAGCATCCTTGACAAGCTTAAGCCTGTCCAGAAACAGACTTTAATTGGCAATCTCCTCATGGTGAACTCTAAACATTATGAGCTCACTGGTACTAAACACAAAATAGTAGAAGACAGCAAAGCCCCCCCCCCCCGCAAATTCAGGTCTACTAGAGACACAAAGAGCAGGTATATTCATACAATACTCTTCCCCCACCTAACACGTTGCTGTTGGTGGGGAGATAATTTGTGTGCAGGCAGGAATGAGAGTCAGAACTGGTGTTGATATTTAAAGTCACCAATAGGCTTGAAGGGGGGGGAGCGGCGGAGGCCTTTATTAGACCATGTTGCTCCTCCCTCGGCCTAATAAAGGAGGTGACATGGAGGAGGTCTTCTGACACCGAGTGGTGTAAAACTGAGGAGTGGCGAGTTACTACGCCACTCCTCAGATTGGGATGCTTCGCCCGTTTATGGGTATACTGTCCGATGGCTGGTTTAGTTAGCACCCGCACTCTTCCCTTCACAGATCCTCAAATTAATAAATGTGGCTCTAATTTACACCATCATTTTGTGTCTCGGCTGAGTCGGCTCTTATTTCTTGCTTTACGTGCACAATAGAGACCCAAACACAAGTACAAGAATGGTCATACACCACTGTCTCCTCGAAATCACAATGGTTTTCTCTGGCCTTTAGCACTACACCACCCTACATGAGCACCCATTCCATGGGTGGAACTCTGCTCAGGGATCTCTAGATCCAACCCAATATTTACTGCAAACAATGAAATGCTTTGGGATAGAATACATGAAGACAAAATAATCCTGCTGCATTTTACAAGCCTAAAAATGATTAGTTTATTGAAGCCTTCAACTAAAAGGATAATTGTATGACATTTTATTAATTTATTATTTATTTTATACCACCCTTCAATCCTATTCCCAAGGCAGCTTTACAAAAAGAATAAAACAATTAAAATCAGATAGCCATCCTGCCAACAGGCGTGTTTATAGTCTGACACCTCCCTCCCTAACCCAAGTCAAATTTGCACATGTGTCTGGCACCAGTTGTCCTCCCATCTCCATAATTAGCATTCAGCTCTTCCTTTCACTATTTCCCCTTAAAGTTAACCAAATAAGTGCCAGGCTGCTTGTGTAATCAATCTTTCATTTGACACTAATCCATCAGTTTGCAGTTTTTGTAATAAAACAATGCATTCTTGATTCTAAGTTCTAGTCCATTGTCTGATTGCTAATATCCCCTGGTATAGGTACAAGTGTAACCTCCCTGTAGAATGCCATAACTCTTAATTAAATAAATGAAAAACATGTGTTCCTTCTGTAGACATGAACATTACACATGTGGTAGAGATCATGCGGTAACATCCTGTCTTTCTCCCAGCATGGAGGCAACCAAACAGCCTCATCCTAGAGTGCCTGGACCCTGGAGTTGTATAGTAAGCATTTTGCCGAGGAGGAGAATATTAGTAGCCAGCCAATAATTATTAAGATCTTCCATGTCCAGAATATGTTTCAACCACTGCCTCTTCTTTTAAACTAGATGGAACTGCATCGCCTCTCAAGGATGAATTTAGTATAGAGTGGCCACGTGCATCACCCAAAAAGAGGAAATCCATCACTACAAAAGAGGACATGGATTTTCATTAAAATTGTGTATGCTGATTATATATACACATATGCATATATACACATGCAAATTTGGAAATAAAGTCTATAATTTAAATAGAAATACAATGCATCTCACCATAGTTGAGAAGACTGTGAGTAGGTGACCAGTGTGCCTGCTCAATCTATCCAAGAGCTAACAACTGTTGAGGAGCAATTTCAAGGCCCCAGCTCTCCCTTCTTAGGGTTCTTTATATTTGAACTGGACAGCCCTTAAATAGAGCACCCCTTCAAATAGAGGACTGTCCTCTGTAAAGTAGAAAATATGGCCACCCTAGTTTATTAGTTCCCGGACCTAGCCAGTCAGTCCCTTCCTCCTTGATGTCATGAGCCAAGAAGGGTAGGTATCAAGAAGATATGAAGTGGGCTGCACTTATCCAAACCACTTGATCACATCTCAGAAAGTCATCCAACAACACATGACGAGATGGAGCTCTGGGCACTTTCATTTGATTCAATTGTCACATCCACGTCACAGTAGATGGGACCAATTTTATCCTTAGAGTGCTTTGCAAACTTGTCACAGCAGGCCTCTGAGAGTTCCATAGCATCATCAGATGGGCCAGAATGCAAAAGGCCCTGAACCACGGACCTATACAAGGTTACTACTGAAAAATACTATCAACCTGAATACTTGTTTTTTATGCTGACATAGGATTAAAGCCTTTTCACCTATCTTGGTCAACACCTGGCCAAGGTAAGGTGCAAGCTTCTCCTTTCCTTAATCACTGTTCACAAAACGGGGACATACATACCCTGTACTGGCTTGCACAAAGATGCCAGAGAAAAAATGAACATAAATGAACTTGTAGTTTTCATTAAATACCCTGGTTTTCCTGTTCCATTGCACCAATACACATATTATAATCAGGATTGGGCAAAAGCTGGATCTACTGGTAGATTCTGGGTGATTTGCAGTAGATTAGCAAGGATTGCTGACTCCCAATTATTGACTCCCAAATATTATAATATGACTTCCTATCCTAAATTATACTGCTGAAATCAAGAAAGCTTGGGGTAACCAGGAGTGGATTTTTCTGTGGAAGGACTGCAAGCGGTATTCAGTTCTGGTACTCAAAACAAATTCCTGGGATCAGAATTCTTTCATTCTAGGTGTCTATCTTTTGTACCAGGCTTCAGTTGGTGGATCTCAGTATCCTAGTAAAAAAACACAAAGTTGATCCTACAAGCCTGAAGTCTGCCCACCTCCAGAATACATCACATGTCAAAGTAAAAGCCAATACATGTTAAAAAGGAAAGCAAGTAGATGTTGATGTCAGGTACACTGACTGAGCACCCCAATACTCCCCCCACTCAATCATTTCCATCAGGAAATAGCATTAAAGCCTTATATCGATAAAACTGAACACACACTAATGTGTTCCCTGATAGAAAAGAAGACAAACTGGATAAAACATTTTAGATCACAGGATCCTAGAAAGCAGAGAATTCACCCAACGACTGAAATTTATTGGCAATTATAAAGCCATAGCAGCTGTCAAATCCAATCAAGCATTCCTGCAATACAGATCCAAACAGCAATAACATAATGGAATAAAGCAAACCAACCACTAAACTGCAAACCAAGGTGCTATTTGTGTAATTTACCGGTAACAAGGGATTATTTGGAATGGAAATGCTGAAATGCACATTTCCCCCAAAGAAAGTTTAAGTAGCAGACTTTAGGTCATTTTTTAAAAATAGGTTTATAATGTGAATGGGAAAAAGTCAGATCTATATTCCATTCTTCCACCTGTACATTTTCAATAATATATATATATATATATATATATATATCCATATATACATAATCTACACACATAAAAGTGTATTGAACATTGTTGATTGCCATTTTAAATTGACAAGGGTTTCTAGACTTCTACTGTGATGTTGTGCCACATCTCAGTCTAAGTGAAAAGCCTCTGCCTCTGCAGAAAATATGTTAACAGAATGGATATGAATATTTATGTATTTTTGTTTAAGTACAACATTGCTTGATATTGCTCGAAGTGAACGCATTTGCTAAATATGTCCTCCTACAGTAAGTTCAGTTGGGCTCAAGGGTGCGTACTTCTGAGTAAACATGTTGACGATCCTAGGCTGCAAAGGCTTTCTGCCTGCGCATCACTTTTCTATTTCCATTAGCACATCAACTCTAGGAGTGCTATCCTCTCTTCTGCCTCCTCAAAGTCTGAATGTTATGATTTAAAATTTCAGAAGGCTTTCCCATGTCAGTGACAATCTTAATAGAGTCCAATTAGTTCCACAAGGCACTTTCTGATGCTCAGGCCTCTGGCTTGATTGCGGTGACTGGTGGGTATTTCCTGTGTTTAAGCCCACATATGGATTGAGTAAAGCAGTGGCAGAGAGACTACTGTTTTTCCTTCACTACATCTTCATTTCTCTTTCTTTCTTTCTTTCTTTCTTTCTTTTTCTTTCTTTTCACAGGCTAAGCCTCTCTTGTTTTTCCTGGCTCTGTTGTGAAAATACTGACCAGAGTTTTGGCTCATGTGATGAGGACACTTGGCCAAAACAATCCTCTGAAAACCAGTGTGGCAAAATGTATTTTAATCTATACCTTCACCACTCAACCATGTGAATAACCACACCCACTGACCCATTTCGTGGTTTTAAATCAACATGGGTTTGCCCCCAGAACGGTTTGATTTATTTGACAAGGTTTTGCAAGCTGGGTCTATCAACATTGGAAATGTTCAGAGGCTCGGTTTCTGGCATTGCATCTACGGCCAGCATTAAAACACACTCTAATCATACTCTGCCTCTATTAAACTCGACAAGGTGAATGTATTGTGCCTTCATGGAGATTTCTTTAAATAAACCATCAGTTTCGTAAAATAAACAGATAGTACTTTGAAACAGATTTTTTCATTTTTAAAAAAATAATAATGGAGAAAGAGGACATCTGACTATTACTTTGCATTATCCTTCTTTAAAGACCCTTCCCTCCCCCAACACACACACACACACACACACACACCTATTAAAAGTATGTGGAATTTAAAAATCAGCCTATATCTGATGCATTTGCATACAAAAACTATACACTGCTTCTGAATGTGAAATTACGTGCCCACCCACATTCGCAGAACTATAGCTGTTCATAGTTGTGATTTTACACAAAGCAATTTGCTTATGCTACTGCATCTACGTTTCCTTAGCAAGCTGAGTTACCCCTCAAATTGTCTAGGTTTGCTTAGCTATCCACTCTCCTGTTCTTTTCTGACAGCTTTCTGCTACATACTCTGTTCTTGGAGACTGCAGCTCTGACTGTGGTAACATATGGCTTAGTTACATCGTATCTGGAGTTCTGCAATTCCACAGAGTTGTCTTTGAGAAGAGCCCGGAAACTGCCATTGGTCCAGAATGCAGTGGGCAGGTTGTTAAGTGGGGTTGCCTATTGGGAGCATGTGGCTCCCTAAAATAACTGTGCTGCCTTCCAATTTGTTTCCAGCCCCAATTCAAACTACATAAGAACATAATAAGAGCCCTGCTGGATCAGACCAAGAGTCCCTCTAGTCCAGCATTCTGTTCACACAGTGGCCATCCAGCTGCCCGCGGGATCCCTCAAGCACAACATGAGCACAACAGCACCCTCCTACTCATGTTCCCCCAGCAACTGGTGTCCATAGGCATATGTACTGATAACACTTTTAAAGCTCTTTATCGTTTGGAATCAGGATATCTGAAGCACTGCCTTCTCCACTACAACCCAACACATTCATTAAACTGTTCAGCAAAGGCCCTCTTGTATATCCAGCATCCCCAGAAGTATGTTTAAGCAGGGAGAGGACCTTCTCAGTAGTTGCACTCAGGCTCCAGAACTCCCTCCCATGGGAAACCACTCTTGCTCCTGCACTAATGGCTTTTCACCACGCTGTGAAAAACTTCTTTTTTAGGAAGGCTTTTGGAACTTTAGGGTGCAATCCTATGCATGGTTAGGCAGAAAAAAGTCCTACAACTCTCAGCATGACTGGCTGAGAAATGCTGGGAGTTGTAGGACTTTTTTCTGCCTAAACATGCATAGGATTGCACCCTTTTATATCCCACTGGAAATTGTTTTAAATCTGCTAAAAATTGTTTTTATGGACTTGGTGGTGCTGCTCTGAGTCATGTTGCTTTCCTTTGTATTTCTATTTTTATATTATAACATTGTTTTAATTTTTCTTATTTGTCAGCCGCCTGCCGTTCTGTTTGAAGAAAGACATGCTAGAAATGTCCCCAAATAAATAAATAAATAATGAATATTTTCACCCTGCCCATTTGACACGCCTATTGTGCTGTTATGCACATTGAGTGATGTTTCTGGTTGCCAATGCAACTATGCTAACTAATACTTCCATACTGATGCAGTATACCTCTGTGTACACATGGTGAGGCAGTCCTATGCAGCAGATAATCTCATCTTTATTCACTGATCAGCTATTTTGAAATGTACCTCTTATTACATCCATGTGGTCAGTGGACTCTCATAGGGATGCACAAAAGTTTTGTTTCTGTTCACAAATCATGTGAGCATGTCCCGTTCACAATCACAAATGCAAATATGAGCAGGAGCACTTTTTCTTCTTCTTCTTCTTGTTCTTCTTTTGGAGAAACTTTAGGAAATTCAGTGGGGGGGGGGGAGTGTGCACTTTTGAAAAATATGCAGAGAAGTGTGCTCTTTACCCGTTCGAAATGTGCACTTTTCCTGGTCAAAACTTAAAATGGAAGCGAGCCGAAACAAGCTTCAAAGTGATTTCCAGAGAATTTAAGCAAGCTCAAAAATCTCTTGCTTTCCCATCCCTAGAAAATAGTGTGCATAGGGAGGAAAGCTGCAAACGGTGATTTTGGCATTGCCTTGCCAAGTTGCTAAGCAGATTCCCAGAAAGAAAAACCAAATTCCAAGGAGAGAACATTGTTGTGAAACTGAAACTACTGTAATGAATTCTCAGAATACCTGATCAGTTTATATATTTGTGAATAAAAAAATGATTACAGAGTTACAACAAGTCTCTAGTGTGCCCTCTCCTCCAAAAGAAACTAGTCTTGTAATGGTAACCCTGAACTTTCCACCATGTGAAGGAGGGGAGGCATGAAACACTGCGTGTGTGTGTGTGTGTGTGTGTGTGTGTGTGTGTGCAGTATCTATGAACAAAGCAGTGCTAGTAGAAATCCTTGGAAGTCTATATAATTTTCTTCTATTGATTCCATGGACATTTGATTGGGTAATAGCATGACCAACTTAAGTACTATTTCATAAACCAAAATATTCTTCTGTTCATTTCCCCCCCCTAGTCTATTTTGCACTGCAGCATGCTCATAAATTCAGCCAAATGTCTTCAATTTAGGCCACGTCAACCTTGAATTTGAACACAAATGTATTTTTGTTTGGAGAAAATAGCTGTTTCTGTCATAAGCCGCCTACAAACGGCCACCATTGAGATGAACAGGCTGTATTATGCTTGGACCACATTTAAGTACCTGACCTGGAATTACCACCCAAACACACAGCATGAACTACTATATGCACTCCAGAAAATGCTTTTCTGATATTAAATAAAACATAAATGCTTTAGGCCAAACCTTTTTGGCAGTAGGTGCTGTAAGAAACTTTGGAAGAGGGAAAGCTGTTTGTAAATAATACAATACGGATTTGCCTTTCTTCCGCTATGGCAACAGCCTCCTTCACTGTTGTGTATACCACCTTGTCTTTGGTAAGCATAGGTGAGAAACTTGTTTCATCTGAATTTGCACCTCCTGAATTAATAAGCAAATCAATCGGAACCCAGTTGCATTCACCGACATTCACACTTTTACAAATTTTGCGATACAGTTGTCCAGTCAAGAAAATGCAACAAAAATATGCACATTGGGAGAAAGTGCACACAAAATTTTGCACAATAGGTAAAATGATGCACAGAAATACATTGTAGTAGGGGAAATAGCTTGCAAACATTTGTACATTAGCAAAAAGTATGCACAAAAATCTGTACATTGGAAAAAGTGCTCACAAAACCACTTATATTAGAAGAACTGTGCAACAAAATGCATTTGGATTTTTGTGCTGGCTTTTTAAAAAAGATAAACTGCCAAAGGACTGGACTGAAACAAAGTCATGGTCGGAAAAATAAGAAATCCCTAGACTTAGGGTGTTTTCACACATGAGAATTAAATATTTCTTCTCCTTTTTTCTTTCTTTTACCTAAATCACTTTGTAACATGAATGTAAGCCTTACATTGGCCAGAATGCCTGCCTATTTCAATCCTAAATGCCTTCTGCTTTCTATTACATGTGAACACATTAATACAAATAGTGTAACAGAAAGGTTCAACAGTAAACCTTTGAAGTAAATCATAATCTCACCTCAGCTATGGGCAAACAAGCATGGAAGCCAGTTTCTGCATGCAAATCCCTAACTGGACACACAAGTGGGTGTTGTGTGCATTCATCAGGGTGGTGCATGTCTGGTCCTGGTGAGATAACCTGTGGTATAGCCATGCAGGTGATCAAGATAGGGACAAAGGGCGGGATTTAGTTTCCTTTGCTTTTCTCTTCATCCTTGGACAGCCCTGTGGCGTAACCCCACAATTCAGTTCCCTGGTGTATGTCTGCATTAGTATGTTTAGTGTGTCTAGAATGCTGAACTGAATGGGTGTGGTTTGTGATGTCTTAGAAAGGGTGGGGGAGGAGTATATAAGGAGTGTTTGAGTGATGTCAGAGTTAGTCGAGTTAAGAAGGGGAGAGTTGATTAGAGTGTGGGGAGAGTTGGGAGTTAGGTTAGTTGGATTATTCCTGTCTTGTCAGGAGTTTTAAGAGGAATCAGTGATTGTATGAGGAGTGAAAGTATTTAGAATTGTAGGGACTTAAGTTAGGTTAATTATAAAGTGTTTGGGGTAGGCAGGTTTTAAGTTATTTTCTGGAACTAAGATTTTGAGAATTAAAATAAACTTATTTTTATTTGTTTGCTACCCAAATCCTATGTGTCATCTTGGTGTTATTAACCTGCATTACTTTCAAATCTACACTCACACACACACACACACCTTTGTACCCTCAGTATCATAAATTTGAAAATAGATCCTTAGTAACCAGTATTAATCTTTTCCCTCATTAGTAGGGGAAATGTTTCATTTGACTCTCCCCTCAGGTTTTTAAGTGTTGATGCTTAGCCTGAGAAGGGTTTATGCGTCTGGTCCTAAAGTGTAAAGGGCAGGGATGTTGAAGAGTCCTTGGTCCCGAGTCCCGAGTCGAGTCCCGAGTCTTTGGACCCGAGTCTAGAGTCGAGTCTAGAGTCTGAGGTCCAAAATGGTGACTCGAGTCGAGTCCCGAGTCCCTCCCAAAGCGGCGGCCCATGGAGGGAGCAGGAGGGTCTCCGCGAGAGGAAGAAGAGCTGCCCTTCCTCCCGCGGAGACCCTCCTGCTCTCTCCGTGGGCCGCTGCCGCTGCCGCCCTCACCTCCACCTCCGCCGCCCTCACCTCGCCACCGCCGCCGCCCTCACCGCTGCCGCCGCCCTCGCCTCTGCCACCGCCGCCGCCGCCCTCGCCTCCGCCGCCCTCGCCTCCACCTCCGCCGCCCTCACCTCCACCTCCGCCGCCGCCCTCGCCGCCGCCCTCGCTTCTGTTGCCGCCGCCGCCGCCCTCACCTCCTCCTCCTCCTCCACCTCCGCCGCCACCGCTGCCCTCGCCGCCGCCCTCGCTTCTGCTGCCGCCGCCGCCGCCGCCGCCGCCCTCACCTCCTCCTCCGCCTCCTCCTCCTCCGCCGCCGCCGCCGCCGCCGTCCTCGTCGCCGTAGCACACAGCACGCCGTAGTACACAGCACGCCGCCGTCCTCGTCGCCATCGCCGTAGCACACAGCACGCCGCCAGCGCCGTCGCTCTGTTTTTGGCGGGGTTGCTGTGTTTCAAAAACAGAGCGACGGCGCTGGCGGCGTGACGTGACATGCCGCGTCACGCCGCTAGCGACGGTGCTCTGTTTTTGAAACACAGCAACCCCGCCAAAAACAGAGCGACGCCGCTGGCGGCGTGACGCGGCGTGCTGTGTGCTACGGCGATGGCGACGAGGACGGCGGCGGCGGCGGAGGAGGAGGAGGAGGAGGAGGAGGAGGAGGTGAGGGCGGCGGCGGCGGCGGCGGCGGAGGAGGAGGAGGAGGAGGAGGTGGTGAGGGCAGCGGAGGCGAGAGCGGAGGCGAGGGCGGAGGCGGAGGAGTCCTTGGGCTCGAGTCCCGAGTCGAGTCCCGAGTCCCACATAAATTATTGGGACTCGAGTGGGACTCGAGTCAGAGGGGGGACTCAGTCGGACTCATGAGTCGAGTCCCCGAGTCCGAGTCCCCATCCCTGGTAAAGGGCCATGTCGTCGCAAGCCCTGTCATGGCTATCGCTGACTATCTGACACACCTCTGTCTGCTGCACTCATATGCATTTGGATCTCTGCTCATGTAGGGTTGCCCAGAAGGAAGGACGATAAGAAAGGGTCAAGGGGGCAGACATGCTTTCATTTATGTAGACAGGGGTGGGCAACATGTGGCCTGTGGACCACATGCAGTCTTCCTCCCTCAACTGTTGGCACCAGCAGCCATTCCAGCAGGCTGTAGAGCAGGAAATGAGGGGGGAAGCGGTGGCATTCCACCAGCCCTGTTGAAAGAATTATTTTTTTCCCTCTTCCCTCCCCATTCCTTTTTCTTTGCGTGTCATGTTTTTTGAGATTGTAAGCCTGCAGCCAGGGACTGTCCTGTTTAATTGATTATTTATTTATTTATTTATTTATTTATTTATTTTGAGTCACCTATCTGGCCAGTCATCCAGTCACTCTGAGTGATGTACAGTCCAATAAAAGACAAGAAAAAACAGAGTGTAAAACACAATTAAAAACAGTACAAAACTTAAAAATCCTAACCCACCCCATATTCCCACCTGAAAAGCCACGTTTTTAATGCACGGTGGAAGCTAATCAAGGAAGGGGCATGGCGGAGATCACTGGGGAGAGAGTTCCATAAATTGGGGGCTGCCACAGAAAAGGCCCTCCTCCTAGTCATCAGCCTGGTTTCTCTGGCTGATGGGACAGGGAGAAGGCCATCCATGGCAGATCTTGTTGAGCAGCCTACTTGATGGTTTATTATATGTAAACCACCCTGGGAGCCTTTTTGGCTGAGGAGTGGAATAAAAATACTTCAAATAAATAAATAAATAAATAAATGGCATCTTTACTGTTCATGTTTGCAATTCACACGCATACTTTTTTGTTTTCTGCTGCCTGCTTCTGCTAATTATATTTGTGAATAGTCGTAGAAGTTGTAGTAGTTGCAGTATTTCTGTTTCTTAAAGCAAGCCAAATATTCAAAGGCCTTTGAGTATGTGTATGTATATATGTATGCATGTGTATATTTAACTATTCATTACTTCACTTTGCCTTGACGATCAAATCCTCCTTGGTTGAAAATAAACTCCAGACTCAGTTGTGTGACTCCATTTCTCTATTCTGGCTTCCTCCTGCTGGCACCAGCACGTATAAATATATCAGCAGTATCTATTCCAAAGATGATTTGCTCTGGCTTACGCATTCTTTTTGCAATTAGCAAAACTACAAACGTGCGACACGTGTCTCATGGGAGCCGTGGACTCGGGGCTGGAGAATTTTGAACTTCAACAGCAAAAAATCCATCCAAATGTGAACTTTGCTCCACTGAAACCTGTTTGTGGGATATTCTCATTGCAGGAGCAGCTCAATAAAGGATATCGCAAATGAGGAGTTTTTCTTATGGCTTCTTTTTTTTTACAATGTGTATGTACCTGGGATCCATGAAAAGGGGCAGGGGAGTGGGGTCTCAGAAAGTATCCATGTAAATGGCTTTGTTTTCTCTTCCAGACAGCATAACTTGTTTTACGACTAGTGATGTGTGTAAAGATTTGTCTTGGAAGTGCTGGCTATCGGATTACAAAAGGTTACATTAATTTCATTATGCCATAATGATCCATGAAGTTCTGGAAAGAAGGGGGGAAATGCATTGTTTTCATTTGAGGAGTGGTGATGGCTTTAACCATTAGCTGCCAGTGATTTATTTATTTATACCTATGAGCCATTGGCTTTTATGAAGTTTTAAATAATAAAATGGCCGATTGCTTGTTGCGATGATCTTCCCGACTGATAAATATCCAGGCTAAAACCAAAAAATGGCCAGGATCCAACACAGGCTTAGACAGTCTTAACTGCACAGAAATCGGTGGGTGAAAGCGTGCCGAACTCTTTGCTGTATCATGGCCAATGGATGACATGAAATCACGGATGGTGGCCACATGGCATATGCCAATCCTTGCCATATTTGAGCTCAGAGGCTATAAATGGGCAGAATTAAGTGCATCGACTAATAATCCACAGCATAGTTTGCAAAGATACAGCAGGCAAAGAAAATGGTTATTTCCAAATTGATAGAAAACACCATTTCTTTCAAAGTGTTTTAGGAGGACGGTGCACAGCTGGGCACACTTTATTTCTTACAAGGAAAGAGATTGTAACTGAATCACTTAACATTATTGAGAACATGAAAACATGAAACAAAAGTATTGATCCAAGAATTCACTGAAGAAAAGAATCCAGATACACATTGGTGTGTTTGATTTTTTTTTTTTAAGGGTACATCAAATGTTTATTGGGGGAAAGTAAAGCTTGGCTCTTCCGCCCTGGCATGCACTATTCAAACATACATGAAGGCAAGTGTTATTTGTGTTGTTAATTTTACATTATGCCCACTTTAATTGCATTAGCTGCTAAATAGAGCCAGGAATAATGGAATTTAGAAAGGAAAATTGCAATAATCTTCAGAAAGCTGCTCCATAATGGAGCAGCCTAATTAATTTAACTGTGCAGCGTTCCATAATGGCGGCACTTTATCATTTCCACAGATGGAGGTTGAAGGAATTAACAATGGTTTCCCCCACCCCACCCCTCAGCAGACATCTCTCTGTGTTTAGCCAATGACCATTTGCCTTTTCAAGATGCATTGCTTTGCCAAGTTAAGAATTTGCAGTGGTTGCTGGAACTCCATACTTGCACTATACTTAAAAGAAGAGAAGAATGTGCTGCGATACTGGCAGAGCTGCATTCTTCCGGCAAAGAGTTAAACCAATGAACTTGCTTGCTTGAGCCCAGTCTTCTTCGCCACTCTTTACATTTCACTTCTCTCTGGACAGCTTTTCCAGCTCTGTTGTTGCTTTTGTGAACAACATCACCGGTCAGCTTTGAACTTTGCCAGTATTCACTAAATATTTGGTACTTATACCGTTTGATGAATGGAAAACCTTAATGGATTATTTGAAACATTTCTATTTCTCAAGCAGTGCAAACTTGCTTATTGTTTTTGTTTGTTTTTAAATTCAATGTGATAGTTTTGCTGTTATCTTTGAGTTGTTGTATTGAGTTTTGTATTTCCCCCCCCCCATTGTTGTTAGCTGCCTTAGGCATGGAGAAGGCTGGGATATAAATATTTATAATAAATAAAGAATAAATAAAACTAGTTAGTTTTAGCAATACATACATTATTTCAGGAAGCATGTGTATTCCAAGCAACCTTTTTCTACAGCAGTGTAACACACACACTGAGGGAAGTTAAAAATAAATCTGCCCTGAAATCTGGTATTCCTTCTGGCAGTCCTTCTGCTTCAGAGATCACCTGCTGTTCCTTTAACCCATCTCTCCCCCCTCCCCACTCACCCACAATTGTCAGTTGATAATCTATTATCTTCCATTGTGGATTTTCACTCATGTGAATTTAAGAAAGTAAAACCTAACTGCTGAAAGGGAATAAAAGCTAATCAGAGGAGTTTGGGGACCTACACATAAAGGGTTAAATCCAACATGGTATGAGCCAACTTCCACTGCTGTGGCAGGACTTTCCCTTGACATCCTCCTCCCCTACAGTGCCGCACAAACCTCCAAAGTCACTGTCACCACCAGGCACTGCCCCCCCCCCGATGTAGCAGTTCTGTCCCATTGAGTGAGTTTTCAGGCCCCTTCACACATACACTGAGGGATTGTGAGATATATCACTACATCTCTGTGGTGATATTCCAGGCAGCTACAAAGACGGAAATCTGCACCTATGTGAGGGGAACCAATCACATGTGTCTTTCACAACCAATAAGTACCCTTCTTCCCTGTGGGGTGCTCACTGGCCCCACTTATGTGCTAATCAGTCCCATCCATTTTTTCAGTATTCACACACCACCAGTATTCACATGGTGGGATATCACCATAAGGAACCAGCTTCTACACCTGTGTGTGTGTTTAGGCTGCTACACAGGTTCATACCTTTGTACTCTGCCTTCATTTATAATTACAACCACCTAGTTCCACACTGGCTGAGCCTAGCTATACATTTCCAAGCCCAATTAACCTATAAAAGCCTTATAGAGGAGTTCCTCTTCCAGTATGAACCTACCTGTACACTATGATCACTATCTGAGGCTCTCTTCCGAGGGACATTTGGAAGATGGCAAGAAGGGAGAGGGCCTTTCAGTGGTGGCCCCAACTGTGGAATCTTTCCCCAGTGTGGTCCACTTGGCGCCAACAGTGTCATCTTTTTGGCACCGAGTTAAGACTTTCATCTATTCCCAGGCATTTGCAGGCATATGATGGGCTCCTTAATGCATCGGTTGAATTTTAGGGTTGTCACTGATGTTTTCGTTCTTTTATGGGCTCGTGGTATTTTATTGATAATTGTTTTTCACTGTTTTTAATTGTTTTTCAGTTTTGTATGTTTTAATTTGTAAGTTGTCTAGTCTCTCTTTTTTTAGATGGCGTCTTAAGAAATTTTGATGATGATGACGATGATGACAACAACGATGATGGGATTCTCTAGGTGCAGATTTCACCTTCTTCCTGAGCATGGATGCTGCTGAAGGGTGTGGAGAGAGGATGGCAGAATCCGGCCTCATCGTGGTATTTCTGCACTCTGTGACAAGGCGTAGAATCATTTGCCTTGGGGAAGCTGCTTCTGGCACCATCATGTCATGGGTGTTGCTATTCCAGAACTGTCTGTTTCAAAGCACTCCAGAGGACAGTTCCCAAGCACCACAGCAGCAGATTGTCAGTCTCGGGGAATGGCGATGCTACTGCTCATGTGTAGGAGAGAGTCAAAGAGCGACAGGGACTTGAACTGAGTAAACCCATCTTGTCAAGCTAATGGGAAGCAGCTGGGTTTTAGAATCAGGTAGTAGGCTAGTCTTTGCTTTTCAGCATAGCCAGATGGAGCAGAGAAATTGTTTACTGCGGAGCAAGACTCTGGGAAATTCATAAGGAAGTTGACCTAAGGAAGCCAGACCTCCCCCGCTTTCAGCATTAGCCTCTGTAGCCGAGGTGGCCCGAGGCCAAAAGGGATGACAAGCGGTCTTAGCAAAGACTGAAGCGAGCTCTGTCCATCCTATACCTAAAGCTTTGCTGAGATTGGTGTAAGGTCAAAATCTGCTCAGGCAAGTTGGCAGTGACCATGTCCTCCATCCGCAGCTGTCTGCCATACGCCACCTGATTGCACACCAGTGAGCAATCATTCGGGGCCGTGCCACAAAGTCAGAAAGAAAGGCTACCTTTCAAATAACTGTAGCTCAGGACCAGCGACATTGGACATTGTCACTGTGCAACCTGAAAGAGTGAGAAAGGCCAGCTGCATTTTTCCCCCTCCTAAAAGAATTCCAATCTTTTATGTTAAAGCAATAAACTTTATTGGACACGTATGTCTTTCGAAATGAGAGAATATTTGGATCTCCTGTGAAAATTTAATTTTTTTAAAAAAAAACAACAAAAACCTTGACAAGCCATAACAACTGATTTTTATCTCCTGTATTATACTCATTATCCACCTAACTAGAAGCCCCCCCCCCGCTCCCACTGCCTGACTTTCTGTAGTTTAGAAAAGCCACAGGCATTTTGGCATCTCTTCTTTTTCTTATTCCAATATATTCATGGATTGGCAATAGACTGACTGACTCCAAAATGTTTTAAAAGCCTGTTTTGAGGACTTAGGCTTGGATAGGGGAGAAACAAACTTTATGGCATGCCAGATTTGAAAAATGTGGATAAATACTACGCTTTAGTCTCCTGGTGTACGCACAAATGCATGCATGCGCGAACACACACCGCATGCCTTGCAGTCAGATGCATCCGCATGGATATTGATATGAACTCTGTTGTTAAATATATATATGGGGGGGGGGGGAATACGAAGTCTTCTGAGCTTCTGGTACTTAGAGCAGGAGTGGGCAACTTGTGACCCTGCAAATGTCGTTGGACTGCAATTCCTATGATCCCTCAGCATTGGCTATGCTGGCTATGGCTGATGGAAGTTGCAGTCCAGCAACATCTGGAGGGCCACAATGTGCATGAGCCTGATGTTCACCTGGATCTCTCCCTGGATACAGTCCTGGACAGCCTGATGAGCTTCTGATGCTTTTATGAGCTTTTCTACACAAGGCATTTATTATGCACTTGTGATTCCTTACTTATGGTTGTTTATGGATTCTGTAAATGATGTCATGATACTCCAATTTCACTTCTGTTTTTTAAGAGCACTTTCCCAGGTTTTTTTAGAGTAGAGAAAATGGAGTATCAATTCTGAAAGCAAAGGTTTTTCCCTACTTGTGTAATTGTGATATTCCACTATAGCGCAGTGCCCCTTAGAGGTTATGTAAGAGAAAAGCAGGAAAAGAAAAGATCTTCGTAGATTTCATAGATCATAGAGTTGGAAGGAGCCTACAAGGCTATCGAGTCCAACCCCCTGCTCAATGCAGGAAACTAGAGGAGGGGTCTCCCATCCAAGTAATAGCCAGGCCTGACCCTGCTTAGCTTTCCACGCTCAGACAAGCTGAGCCAGCATGAGCCACAGGTCTGTATATGTGTAGAGCTCTGATCTCAATTCTGTGATGAAACAGTGTATAACCCAGGAAAAAGAAAGTGGCAGCACCAAAAAGAAGAGGGGGGTAGGGAGACATAGTCCTCAGGTTAGTGCTGGCAAGCAGCGTTTTATTACATGAAGACTGCAGTCTTCCTGTAATAAATTGCTATTTTCAAACAACAGCTTTGTAATCCCAAGCATTCTTTCTTTTGGTGAATATTAACATTCCATTCTACATAGGGTTTTAATGTGAACTTACCTAATTTCACACTTTTGAACCAGTATGCAAACCGAAACTCACCTCTCCTTCAAATTGCACACTTTTCTGAATTTTGCAGTGAAGTTCTCCAATCAATGTACAAAACATGCCTATATTAGGGGAAATGACATTAGCAATGCATTATATTAGGGAAATTGCTTGGGGGAAAAGCGCCCGTTGGCAAAAATGCATATAAAAATGCATGTATTAGGTGAAACGTACATAAATATGCTTATGAATTTTCACGTGAAATTAAAAAGGCACCTCAACATTTGCAATTTAAGATAGGAAAAATGAGACACTGAGAGTAACTGAAATCAACAGATTTTTCTATCCCTAATTCCACATCTTCAAAAAGATCTGCAGTGCAATATATCAAACACTGATATAATTTTAGCAAAGTCAGGAAATTATACTTTGTAGGGTTTGGCCTGAGGATTCAGCCCTTTCAATTTATAGAGTATTATCAAAAAATAATCCAGAGTTGGTGTAGCAGTAAATATTTCTTCAGATGTATGATATGTCGGAAGAGTTTACGGTGGTCCATATATCATGTTTTAATTTGTTGAGGTTCTGAACTTATTAACAGCCTTGCCATTCCTTTCGACTCCGAACCTCTGTATGGACGTAACCATCAATCATGCCAGGTTTCTTGGCAAGAAAAAGACGTATGAAGATCCAATTGTGCAAAGGGCCTGCTCAGCTGAAGAATGAGTCACTCTTTCTTAATACATATCAAACATGAGTTGAAAACATTTATCGGATCCCCCGGGCAATTGCAGTCACTTGTATACAGCCCATGCCAACAGTAACAGCAACCCAGGGCTTTGAAGTTATGTAAATTGTCTTTGCAGGCACTATTCAATGTTTTAATAGATAGAATCACACTTTGGCAATGCTATAAATGGCACCATGCTGTACGATTCAATGGAGCCAGCGAACGCAACAACTTTCACAGTTTCCTACAACTCTCGGTCTTTTCTACGAGAGACATTCTTTCAACTGGAAGCAAAGCAGAGCACGGCTAATGAATGCATATGTTCAACATTAGAGACCCGGCTGTCCACGGGTGTTTAAATGGGGGGTGGGGGAGAGGTTGAGCATTCAGGAAGCATCACTGGGAAACCTGGAATGCCACAGTAAAGATCAAACGTGGATGGCAGATTTTAAGTGAAAAGTGAGCCGGGCTTATGAGGGAGAAAAGTGAGCGGCACATGGGGCCCTAGCTAACTCTTGCCTCGCAAAAGCTCATGCCACGGTCAGGGAGCTATGCAGAAATTCTGCGCAGAAGTAGCATGGCTCTGCTGACTTAGCTTGAAGTTGCTGGGGATCTAGCTTTGGGTGATAAGCTTCTCCGAGACGCCTGCCTTATTGGAGGTAGGTGTTCGCGAAGGGCCGCGCCTCTGGACTCCTGCCGGGCTGAAGCAGCACCACACCAACTACCAGATGTCTGCTTCTTCCTGGCAGCCTTCTGCAACCTGGTGCCCTCCAGCTTTGTTTGTTTGTATGTATGCTATATTTGTTTGTTTGTTATATTTCTATCCTGCCATTTTTCCTGCAAGGAACCCAAGGCGGCTTACATAATAATCCTCCTCCTCCTCCTCCATTTTATCCTCACAACAACCCTGTGAGGTAGGTTAGGCTGAGAGTCCGTGACTGGCCCAAAGTCACCCAGTGAGCTTCATGGCCGAGCGAGGACTAGAACCCGGATCTCCCGAGTCCCAGTCCAACACTCTCACCACTATGCCACACTGGCTCTCACTGTTTGAGACTACAACTTCCACCATCCTCAACCAGCATGGCCAATGACTGTGCTGGCTGGAAGTGATGGGAGTTGTAGTCCAAACACATCTGGAGGGTGCCAGGTTGGGGAAGGCTGCTATTGAGTGCGGGGGTTTGTCTAAGTAAACCAATGGATCTGTCTGCCCTTTTTACTGTGAAAACCAGACCAGCATAGATTCCCCCCGCAAGCAGAAGTCTGCTTACATGAAGGCTCTTTCTCATCCTCTCCTCCCCCTTGCATCACCCAAATCTGCTCCAGAGGGTCCCCACATGCATGGGGAGAGTGCAGGAGCTTGCACACATGAGGGCATGCACTGGGGCAGTGGGATTGGGGGAATCCATTCCACCAGTGGTTCCCTCCCACTGGTGGAACAACACAATTGGATAGAATGCAACAGACTGTAAGAGACATGCTGCCCAACAGGAATAGTAATTCAAGAACAACTTGCCCAATGGAAAAAGAATTGTGAGAGTAAGGCATCAGTTAGAGGCTGGTGATCTCACCGCAGCTCACCTCAGATTTACTTGGAGTTGATCTGAATTTTTGGCCAAAACATCAGTAAGAACTTGGATCATCCCCCCCCCCCAATATCTGAGCGAATCCAAGCAGATTTCTCAGGGGCAGCTCCCCTAATCAGCTCCCCTATCAAGTCACAGAGATGTTTCTCCATTTCCTTGTTGTGTGGGCTGACCAGAAAGGCTGGGGCTGGAGGCAAAATCCCTGCAAGAGGTGGGCTTTTGCCTCCCAGACCCAGTTTTGTGAGGTAAGCAAAGAAATTGTGTCTGGCTTGGATTTTGAAGAATTTAGGGCTTCTAATGCTTGCCTCTCCTTGGAGGTGAACAGTACTGAACCCCAGAAACTCATTTACAGGCATGAGCTGGGCATCAACCATACATGATTAATTATTATTTGATTTGATTTGTACAACATTCTACCAAAACTCAGCACTCAAGGTGGCTTACAGGCATAAAACAATACATTAAAATACCATTAAAACATAACAACTACAGAATAATAACAAAAACAGCACCCAACCTGACAGACCCACTTACAGGCCAAAGGCCTTCTTGAATAAAGTGGTCTTTGCCTGCCAACAGAAGTACAACAGAGAAGGAGCAAGCCTGGGCTCCCTTGTGAGGGAGTTCCATAGCCTGGGAGTGGCCACCGAGAAACCACCAAATGCACCTCTAAAACCACCAAATGCACCTCCGAAAAACCATGAAATGCACCTCTCTTGGTTCACCAACAAGTGCACCTCTGAAGGCAGCAGTCTTGAAAGAAGGGCCTGTCCAGCAGACCTTAAGAACTGGGCAGGCTCATATCAGAGAAGGCAGTCTTTCAGGTAGCCTGGTTCCAAGCCAAATAGGACTTTATAGGCCAGTGATGGCGAACCTTTTTGAGCCCGAGTGCCCAAAGTGCAACACAAAACCAACTTTTTATTTCAAAGTGCCAACACTGCAATTAAACCTGAATACCGAGGTTTTAGTTTTAGAAAAACAACTCATACAGTTGTCCGAACTAATTAACATCTTTTGTCTTAAAAGAAAAACACAATAACAGAGCTTTCAATGACACAAACAGTTTTTTGTTGAAAAAAAACATCAACTCAAAAAAATATTGTAGTACTACATTGTACACATAGCCTGAAGGGAATTTATACAAACTTTTTAAATAATTAGGGACATGTATTTTTGGATAAGGGATTCTCAACTTGTAATATGATTATACGTCAGACTGAAATTGTATGGGGCAAGCTTTACCCCGGGTCCTTTCCCTGCTTCTACAGGTGTCGGATAAGTAAAAGTAAAAGTCAACCTGTACTAGGATGAGCAAGATAAACAAGAAAACTAAACGTGCTTAACACATTTTAAACACTTTATGTCTTGGACTGCAAACACTGCATTAGGTAAAAGTTTGCATTGGGCATGCTTTTGCACAATTAATGTGATTTTTGCTATTGCATGCATGCTGATAATTTGTCAAACCTTGGCTCATACTCCGTTAGTTTGAGAGCAACACATGCAGCACTCAGGTCAACTGTTAGAACTTTACATCCAAGCCATGCTCTGTGCATCATTCTTCAAAATCTTTTAAATGTGATAACAATGTAGAAAATAATTCTGTAACAGAAATTCTAGAATAAAATCATTCTGTTCCACACTGTGAGAAAGAGCAAGATCATTAGTGTTTTGCAGAAGGGGACGGTCTTTTCACGATCTGGCGACCAATGGCTCAAGCGCCCACAGAGAGGTCCCTGCGTGCCAGCTGTGCCACGCGTGCCATAGGTTCGCCATCACTGTTATAGGCCATCACCAGTACTTTGAATCCTGCCCAGAAATAGATGGGTAGCAAGTAGCGATGTTGGAGAAATCCAAATGGACTCAAATGAATTTCTAAGAATCCGACCTGCAGATTCCTCAGTGGACCAGCTTTTCCCAAGTCAGGTTTCTATGGACTTGCAAACTGTTTTCTTTTAAAAGTAATTTTATGCAAATTTATTCATAGAAAAATATGTAAAATAGACCAAAAATGTGCATCCGGGGGGGGGCAGGCTAAAGCGTGAAAATACACATTTTGAGGGGGGATTTGCACATTTTCAGGAGTGTGAATTTGTGGAACTCTGAATTTGCGCAAATGTGTACAAACACTGTTTTGCAAAATCCGATTCCATCAATGAGTGGACGACGGAACAACAGATGCCTGACAATCCGTGAAACAGGCAGGATGGGTTTTACAGCGTCCATACATCCCTAGTAGCCAGTGAAGCTTCTGTAACCAGGGAGTCACATGCTCCATGCAACCAGCCCCGCTCAACAGTCTGGCTGTAGCATTCTGGACCAGCTGAAGTTTCTGAACAGTTTTCAACGGCGGTCCCATTACAGTAGTCCAAATGGAATGTAACTAAGGCATGCATGACTATGGCCAGATCAGGCAGATGATCGTGGAAGCCTAAGGCATAGTCTCTGCACAAGCATGAGTCGTGGTTGATGACATCATCCCAGTGACTGATGAAAAATATTAGTGTGGTAAGAGCCAATGTGGTGTAGCAGTTATGAGTGTTGGACTGGGGCTTAGGAGATCTGGGTTCTAGTCCCCACTCAGCCACAAAGCTCACTGGGTGACTTTGGGACAGTCACTGAATCTCAGCCTAACCTACCTCTCAATGTTTTGTGAGGATAAAATGGAAAGGAGGAGGAGGACCATGTAAGCTGCCTTAGGTTCCTTGCAGGAGGGGAAAAGGTGGGATATAAATGTAATGATAAATAAATAAATAAGGTCATACAGAAAGCATCAGATCCATGATAACCCCACCCATTAATTTTTAAAGACAAAATGGGAGAGCTAGTTTGCTTATGAAGAGTTCCAGAGAGGTAGCTGTGTTAATCTGTTACACCAAACATGCACAACAAAGTCCTGTGGCACCTTAAATCCTAACAGACTCATCATGGCACCAGACAGTTGGTTGTTCTTATTTGTTGTATTTGGAAGTATGAATTAGATCGGTGGTTCTCAACCTTTTTTGCCCGATGCACCCTTTTCACCATATGTCAGAATGTCATTCCCCCCCTTTCCAAGATTGTCTGATTCAAAAGTTGCATTCCAAATAATATTTATTTATTTTTATTTATTATATTTATATCCTGCCTTTTTTCCTGCTAGGAACCCAAGGCGGCTCACATAATCCTCCTCCTCCTCTCCATCCTATCCTCACAGCAATGTTGATGGGTTTTAAAACTTGAATAAAATGAGTTTTTAACATTCATAACTAATTACTTAGCAGACTAAGTGATGATGACGGATGTGAATCCATATTGAATATATGAATCATCATATCCTCTCTTTTTTGACACTCATGATGGGCTCCAAAATCTGTGACTAAAAACCAAGAAAAAGTCAAATATAACTATAAATGGAACATTTCTACAGATAACAAGTGAAATATTTATATTTATTTTTAATTTAATCTGTGCCATACAATAAGATGTGATGTCCTGTAGATTATGTACAATCTGTAGAATTGTAATTTGTAGAAAGATCAGTATTCCAATAGTTTGAGTCTGTGGTCCCAATTCCCTCTCTGAAACCCTAAAATCCCCCCCGGGGGGGGGATTCCCCCTGGTTGAGAATGCCTGACCTGAATTAGATTAAGCATGTTGACAAGGCCACAATGATGCTGACTGATGTATACAACAAAGAATTCCCTGCTCTATTATGTTCCTAAAATGTGGCCTTTAAGTGAATGTGTTGTGCACTCCTATGCATGTCTACTGAGAAGTAAGCCCTGTTGACTTCAGTGGGAGTTACTTCCAGGTAAGTGTGTATAGGATTGCAGCCTTAGTGATCTTTAACTGAGCTCTAGTTTCTCAGGGATAAAGTTCTATCTAGCACAATATGTGAGGATCAATCTGCTTTTTGCTCATATTAGCAGTTCAAAAGAAAAAAAAACTACATTGGCTAAAATGCACATTCGACTTAGAAATTGCCATCTTTTCCCATTTTGTACATTAACAATGTTCACACTTACACACAAATAATTTGTGAGAAGTCCAAGGATGCTTTTAGTGCCATATGTACAAGAACCCTTTTCTTATCAGTGGTTCTCAAACTGGTCTGATGCCCCCAGGAATGGCCACAGCTTAAAATGGAAGGCATATTTTTTTTATAAAGCTAGAGACAGATAATAGTGGAGTTTTTCACCAGAAAGTTGAAGATGGTACGATACAGCAATCATTACTTATGGTGTGCACCAGGGCTTTTTTTCTGGTGGAACTCACCGGAACTGAGTTCCAGCACCTTTTCTTCTATTAATTGCATTACAATTTAATCGCCATCTACTCCCGAGGAAATGTAATCCAAGAGTTCCGGTACCTTTTTCTCCAGAAAAAAAGCACTGGTGTGCACAGTTGGGTTTTTTTAGAATCATAGAATAATAAAATCATAGAAAAGTAGAGTTGGAAGGGGCCTACAAGGCCATCGAGTCCAACCCCCTGCTCAATGCAGGAATCCAGTTCCACAACTGTTCTCCTGTACCACAACTGAACAAACAGTTTTTGCAGGTTTTTGTAGTGCTTCAAAAACTGGCAAAACCTGTTTGATCAGAGACAATAGGTGTATGGGAACAAAAATATATATGAGTGTGTACTATGGAGAAAACCATGCCTCTAATCATGCCACCTTCTCTGAAAATTGGCTGTCTCTTCGTTCAAGCTTGATATTTTTTAGCATGGCCAGGTTTGGGGAAACAATTGGGGGAGACAGTTACCCATATATTCATCCCTCATCTTGTTCCTAGAGTTTGGGGCAGGGGTTGTTCCTCCCCACAATGGTTTTCCTGATCGCTACCTCTTCATTTGTCCCATACAAGTCAACACAGTGAAATGCACTCAGTGGTAAAGTCGTTTGTTGTATCAAAAGCCCCTTGTGGCCCATATCCTGTGCAGCTGAAGAAGTAGTCTGTTGCTTCAATAAAATATCTATTCCTGGGCAGAAGAGAATGACCAAATGGTCTTCCCATACTGTGTGAAGTTGCATAGATTGGTGCTCGAATTGTGGGAGGGGAAGATGGGGGGCTTATTAACTCCATAAGGCAATTCCCCTGATGCCCATCAAATTTAGCCAAATCATGCCCCTGTAGCATTTTTTTAAAGCCTCATGGGCTAAGAACACAATCCTATGGCCTCCCAACATTGTCGGGTGGGGCATAGGATAGGTCAGAGTCCCAGCTCCGACCTTGGAAATGGCTTCCGAGGTCGAAGCTGGGACTTCAACCTTGGAGCACCTTCCCTCTGCCGTCGCAGCTGGTGCGGTTCTTTCCATGCCAGCTGTGGCTTCGAAGACAGAAGACCGTCTTCACAGCAGGCGCTGGGGGGGGGGGCATTCTGGGGGGGCAGGGAGCAGGGCCGGATTAAGACAGGGGCTATTGGAGCTGCAGCCCCAGGCCCATAACAGAAAATAGGCCCACAATATAGGGACTCGGGGCACGATTTGAGTTAGCTCTGATCGTTATCATTCAGCATAATTAATGATTTTTTCAAGATTAGAAAGGTGCATTACAGGCACATCTGCATTACAGGCAAGACCTAGCAAGAACTGTTGTTCTCAAATTAGCATTTCGGTAGCTTTTTGCATTTCAATCACTGTTACTACATTTCTTTGAAGCACATGGGGGGCTTGCTAGGGTCTGTAATATTCAGATTTAGAAGGGACCTCTCTCTCCAGCCTCGAGCAAAAGATCTTTCTGATTCGCAGATCAATTGTTCAAATGCTAGTTTAACAAAAAAACAAAAACAAAAACGAAACAAAGCAACAAGAACACAATTATTCTTGGTCAAGCAAAGCTTCCTGGCTTTTTGTTGTGGCTGCTTTTTCTTTTTTAATAAATAATTTGGGGAAAATTGGGAAGACCCTTACTGATGAGCTGCAGGAGTTTTTGAGTTTTGGCACTTTAATGGTAATTAAAATATTTAATTTGTTTTAATATAAAATTGCGTCTTCATTTTATTTATTTCCATAAAAAGGCCCACCAAAATCCTCAGCACCAGGCCCATAATGCTCTTAATCCGGCCCTGGCAGGGAACCGAGGCACTGCCATCCTCGGAAGAATTCAGGTGGTGCCTCAGCATCTCCTCCTCACGAGGAGGGGAAAAACATTTAGATGGCTGATATCAGCTGTCTAAACATTTTGGAGGGTGAGGGGAATGCAGAGTCAATCCTTGCCTCCGTGCTTCTCCTGCCTTCCATTGGATGCCCGTAATCCTCCAAGTTTGGAAGGTTATGGGCAGCCACATTGGATGGTGCCCAAAGGCAATGGTGCCATCGGGGCAGGACTTTGAGGCAGACATTTCGGGACCCACTCAGCAGAATGGACACCCCTAAACACAGCAGGACGGGCTAACCACAATGAAGTAAGTGAAGTCATGCACATGGCTATCCAAAGAGGCCCCGCCCCCCCCAGAAAACCATTAAGTCTAGAGTTGAAAATCAGCTAACTGCACTAAAGACCTGTAGGAGCCATCACAAATGGTTTTATCCTTAAAGGTGTCCTAAAAACAATTCTAAATAAAAAATTAAAAATGATAAAGTGGCTGAGCACCTCAGACTCCCCTGTAATTCAAGTCCTGGAGTAGGTAGTGCCAATGTCTTAGAACAATTTGTTGTCTCCCCCACAATATTATCCTGGGGGAAAATAAGCAGGATCTACACTGTAGATTCTACATTAAGACAAAATCTTTCATATCTAAGTATTTATTTATTTACTTGAACATTATATCTTGCCATTCTTGTCTAAAGACAACCCACAGCACAATCCACACATTTAAACAACAAATTATTTCATATGTACCACAAAAGGTCTGATGAGCATAAATATAAATTCAACAAAAATAACATCCAAGATGCATATTAAGAAAAGTGCTTGCAAAAATGTATATATTAGGCAAAACCGCGTGCAAAAATGCATGGATTCAGAAAAACGTGCACAAAAATTCTACATATTTCCATGCAAGCTTTTCTTTTTTAAATCATCAAAGTTCAGGAATGAATTTAACAGTGGAAAAATTCTGAAAGTTTGGGAAAAGCTGAACTTAAGACTGGGAAAAGAGAAGAAACTGAGAGACACCAAAATGGACAGGTTCATTCATCCCTAGTTGAAAGCTGAAAAGTCCCGTGAAATGAAACAACCACAGCACTGCTTCATCACCTCAGATATACTGAGTGAATCTACATGCAGCACACCGATTCAGTGGTGTGCATGGGACACTGGTAATCTGCTGCTGTGTCATCTGAGGCACATCTTGTCATGGTCACATGGCGATGCAGTCATGAGAGCCATAGTCCACCCCACCGCACCCACAACCATAAAGGCTAGAGGCTTACACTGAAAGGCAATGTGAAGAACAAGTGTTTCACGATTCTAAATTCTAATAAAGTGAGCTGGATGATGAAATAATCCCATGCCACTGTGGAAGCATGATTATACTGTTTCATGCCCCCCGCCACTTCTCTGAGTGGTGAGACGTCCCAGGCATAGCGCTGACCTGGGTTTGGTTTCCATTGGAAGGAGAGATCACTGGAAACTTTTGGCATTTTGTAGTATTGACTGACAAAATGCAATTATTTATTATTACATTTATATCCTACCTTTTTTCCTCTTGCGAGGAACCCAAGGTGGCTTACATAGTCCTCCTGCTCCTCTCCATTTTATCCTCACAACAACTCTGTGAGGTAGGTTAGGCTGAGAGTCAGTGACTGGCCCAAGTCACCCAGTGAGTTTCATGGCCGAGTGGGGACTAGTACCCAGATCTCCCGAGTGCCAGTCCACACTCTAACCATTACACCACACTGGCTCTCTTTATTTATTTACAAATATACAAGTAGAGGACACATGGAGACAAACAGCTAACACACTCCTAGCAAGGCATCAGAATTCAGACCCACTTTCTCACATGCTCACAAGCCTGACTTTACGATCAACTAGACTAGCGGCCACTAGGGACAGGGCCTTCTCAGTCATGGCCCCAACCCTATGGAACTCCCTCCCTAGGGATCTACAGTTGATTCCTTTCTATTGCAATATTCAAATAGGCTTTAAAACCCTACTTGTTTAAAATGGTTTTTAACTGATGTGTTTGCTGGACATGCTGCTATTACATTGTTTTACTCCTGTGACTTGGACATGGTCTTATACTGGTTTATAGTTTAATGTATTGTGTATATTTTAATGGGAGGTAGAGTTGATATTTTCTGAATTTTAAAGTTGTAATAAATAATGAATAATGAATAATGTTATTCATAATGTTATATTACATTGCATTATATAGTTCTATTATTGCCACCTTGGGCTGACATGGTCTTAGAAATATTTAAAATAAAATAAATCAAAAGTGTGCTCTCGCTCTCTTGCTCTCTCAAACCATAGTTTCTTTTGTTCCTTTTCTTAGACACACACAAATTTTGATCAGCCCCTCTCTTCAGTCCCAAAGCTGATGATGGCCTTTTTCCATTCAGAACATCCCATGCAGATCTCAGAATCAAGAAACCATCCTTTTGACAATCAGCTCCCACAGAGATACTGCCACTGACCATTAAGAGATATCAAGCAATCATTCTGTTCCCTTATACTCCTTTGTGCAAGCCCAAGTGTGATTCAGTATTGCTTCAAGGTAAACCCAGAACATTTTATATGTCCCGTTTCAGACAAAATACCTGGTTGGCTGACCCTTTCATGTGGTGGAGGAGAAGGGTACATGCCCCACCTGTAACTAAGCATGTGTAACTGAAACCAATGCATGTTGTTTCTCTGTTTGCACCTACTTTGTTCCCCTTCCTCTGTTTCCCACAGGGCAGTAGTGAGGCACAATAGGTCTGGCCAGCACTCCATGTGAATTGAATGTGTACTCTAGAAAACTCTCCCATTCCCAGAATCCTCTGCAATGTGCAGAGTTTTCTTAACAGGCAACTTGATGTGTAACGTATTAGAAAGCCTGACAACAACTGTAAAGGAACATCTATTATAATATGTTCTAAATGTAATTGCTATTCTTAATTAGAGTAATGCAACTTACAGTTTGTATCCAAGAATATGAGAGGATGTTTATATTTACAACCAAGGCACATTTGACAGGTATGAAGATATTAACTTTGCTATTGATGTGGTGTTTTCTAAAAAAGAATAATCTTGTAATGGTGAATTGCTTTCCATTAACATTCTGAACAGTGTATTTAACACTGACATAGCCACAATAATTCTTGCCAAGAAATACATTTGTTTGCATATTTGCATCACAAAAAGGGCCTAAACATTGTGAAATAGAGATTAAATAAATAAATATTTACAGAGCTCTTATAGAGGGTTTGATCCACTTTGCTTAACATACCATATCAAAGCTTTGAACTATATTCTGTAACTACAAGCAAGAAATTAATATATTTAAATATCCCCTCCTTATTTTCTTCTTGATTACAGTGAGAGAAATGAAAGTAGCTATCAACCTCTATACTTAATGATCTACCAGGAGCTTTGAAGATGAAGATGAAAAGATGATGTGTTATTAATCCTCATTTTGTTCTTTGGTAATACAGTAAACCCCCCTCTCCATCAAACACCTTTTGTTGAAGTTGTGTGATGATGAGCCCCACAGATTGGAAATGAACAGTTTTCACTTATTAAGATTAACCATTTGTAGAGTGCATTCCTATGCATGTCTACTCAGAAATTCAATGGGTCTTACTCCTAGGTAAGTGTGTACTGGATATCAGGTGTACCTTAAATTCAATTAAATAAACATGTGGGCAGAGATTGGACCACGGCAAGTAGCCCTGTCCCCAACATTGTGCATCATGTCACATTGCCGCCACCCCACCCCCCCGATGTCTGTGCATACAGTGTGAATGCAGCTAGTCTGAGGTACTTTACACCACAAGAACAGAGGTACCTCAGAAGGCCACACAGTCGAAGGATGCGATCCTATGCATGTTTAGTCAGAAAAAAGTCCTACAATTCCCAGCATGCCCCAGCCAGCCATGCTGGGAGTCGTAGGGCTTCTTCCTGTCTAAACATGCATAGGATTGTGCCCTAAGCTTTACAGATCAAGGGTTACAGTTCCAATCTGAAAGAAGTCATCTCTCTCTCTCTCTCTCTCACACACACACACACACACACACACTCACAGAGGGCTGGTTTGTACGATGCCCCCCGCAGTTCCCGTGTCGTGTGAACGCCGGCCGGGGGTGCCCCCGCAGGACGGGCACGCGCGCAAAGCACGCAAAGTGACCATGGGTGGTAGAGGGGTAAGCCCTTACCGCGTGTGGCCACCCTGCCGTGCAAACAGCGGGTGGCCATCCCGCGGGGGCCACACAGAGGCGGCAGCCCAGAGTGGCTGGAGCTGCGGCCACTCTGGCCTATAAGGGCAAATGGCCCCTCTGGCCATCCCGAGCTGCTGCCCCCTAGCGCCGGGAGGCCTGCACTGTGGTGCGGGGACTCCCGGCTCCAACAGGCGCCGCCCACGCACGCGGGGTGCAGGTCATCTGCAGCGCCCCGCCGGACCCCGTGGGTGGCCCCGTGGTGCCTCCGCCGCTCGCCACCTGGGTCGTACGAACCAGCCCAGAGAGAGAGAGAGAGAGAGAGAGAGAGAGAAAGAGAGAGAGCTTTCATATTGTCATGTGGATCCACATGTCAGCTGGCACACACCAGCCTCTATAAGGACAAGCCACCTCATTAGTCTGAGCAACTTGTTGCTTAAAGTAGCCATACAGACTGCCATGCCATCAGCCTGACTTGGACCACATAGTCTACCCCTGGGCCTTCTGATTCCCTTCTGCCTACACTGGATCCTGACCCTCAGCCTGAATTTTGATGAGGCCATCTGCCTCTGGCCGTGTCACCCTCACTGCTTGCGATGGAACCAGGCTTCTCCTCAGTTATAGACCATCCTAGCACAGAGTGAGACCTGATCCTAACTACAATAAACTATGGTGCACAGACTAAGATCTTTGACCTCTCTAAGATTTTACACTTTATTCTCTCTCTCTCTCTCTCTCTCTCTCTCTCTCTCTCTCTCTATCTCTATCTCTATCTCTCACACACACACAGCCTTCCCAGGAAAAAGCAATACATGATTGTACCCTAAGGCCATTGGGGACTTTTAGTAAATTGTGAGTACCAGTCTACCTCAGTTGCCTGACATAGCAAGTCTGGCATTGTTTATGATTCATTTCATATTGTTCATTTTATCACAATGTGAAAACAAAGGTGACAAATACCACTGTGATTATTCGGGACCTATACAGACCAGTCAACCAAATGGGACATAACAGCAGTAATAATAAAACTGGTACATCAGGATTTCAGTACACCCCTTCAGATAGTTTCTAAAAATAAAATAAAATAAAATAAAATACAAAGACTCTGGCATAGCTAGGGGAACTCATTTCTCTGTACCAAATATTCCAATGGATCCAAATAGATAAGGAAGTTGGCTTGCTGACTTCTTCTACTACTGCTAAACCCACTAACACTTTTCCAAAAAGTAAAAGGATGTGTAAGTCCTAACTAGAGCAGGATCCTAGCACTGTGGCCTGTGTCAATGGACCCATAAATATGACCAAATATCACAAGTGATATCAGCTGACAGTTTAGGTTGGATTAAAGAAAAAGAAAAACAGAAAAGGGGATGGGAGCAGGAGATGAAATATGTAAAAGGAAACATAAATCTCAGAATAGCGTAATTGATGTAATGTCTTTTTACATCATCTCTGCAATGGGATACAGTCACTATTTTGAGCACTGGCTGGCTCCAGTGAACACAAATAAAACACAGGAGAAAAAGCTATTTATATTTCATTGGTGGCCAAGAAGAAGATGCAACCATATTGTACATTGGGAGAAATTAACACTGAGTTGCATCCATATTTAGTCATACTTAGAGTAAACCTATTGAAATTAATGGGACTTAAGTTAGTCATGACTTACTTACCGGTAAGTCCCATTGACTGTGATGGGCCTGCTCGAAGTATAATTAAATCTGGACCCAGCCCATTATTTCTTGCTTCTCACATTTCCCCATCAATGAGCCAACCAAACCTAGGATGTGGCAATGAAGGAAGAAACGAAGGGTGATATTTATGCATTTTCAGTGCACGAGAAGTTCAAGGAGCCTGAATGGATAGTTGGTGGCATCCCAAAACATAACCCTGGCTTGTGTGTCATCACTTGCACTGAGGGGAAAGTGTCTAATCCAGTTTCAGGAACGATCTCCTCTCTGTATGCAGTGGGGTTATCCCATTGCTCTGCAGCATCCAAATGGGCCTTGACTGAATAACCCTATGAAAACCTAGCACTCTGCCACCTTTTCCCCACTGTCATGGGGTAACCAGGAATGGATTTCTGGAGCTCACTTCAGTTCTAGTCCTGAAAATACATCCTAAACTCAGAATATGCTCAGAGACACCCTGGTCTTTAATTTTAAATGTATGCTTTTCCATCTGGCCCTGGTGGCTGGATCTTACGGTTCTAGTAAAAAAAAAAAAAAACATAGAGCACTGACAAGTAGTACTGACAAGTAGCACTAACAAACACTGACGTCTGCCCACTCCTGTTCTAGAGCAACTAACTAGAGCAATTGACTTTATCAAAATAATCCAAGAACCATTACTTTGGACCTGCAGCAAAACAGGGATAGTAGAAGGCAGGTGCAGATCCAGTGGGCCACTGGCTCTAGTTATGTACAGGGGAACCCAGGGAAGCCTGTTCACCAAACGGTGAACTGGGAGTATAGTGACAGGGAGTGGGCAGAGGTGCAACTGAGCCAAACAGTGGCAAAAAATAAAGGTCGGAGAATAGAAAGATTAGATTAAGAACCTAACCAGGGCCTGCATCAAAGGTAGGCATGGTCAGGCACCTGCTGAGGACCCACACCCCAGAAGGGGCCCACTGATAAGACCCCCTGGACTAGCTCCTCCTTTTCATCATTGCAACCTTCTTGTCCGCCTGCGTTTTGCTCTGGCCCAGACAACGTTGATGGTGAGAAAGAGAAGCAGTAGGTGCCATGGCCTACTTGCTCACGTGCTCTCTGCCTCAGGCAAGCAAGTGGTAGTAATGATGAGAAAGAGAAGGAGGAGCAATAGCAGCTGGTGACATTGGCAGCGAGAAGGTAGACTCACTGAGGGAGGGGGAACATTAAGCGTATCTTGCCCAAGGGCACTCAGAAATCTGGAGCTGGCACTACCTCCTCTGGTATGGCAGAGATGGAGCCTGGGCAGAGATTGAATATGGAGATGCAGTCTGGCAGAGCTTGGACAATGAGATTTCTCTGGGAATTACTTTCATAGGGAGGGTCTGCCTGCCTAGGGGAAGGGTTTTCCGACCTAGACAATAGAACAATAGCTAAGGAATCAGCACCTTGGCTCTCTGGCCAAGTCACTTGGAAAGGAAGAGATATGCAGATAAGGGTGTTTCTACAACTCTTCAATGACTGCAGCTTAGCAACTGGATGTAGAGGCACTCAACGTTTGGCCCACTTCCCTTCAGGAACTCTCACTGGCCAATCAGATCAGATATCCCTTGGACTGGACCACTGTGTGAACAGAATGCTGGACTAGTTAGGCCTTTGGACTTACCCAGAATAGCTCTTCTTATGGTAGGCAACAAATAACATGCGACAGAGAGAAAACCACATCTCTGAATTTTTCCAGAGATACTCCCTTTGTGACAGGGAGAATCCTAAATGAATTGCCCCAAGGATAGTCGATGAGTCATGCTTACTCCACTAGTGCCCTGTACATGGTGTACTATTTTGCCATGGCTCTTATAGAAACAGGAGTGCCCTGGGCTTTACACTCTTGTGCAGTTGAAGAGCCATTATAAGCACATTAGAATGGTATTACCTTACAAAGCCATAAAAGGTTTGGGGCCAGGTTACCCGAAGGATTGTCTCCTCCCATATATACCTGCCCGGACCCTAAGATCATCCTCAGTGGTCCACCTCCAGGAGTCCTGCCAAAGGAAGTGAGGTGGGTGGCTACTAGGAAGAGGGCCTTTTCTGCTGTGGTACCCCAGTTATGGAATGAACTTCCAAGACAGGCTCACCTGGCATCTACACTGTGTTCTTTCTGGTGTCAGCTGAAGACCTTCTTATTTTCCCAGGAATTTTAGTCTTTTAGACTCCGTTTTAAATCCTTTACTGTATTTTAAATCTCTGTACTGCTGCTAGGTTTTATTTTGACTTTTACTCCTATTTTATACTGTAGTTTTAAATTTTTAAATTTTCATACTGTATTTCATGTTGTATTTTGTGGTTTTAATTGCTGTGTACCACCCAGAGAGCTTCGGCTATTGGGCGGTATAGAAATGTAATAAATAAATAAATAGAATAAACTCTGCATGTGCCCAACCTCTCCTGTGCTGCATCAGCTGTTATAACATAGTGAAGATAGAAGAGTCAACTGGGTCCACTGGCAGGTGGAACTTCCAATGTTGATTGTCATTGGCAGCTGGGGGAGGGGAGGGATCTGGTGGGGGTTGAGCTCCGCTGTCCTTCCAAACATTATGATGATATTGGATGATATTGGTAGCACAGTAAGTGCCATCAAATGTTAATGAGGACTTCAAATTCTGGGAAGCGGGGGGAAGAAAAGATACTTTACCCACCAATGTCTACCAAATCCAAGGAAATATATGTAATCTTTTTGAGTGCATATACCTGCTTTCTACTCCAGATACTTCATTCTTCTCTATTCTTATCGCTCCCCATCCCCATTACAAGATCTAAAACAATTAAACTTAATTGTTACTCTGATACTCTGCCATCCTCCAAAAGCAGCAGCTAGTGAGATCTGAGTTTTTCTGGCATCTGTTACGAGTGGCAGATCCAGGGCTTTTTTTTCTGGTGGAACTCGCAGATCCCTTCTAATAAAAAAGTATGGTTTGGCTTAAAGTATTCAAATTTAGCACAGTGAACAAGTTCTCTTCTCAACTCGGAGTATAAGAAGTCAGATTCTTGGTCCTAATTGATTCCAGATGTTGACTGGAATGAACAGTGATCTCCAGCATCTTCAGATATGTAGCCAGTGGGGAGTTGTCTTTACACATATTCCTACTCAATAACTGATTGAGATTCAAAATGCAGCAGTCAGGAATGTATTCTAATTTTTATTAAGACATCTTTTTATTAAGGTAATAAAATGTAATAAATGCCATCTTGCGAGAGCTTCTTGAGGCAGTTCACAATTAGATTGCAAAAACATAATAATGATAAAAAGAGAAATAAAAAGTATAAACAAGAGTAGAATTCCATCCTACACCAGAAATTCCAGCTGTGCTGTGCCTCAATGGCTTCTTCCATGCCAGTCCAGGTATATATAAAGACTTCCACCACATGGTTTACTTCTTGGCATTTTCACAAGCAATGCACCCAGATCCTTCGGAGCAACTTTCCCCAACCTGGTGCCCTCCAGATGTGTTGGGCTGAAACTCCCATAATTCCTAGCCAGCATGGCCAATGGCCATGCTTCAAAGGATCCTTGTTTGTGTGGTTCGTAAACCATGTGGGTGGAAGTCTTCACACGTATCCGGACTGGCATAAAAGTGACTGCAAATGGCATGGCAGCCACACCAGAAAAGTTGCATGTGAAGGCAATCTTACTTTCTCATAAGTGTGTTTAGGATTGGAGCCTTAGAAGACGTAACGCTTGGCTTATTTCAGAGAATGTTCCATGGCGATTCTGTTTCCAAGATCATCTATTAGCTAGCCCGTTGAGGAATGGAGCTCTTTGCTGCTGTTCCTACTAAACATAACAGCAGATAGAATTCACACTGGCTCAGTCAGAAGCAGGATGTGGTACTTTCTTTCCATTTTTATACCTTTCATCACTTTCACCATTATCGTTAGGGCAATGATGTGTTCATAAGTTTTACTGAATTCACAGGTGTCCAGATCTGTGGTGTGCTTGGCAAATCACATCTCAAATATTTACAGCTGTGTCAGATTATGGTGGACTCCCAGGTGCTCACCCCTCCCTTCTCCACCTCTAGCATACTGAGAGGGGCTTCAGAGACATGACGCTGCACAGCCCTCTTACTGCAATGTTCAAATATTTGCATAGACAGAATGTGCAAGCTGCTCTCACACTGGAAGACTGCACATGTCGTCTGCACAGCTTTCTTCTTTGTGGTGGCACACCAAGAGGGCTTACAGGGACTCTCCTACTGCTTGTGCAGCCTCTCATTGGAACTTCTGAAAGCCCTCTGAAGAGATGCTCAAGACAAGATTGGATGCTCCAAGGATTAAAATGACCTCAAGCACACACTCTACATCTTCTTATCTTCATTTCACCAGAGTACATCTCCTGCATTGTGTGCTCCCTCTCTGGCTCTTTGGCACAAAGTTTAATTGGGCCAAAAGAGACTTCAATTAGATACATAGAATTAGGCTATATGCTTTCTCCAGTATCAGAGGCAGTTTGCCTATATACTCTAGTTGTTGGGGAACATGGGCAGGAAGGTGCTATTGCACTCATGTCCTGCTTATGGGATCCCGTGGGCAGCCGGTTGGTCACTGCATGAACAGAATGCTGCACTAGATGGACCCTTGGTCTGATCCAGCATGGCGCTTCTTATCTCTTATGTTCTTATGTCCAGCCCTAGTTGCACCACAGGAAGAACTGCACACCCTCCTGGTCGAGGTGTATCCCCTTTCTGTACACTTGCCCTTTCACATGAGTAATGCATGAAGGTGATGGTGGGAGGTTGTGTTCATATATTTTTGTGAAGAAGTTCAAAATGTATTTTTAATGCAAGTTTGGAGCTACTAAGAAGGAGGTGTCATCTGAGTTAGGATCCCTTGATTATTAGCTCTGAAATAATCTCATAGGAACCATTTAAACCTTTTATTTTAATTAAAAATAATTGCACCATTGGCTGAAATAATTTGTAAGAGCAGCAATGATAATTTTTGTATAGTGTCTGTCTCCTGACTGCTACCACAGTTAGCTGTTTCTCAAGGTGTGAAAATGTAAAGCATCCTATATTTATAATTTATAGGCACCCAGGACTGTGAACTTTCAGAGATTTAGTATAATAATTCCCTTTGCTTCAAGTAATGCTCACCCAAAAATGTGGGGTTCCCTTTCCTTTTGGTTTTTTTAACTCTAGGTCAATCTACAGTCCTATTTTTATGTTATTTCCTCTTAAGCATTACATGAAAATTGACATTGACAAATAGCAAACTTAAGAAAAAGAGTGGCCCCAAAAGCCCCCATCTCTTGTGCCTGGCCAGAAAAATGGCTCAAAAGAAGTTTGACTGCCTCTCTGTTCTCTTCAGCTGCTGACAACATAGGGAGCTATCATTTCCTGCATTTGGCTTAGGCTGGTTGTCAGGATCAACCAAACTAGAATATTTCTTTTAAAGATCCATCTAATTCATTGAAGATGAATGTGCCCAACATGTGTGTACATGTTGGTTCCATGGAAAGCTGCACATATGACAGTCTGCTCTTAATTTCATGCCAACAAATTAATACAGCTGTCCAGGACTGTTTTCTACAGGTGTTAGTGTGTTGGGACCATTTGAAGCACACTGTAGCTTTACAGCCAACATATAATTTGGAAGAAGATATCTTCAATAGAAGACCCTCAGGGGATAAATGGATAGACTGTAAGTAAACAGCATGTCATCCCTGAGGAAAGAATTACTGCCCATTAAAGTGGTAATTATTTTTGTCGTAACTGAGTGGTTGGAAACTCCTTAAAGCTCTGTCCCACTCTTAAATGATCTGGAGGTATGGATTTATTATACCATGAGAGGTTAAAGGCTACATCAAAGCTGAACTGCAAATGTATTTAATTTTAGAATTATTGCTTTATGCTTAGCATAAATGTCACAGGAAAAACCACTGTGCTACTGCCAATGAGTCAGCTAATATTTTAGCCTTAAAACAGTTTAATTCATTAATTAGCTTTTCCAAGCCCTTCATGTTCTTTGCTTTCAGTTCCTTTGAAACAGTATTAGCCCATAAGCTATAATAACTCTTAGGCTGATAAATATTAGTACAGATTCTACAGAACAACTGACAAATTCAAGAGGGATGGCTGTAGGGTGGCCACTTATGACTCACCCCCCAAAAGAGGAAACACATCACCAAAAAAGAGGAGAAAAGAGGACACCGATTTGTATAACATTTCCACATGCTAACTTGTATGTATAGATGCACATTTAGAAATAACTATTATAATTTTAATAGAAATATGCTACAGCTCACAATAGTGCAGAAGGCTGTGAGCAGATGGCCTGTGTGCCTGCCTGTTCAGCCTGGTGTCCAGGTGCTCACTGTTGATTGGCAACAGTTCTTATGGCTCATTGGGCAATATCCAACAGGGCCATTGCACAAGTGGATCCTCCCACCAATTCCGCTTGCGCAATGGAGATTTAACGCTTCCTATAGGAAGTCCCAAAATGAGCAGAAACATTCATTTCTGGATCGGGATAGGTTGGCGGATCTCCTTTATGTGAGCTCTGCTGACCTGCCCTGTTCAAGAAACGAGTGTTTCCACACATTTCCGGGTGCTCCCAGAGGTGCTAAATCTACATTATGCAAGTGGTGGGTCTCGCTTGTGGAACAGGATTGGGGGGGGGGGGGTGCCACGGAATTAGCAGGGCTGCAGCGCCCTGTGGAATACTGACCATTATCTTTAAACTGGAATGGAACAGGACAGCATTTCAAAAAAGGATGCCTTCAAAAAGAGGAGAGTTTTCTGGAAGCCCTTGAATACTGACCTCTGTAAGAGAGGACAGATGGCCATCCAGCAATACAACAGAATCTTGTGACACCTTGAAGACACCTTGTCTCCTATGTTTTCATGGGCAGAGTCCACTTTGGTCAGATGCATGGATTAGTCAGCTAAGTGAGTAGGTATACGTAGTCTGGGTACCAGCATTATTGTTTTAAAACAATTTATTTGTTTATTTTGGTTTGAAATGCCTAGGCTGTCTTTTAGGGTGAATCCCTCTCTCTGTGGCTTACAGAAAAAAGGATAAATCAATAAAATACAAACTGAGTTAAAACATTTCAAAAGCCAGTACCATACTCATGTAAAACTCAATAGCTAGCTGGAACAATTTTTTATTTATTTATTTATTTATTTATTTACAACATTTATATACCATTCCACATCCAAACAGATTCTGGAGCAGTGAACAATAAAAAGATAAAAAGAACAAAACATATTAAAACAGAATATCAATTAAAAATCTGGCTAGTCAGTCAAGGAAGGCTTCTTGAAATAAATATGTTTTTATGAGGTGACAAAAATAACACAATGTTGGTGCCTGCCTTACCTTCAGAGGCAGGGAGTTCCACAGAAATGGAACCAACAGTTTAAAATGAGTAGCAATATAAAGCACGAAAAGTTCAGTATCTTAATTAAAAACAGCTCAGATGAATGGGTTTTCAAGGCCCATTTAAAAGCCAGCATTGAAGGGACCAAATGTATGAACCTTAGTGGGAGGTTACACCGGACATAGGACCACCACCAAAAGGCCCTGTCAGTTTTATATATCTTAAGGTGGGCCCACAAGCACGTTATCTGAAGCTGGTCTCAAAGTCTGGGAAGGTTCATATGGGTGCAGGCAGTCCTTCAAATTAGTGCTGCGCTGAAATCCCACCTGCCCCTTTGCAACCTCTTCATTTGATTCTGAGAATTTCAGAGAAATTTCTCATTATGCTGGGTTTCTGCATTTACCTTACTGTAAGGAGGTGGCTGAGGTGCCGGTGTGTGTGTGTGTTCACACTTTTTCTTTTACCATTTTTATCCATTTCTGTCCTTGCAGTCTCTGCCTGCTTGAGCTTCCTGGAAAGTCTCCTAGAGGACTTAACCAGGAATTCCTCCCTTGGGACTTTCCAGTGCTGCTGCCTGCGAAATGCTTGAAAGCTGAGTGAGGAGTTGTTGTTTCATAGATCATAGAGTTGGAAGGAGCCTACAAGGCTATCGAGTCCAACCCCCTGCTCAATGCAGGAAACTAGAGGAGGGGGTCTCCCATCCAAGTAATAACCAGGCTTGACCCTGCTTAGCTTTCCACGCTCAGACAAGCTGAACCAGCGTAAGCTTGTTGTTATACTTGTTGTTGTTAAAAGGACTTTTAACAATAGCAAAACCTAACCAAAAATGCCTCATTCAGCTTTCAGGCACTCAGCAGGCAGCAGCACTAAAAAGCCCCAAGGGAGATCCATTCCAGTCAGGTTTCAGACCTGATTATGGGATGGAAACAGCCTTGGTCGCCCTGATTGATAACTTACGCTGGGGAATGGATGGGGGGAGTGCAACCCTGTTGGTTCTTCTGAACCTCTCAGCAACTCTGACCATGGTATCCTTCTGAATTGTTTATCTAGGTTGGGCTTTAAAGTGGTTCTGGTCTTTCCTGGAGGAGTGGTCTCAGAAAGTGGTGCTGTGGTATTTTTGTTCCACCTCATGCCAGTTAGCCTGTGGGGTGCTGCAACATGAAACTGCTGGGGGAAGTCATCAGGAGGTTTGGGCTGAAGGGTCATCAATATGTGGATGATACTCAACTCTACCTCTCATTTCCATCTACACATCCCAAGGAGGCTGTTGAATTCGTGAACCAGTGTCTGGAGGCTATTTTGGGGCAGATGAGGGTAAACAAGCTGAAACTTAATCTAGACAAGGTGGAGGCACTGTGGGTTGGGAAACCAACTACTCTGGATGGAGGTGTACAACTCGTCTTAAATGTTGCACTCCCACTAAAAGACCGAGTGCATAGTGTGGGAATCCTCCTGAACTCTCTGCACTTTGAAGACAGTTCAGAAACTTCAGCTGGTGGAGAATGCAGCTGCCCAAGTGTTGGTGGCGACAAGGCAATCTGATCATGTACCGTAATGCCTATACTGTGCTGGCTACACTGGTTACCATTATGTTTCTGAGCCCAATTACTTCACCCATATCAGCCTGCCTGCACTTTAAGTTCAGCAGGAGAGGTCCTTCTCAGTTGCCCACCTGTGAGAGCAGTTAGGTGGGCGTGGCCTGGGAGCTCATTCTGTTCCTGACTCCCAGCTGAGCAGGAGCACAACAGGAGAGAGGCTCCAGCTGTTTTTGGGACTGTGAAAAGGCAAGCAGGCTCCCAGAGAGCGAGCGAACAGAGCGAGCGAACAGGGAGAGAAAACAGGAGTTTGGCAGCGGAGTAGTACAACAACAAGTGCTGCAAGGGAAAGGCGTGGCCTGAGAGCTCATTCTGTTGAGCAGAAGCTCCTGCTGACTGCAACTACCTGGGGCTGATTGCAGCTGATTGATTGCAGGAAGTGGGGCTGATTGCAGGGCGTGGCCTGGGAGCTCATTCTGTTCCTGACTCCCAGCTGAGCAGGAGCACAACAGGAGAGAGGCTCCAGCTGTTTTTGGGACTGTGAAAAGGCAAGCAGGCTCCCAGAGAGCGAGCGAACAGCACTGTCTATTATCTTTGAGAAATCATGGAGGACAGGTGAAGTGCCAGACGACTGGAGGAGGGCAAATGTTGTTCCCATCTTCAAAAAGGGCAAGAAGGAGGAACCTGGGAACCTGGCCAGTCAGTCTGACATCAATCCCCGGGAAGATTTTTGAGCAGATTATAAAGAAGTCAGTCTGCAAGCACCTTGAAAACAATGCAGTGATTACTAGAAGCCAGCATGGATTTGTCAAGAACAAATCCTGTCAGACTAATCTGATCTCATTTTTTGATCGGGTAACCTCCCTTGTGGACTGTGGGAATGCTGTGGACATTATATACCTGGACTTCAGCAAAGCTTTCGACAAAGTGCCTCATGATATCCTGATTAGTAAGCTAGCTAAGAGTGGGCTAGATGGAACAACTATCAGGTGGATCCACAATTGGCTAAAGAATCGGACTCAAAGAGTGCTTATCAATGGTTCCTTCTCAAACTGGGGAGAGGTAACGAGCGGGGTACCACAGGGCTCGGTCCTGGGCCCGGTGCTCTTCAACATTTTTATTAATGACTTGGATGAGGAGGTACAGGGAATACTTATCAAATTTGCAGATGACACAAAGTTGGGTGGAACAGCTAATACTCTGGAAGACAGAAACAAAATTCAAAGTGACCTCGATAGGCTGGAGCACTGGGCCGAAAACAACAGAATGAAATTTAACAGGGATAAATGCCAAGTGCTGCACCTAGGGAGAGGAAACCAAATGCAGAGTTACAGAATGGGGGACACTTGGCTCAACAATACTACAAGTGAGAAGGATCTTGGAATTGTGGTAGATCACAAACTGAATATGAGCCAGCAATGCGACGTGGCTGCAAAGAAGGCAAATGCAATTTTGGGCTGTATTAATAGAAGTATAGCTTCCAAATCGCGGGAAGTGATAATTCCCCTTTACTCGGCACTGGTTAGGCCTCATCTTGAGTACTGTGTCCAGTTCTGGGCACCTCATTTTAACAAGGACATAGACAAACTGGAGAGGGTTCAGAGGAGGGCAACAAGGATGATAAAGGGACTGGAAAGAAGGCCCTATGAGGAGAGACTGAAAGAACTGGGCATGTTTAGCCTTCAGAAGAGGAGACTGAGGGGAGATATGATCGCACTCTTCCAGTATTTGAAGGGATGTCACACAGAGGAGGGCAAAGATCTCTTCTCGGTCATCCCAGTTTGCAGGACACGGAATAATGGGCTCAAGTTACAGGAACCTAGATTCCACCTAAACATCAGGAAAAATTTCCTGACTGTCAGAGCAATAAGACAATGGAATCAACTACCTAGGGAGGTGGTGGGCTCTCCCAGTCTGGAGGCATTCAAGGTGCGGCTGGACAGACATCTGTCAGGGATGCTTTGACCTGGATTCCTGCATTGAGCAGGGGGTTGGACTCGATGGCCTTGTAGGCCCCTTCCAACTCTACTTTTCTATGATTCTATGATTCTATGATCACACTTGAGAGGGCCTTCTCTGCAGTGGCCCCACACCTCTGGAATAAGTTGCTATCGGGGGTCTGCCATGCTCCATCGTTGCAGGCTTTTAAGAAGGCCTTGAAAACATATTATTTTAATTTGGCCTTCTCCTAATATGATTGTGGTTGCTGCAGTTTTTGTTTCTGTCTTTGTGTTCTTACTGTTCTTATTATGTTTTATCACTTTTGATATCATGTGTTTTATAGGATAGGATCATAGGATCTTAGAGTTGGAAGGGGCCTACAAGGCCATCGCGTCCAACCCCCTGTTCAGTGCAGGAAACTGGAGGAGGGGTCTCCCATCCAAGTAATAACCAGGTCTGACCCTGCTTAGCTTTCCACGCTCAGACAAACTGAGCCAGCGTGAGCCACAGGCCTGTATATTATTGCTGTATGCCGCCTTGGGGGGGCTTCTGGCCTGAAAGGCAGCCAAGAAATATTTTAAATAAATAAATGAAAATGAAATGAAATAAAATAAAGAATTCCTGGTTCAGTCTTCCAGGGAGCCTTCCAGGAAGCTCAAGAAGCCAGAGAGGCTGCAAGGACAGAACTGGATAAAAATGGTAAAAGAAATGCACACACCCCTCAGGCACCTCCTTACACCAAGGTAAGCTCTGAAGCCTGGTACACTGAAAAATTTCTCAGAAATTCTCACCCCTTCCCACAATTTTCTAGTGCAATTTCTTTTTGTCCCTGTCCCCAACAAATGTTCGAAAATAAATACCGTAGATCGAAAAATTTGGCACAGTGCTACCTCAAATACCCTGGCCCCAAATTGTTGAGGGTTTTAAAGGTCAATATCAGTGAGGCCCAACTGTGATCACTTGCAGCTATGTGGAGCACAAATGAATAGTTTCCAATCAAATGCGTAACATCCAGTGAATGTGGGCTGGTGATGAGTAGACATAGCAAGATTGGTGGTGTAAATAAACATCTAAAGTGGGACAATTACTTTCTGTGGTAAGTGACAAATTCCCAGCAACCACTGGGACTAAATTCCAGAGTGTACAGTCAGCTAATTAATTCTAATTTGGCAGCTTCACTGAGAGTGCCCATTTGAAAAAATGAAATTGTTTGAGCATCTTCACTTCCAGGTCTTCACAAAGGTCCTCAAAGCTAGCATAGTCACTCTCTGGTTTGTGAGTGTCACCATTTTATCCTATGCTATCCACTGCTATCCTATGCACGCTTGGCTATGAGTAAGCTCCATTGAACACAGTGGGAACTAGTTCTGAGTGAACACACATAGGATTGGGGTGTTGATTTCTGATCCATTTATTCTTCTGCATAGAGCAGGGATGGGGAATGTGTGACCCTCCAAGTGTTGTTGGCCTGTAACTCTCAACAGCCCTAGCCAGCATAGCCAATGGTGAGGGATGAAGGAAGCTGCAGTCCAACATCTGGAGGGCCAAACATGTCCCATCCCTGGCATAGAGACTGACCTGTTGGGCCTGTACAAAATGGCAGAAGGCCATCTGTTGACAGTGTCCTTACAGAACAAGCGGGGACCAATGAAAATATGTACTGTGTAATTCTTTTTAGACATGGCCCACAAGCTTATCAACTCCAGTTCCCATTGATCTTTGCATCTGATAGTAATAAGGAAATTAATTTTTAATGTCTTTGTTTACCAATACCTAGTACTTAAAATCATGCATAAAGCATTAAATATTCCAGAACAAACTGTATATTTTTAAGATGGACCTTTCTTATTCAGGTTTTTATGTTTGTGCTAATTTAGGGTTAATTGATCTGTAACCCTTGGGGTGCAAGATAACAAGGCAATATGATTTTTTAAAATATGTCTTCTCTTAAATGTTATTAAATACATGATGGGAAAGCAGTAATCTAAATAGGACCAAGAACCATGAGACAGTAATACTTCAGAAATGTTATCGGGATACACAGAATTGGACACCAAAACGACCATCAGATCATTGTAGGATGAACAGCCCATTTCCTCTATACCTTCCCTCCACATGGAGTCCACGTGGAATGGGCTGTGGGATTGTGCATGCCTGTACTGCCACCGGAAGCTTGATGACCTCTTCCACCCTGCTCCCAGCTGGCATTGTCTAAATGATTCTGAGGACCACCTTTTCTTGGGCCAACAGGTAAGCACACACACACACACACACACACTATGCCCAATACACTTTGGGAAGCTGCAGAGGAGGATGAAGAAGGCAAAGGCAAGTAGGACTCAAGGTTGGGCAGGCGGGCGGGCATTCTCCTAGTCTCATCCATCACCCCAGATGTAATCTATGCATGTGTTGGAGTAGGGATTCAGAAGTAGGGATGGAAATTCAGGGCCTGCAGATCCATTTTCAAAAGTGGAGAGGCTAATAAAATTAAAAGATGTTTAAATCTTCTGTATGTTAGTTTTGTACTCTTCATCCTAGTATGACCCTGGTTGCTTTTAAAAATATGTCATGCTGTTCTGCCATTTCAAATGCTACGTATTATTTCATGGCCCTCTTAACTAATGGTAGCCACTCTCAGAGGTCTATGCTGAAAACAGAGCACAAATATTCCAAATAGATGAAGTGTCGATGGTCACCATAGAGAAGGGCTATAGTCATTCTGTGTATTGTTGGCACTTTTGTTGAAATCCTGTAAAGCAGCAGGGGTGAGCAACTTGTGCCTCTCCAGATGTTTTGGCCTACAACTCCCATGAGCCCAAGCCAGTATAGCCAATGGTGAGGGATGATGGGATTTATAGCTCAAAACTTCTGGAGGGCCACTGGTTGCCCACCCGTGCTGCAAAGGCTGATACTTAAACTAATTTTTGCTTTCTCCTTTTGCTTTGTTTCTAAACAAAGGAAATGATTACAGGAGATATCAATTTTGTTTTGAGATGCATGGAACGCTGGTGTAGTCCAAATTATACGTATGGCACTTTTAGTGAACTGGACAACAATTTGATTAAATTTGGGGGGAAATGAGGTGCATGCCACATATGTTTAGATGGAAATGTTTGTTTCCAGGTGCAGCTGTACTTTAGGTAGAAAATATACAAGTGCCCATTTTAAAGTGGATTAAGCATAGTAAAACAGGATTACACAGTCTGCCATAAACTTTCAAGCAGCCATGAGAACGTAGGGTGTATGTGAGATCTTTTACCACTGCTGGAAAGTCTTGATAAAGTTGTAGCTTAGCTCTTAACAGTAAAAAACAAACTGCCAGCAAAGTTTATTTTCTTTTTTACTGAGTTTCTGGCCCATTGTTCCGCTTGAGGAGCCATGTTTGTTAGTTTTGGCTCACACGCCTCTCCTCTTCCTTAAGGGTAAACTATCCTTAGGCACTTGTACAACTATGCATTAAATGACTGCATAGCAGTTTATTCACAGCCCCAAAGTCATGGAGAATTCAACTGTGTGACTTCCTGGCTTAAGCAGGGGTGCATCCGTAATGTAAATACCTCGTTGATTTTGTGGAAAACTAGGACATTTTTGTTTGTTCTTGAAAAAAAAGATTCCTGCTGGAAGCTTTACTTTAAAACTGGCACTTTGCTTACTCCGCTGTGACTAGGATACTGATCTGATTTTATGCTTTCATGGCCTTTTTAATATATATATATATATATATATATATATATTGAAATGTTTTAATTCAACATTAGCTTTGCTTACAGGGTATATGGCTGAATAAAATCACATTACAGACGTTGTAGTATTAGATTTTATCACCATTTATTTCTTTTAGTCTGCCCAGGGATTTCTGCATGTTCAGTAGAACTAATTTGCAGTCAGACACTGAGGTCTTCTAGAAGGCCAGCAGGCTCCACAAATTAATTTATCCAAATAACCAATCCCTCATAGGCCAACCATAGAAAGACACCAAAATGGTCTAAGCAGGCAAAGCTCCCTTTTGAAGTCTGGAATGTTTTGACTGACTTGAAACAGGCGGCTGGAATGAAAGGATAATTTTCAATGACCCATGGGGATTTTTTTTTTATTTTTTTATTTTTTTGGCCATTTTCAAATATTAGGTAAAACAAAGAGAAAACACTTGGTATAATTTAGAAAGACTTAACAATCTAGAAGATAACCAGGCTGGGAATAAAGAATTACCAGATATATCAAACATGTATTTTGTGAAGTGCTTTTATTTTAATATAAATGTTAAATTGTTAAATGTTCTTTGTCTTTTTCCCTGTCCTTTTAATTTGAGGTTGAAGTTGATTTCTATGAATTTGCAGGTGATAAATTGGAATTGGCCATTCGCCACAATATTTGTTTTAAACATGTCTTATTTTTTTCCACAAAACATAGACATGCTCTTAATGGTTAATTCTGTTCTGTTTTTGTTTCCAAGCTGATATGGCTTTAGAATAGCCATTTAGCAGTTTTACTGCTGCCAGTTTCCGTATTATATTTTAGACTGTTGCTTTTTAACCAGTATCAGAGGCAGTATGCCTATGTACACCAGTTGCTGGGGAACCTGGGTGTGTGTGTGTGTGCTGTTGCACTCATGCCCTGCTTGTGGGTTCCCTGGTTGGCCACTGTGTGAATAGAATGCTGGACTAGTTGGACCCTTGGTCTGATGCAGCATGGCTCTTCTTAAGTTCTTATCTTCTTATGTTAATTTATTTATAGTAGTTAGCTGTCTAAACACATAGGTTTGCATGTTTGCACCCATAACTGTGCTGTGCTGCAACATACACCCATATATATGCTTTTTGGTGAGAGCCATCACATTTAAATAGTTGCAACCTCATGCCAGAATGTTACTAATAATATAAGCTATGTCTACTGAATAGACATAGCTCACTCACTGATGGACAAATGGCCTCTTCTTGGATGCCACATGAGTGAGAATTGGTGTACCTAAAATGGCTGCCACATGGAAGTCACTATAGATTGGCTTGTGAATATGTGGTAATTGGTTTTAACTGGTTGTTTTTATTGATGTTCTACCTGCCTCACCTTTATGCTTTTTTAACTTTATATTTTACTGTATATTTATAATATAGTATTATACTTGGTGGAAAGGCTGGAAATTAATTTACCAAATAAATACAACAAAAATAGAGTAGAATAAAAATCTTTTCCACTTCAGTTCCCAAATTATGTACCTGTGTGAGCACTGTATATTTCATAAAAAATACAAACACTGAATGACCAAGGATACAATTTTTTCAGTATCCCCCTATATAATTCCATGTGCTTTTCTATAAATACAAAACAGGATTCTTTTTTATCTAGGAATCAAGTTTTTAGTGTTCCAACCTAATTATAAAAGATGCACATCCCTTGTTGAATCTTATTTGTATTTCTTCACCTATATCTCCTCTTCAGCAGTGGTCCACAAAGCAGATATTTCAACAATATTCTGTATACATAAAGGACTCACTGGCATACCAGGTATAAAATTTTACTTACTTGTTGTATCCTCCAAGTTCAAGGTGTATAACGTTTCTTTATACCATTGCTGTTCACAACCATCCTGAGAAAGAGGTTAGTGTTATAATCATGTTACAGGTGTGGAATGGATGCTGAGTGATTTGCACATTACCCTGTAAGACTATAGGGAGGTTCACATGACCCCCTCACCTCATGCTTTGAAATAATGTTCAAGGGCGCCATGGGGCCACATGGACCAACCCCACCACTGATGTGTGCCACAGCCACATTCCCACTGCCTATGAAGGAAACACATGTTTAGATGGTATGCATAAGGGCTCTCCATGCATACTGATATATGCACATTGAGCTCCTCTATATGAAGAGGGACTGTGATGGGGCCAAAGTCCCTCCTCACTTGGAGGAACTCTACCCATGTACATCACTACATACTGTATGGAGAGATGTGTCCTATGCCGTCTAAATGCATGGACAACAGGAAAGCATTTCTGCCATGGTTGTGGGCATGGCCACAGCATGCATCATCAGCAGGGTCAGAGCTAGCCCTTGAAGGGCAGGGCCAGTCTGTGACCCCTCTCATGTGTTCTTTCAATGCATTGGGGTGGGGTGGGGTGGGTCGTGTGAACCTCTCTGTAGTGTCAATAATCTTGAGTGTAACGTACAATCCCTAATCTATTTAATCACAGGCCAAATTATTTATTTATTACATTTCTACAACACCCATTAGCTGAAGTTCTTTAGTACACACAGAAGCTCAATTGTTAGTCCATCATCCCTCAGTAAAGACAGGGTTGCTTTACATGCATGGAATATATCTCAGTAATCCTCTTCAAGAGTAATGCTCAGGCATATTCCACACATGGAATATGTCTGAGTAGTGTGCTTTTGGCTTGCTTCTAGGTTATGGTGTGGAGAGGGAATGTTATATGCCTGTCTCACAAAATATTTGGGGTTATTGGAGGCATGGAGACACCTGGGAAGGAATCACATTTCCAGAGAGATCCACCTGATACACACATGGTGTGGAAGTTGCATATATGGATGTGCTGCATCTACTTCCAGTTACTTTGGAACTTCTAAACCTCAGTGATCAACTCGAGCTCAGTCAATCTGCTGTTGTTGTTTTGCTGCCTACTCAAAAATATATAAACATGGGTGTTGTAAAGCACTTGGCAGTCCATAATACATGGCTGGGAAAGTGTATTTGTCTTGGTGGGTCACAAGTTATTATTATTAATTGTAATTTATTCAGCACCACGACTATGGTAACTTGAGCAAAAAACATCCCCACTTACAGTCTTAATTTACAGAGCATGATGAGAAATGCAGTGGGAAAGATTATCTGTGAACAGGGGATAAATGTGTGAGCAAATGCAGTAAAATCTATCATAGAGATGACGCCTAAGGGTCAAAGGACATAGTGCCAAAATAGACATTACTTTAATGTGTGTCCAGCAATTATAAGAGTAGGCACGGGGGGGGGGGGATCCAGATCTTAAAAGCTCCCTACTCCCCATGATCGAGATTGGGGCCTGCACCTATTCTAGAGTAAAAATGGGGGTGGGAGATGTAGCTACTAGACACACATTTAAGGTAATGTCTGTTTTGGCCCTAAGTGGTTAAGTCAAAGTCTAAGTGGTCAAGTCTTTAAGAAGGGGTGGATTTTGAGCTGGGCTTTGAAGAAGAGAAGAAGAAAGGGCCAAGTCTTAGGATGGTAGAAATTTAAGAGAGGAAGGATTTACATGGCAGAAAAATAAGAGGCTGATGCCATGGAGAACAGTTGTGCAGCTGGAAGAAGCAGAAGTCATTTCAAATACATTTGAACAGACTATGTTTACCTGTAGGATCTATGTTGAAAACCCATTCCTAGGAAATGACTAGAATTAAGAGTTGATAAGCTGTCTTCCATGCTAACAAGTGGCATTACTTAAAATATAATTTTAATTAGTTAAAACTCTAGATAGATAGATAGATAGATAGATAGTCTGGTGGTTTATTAGTTTCTGATTTTCACAGCACATGCAAGAAACTAAAGAAAACCTCCTGTGCTCCTTGCTTTAAACTAGAGGTGAAGCCTATGACTGACCATCCATCTAATTTGTTGTTTGTGGCTCTGCATGTGGAATCATGGCAGCTCCTATCCATATTTAAGGCAGGACAGAATGCACATATATCTGGGTCTTAGCCAAATATTTTCCAACAGAGGCATTCTGAATGCTGATGAAAAAACTAGGGAAATCCAGCTGGCCTAGATCACATAAGCATGTACAGCTAAATTATTAACTACAGTGTTATTGTGGGCTGCAATCCTATGCACACTTATCTGAGAGTAAGTCCCATTGAACTCAATTGACTTACTTCTGAGAAGATATGTATAGGATTGCACTGTTCAAGGGTGAATACTGTTACATGAATTTCAACATAAACTGTGTGAAGAGACAATTGTTAATTAGTATGTGTACAACTATGTCTCTCGGTGGTGTGGAAATGCAGATTTGAAAAACTAGACTTAAAGGGTCTAAGAATTTGGGCCATGAACCAACCAAAGTTAAACACTGTTAGGTTTCATTGATTTCAATGGGGAACAGACTTGAAATCCATGGGACTTAAAAGTGCTGCTTCATGTCCCAAATTCTAGTCCAACAGCAGGAAAGAGGCAACAGGTTTGAAGGGACTGGCTCTATACAGGACTTGGAAGAGCTCCCAAGATCTTTGTTGTTGATCCAACAAAGTCCAAAGCTCAACAAAGTCATATCTTCTGATGTCAATGGTAACACTTCCCCAAACCCCGGGTCACTAGTTCTTATGTATAACTAGAACTGGATTATGGCAAAATCTATTCTTTCCCAAAGAGAAAAAAAACAACCTATGTCACTTTCAAGACTAATGGTGCAGAAAATGTATATGGCCCATAGGATAAAACATTGCATGTCATATGGCTCAAAATTCTGCCTTACCCAAGAGGCCAAGGAGCTGTCCAGGACAACAGAGATGAAGATGTTCTGGATAGCAGGGGAGCTGTCCAGCAGGGGAACACAGAAAGACAGGGTGTTGCTTCAGCATTGGCTAGGCTCCAATGGAGCAGCTTTATGGATGGCTCTGCTGACCCACCTCTTCCTGGCATGTCAGAAGGGCCTTGATATAGAGCATATAAGCAATCTGGCTTCTTTCTCATGAACAGGGCTCAGGGATGGTTTACTCCATGCTGCCAGACAGGCACTGAGCCTCTGGTCCTGGCTTTCCACTTGTTCCTGGGGTCCTGCAGGTGATCTTGGCAGGCCTGGAGTGGGGGTGGGACCAGTCCCTGGACTTGTAGCCTCCTTGAGTGGGGTCTCTTCCTAGGTGGCGATACCCTTGTGGGTATCTGCTGACTCTCCTTGAACCCCATAAGTACTAAGGTCAGCAATGGGGCCCGCCTCTTCCTTTGAGGTCTCATCTAATTCTGGGGTGGTCCTGCCAGTGCCAGGAAGGTGGTGCCACACCTGGAGATCTGAAAATACATATTTACCTTTTACCTGCCCATAGTTTCTCTTTCCACACTCCTTTATCTGCAAAAATACTGACTTTGTCAATGGTTTTTGGTGGAAGGTGAGTTAAAGGTAAGGAGACAGAGGTGGGAGATAACTTAAATATAATTATAGTATAAGCAATATACTCTGAATTAGTTTGAAAGTCACTTTTATAAAAAACCAGATCCATCTGCATTATTTATTTATTTTTACATTACTGGCAGCAAGAAGATCAAGGATTTTGTTTCAACATTCAGTTGCATGCTGTTTGTCCCCAACATAGTATTGTTTTACAAAGTGCAGCCATGTAGGTTGCCTGCAACTTTTCTCTTGCAGCAGTTTGGGGTGTGCGTGTGTGTGTAGCAGAAAGTGTTGCAAGCTGCTCTGCACACACAGACCACCAGTCTTCCTCTTAGTTTGACACTAAGCAAACTAGGGCCATGGCCATGACAATGCCACATATCTAAAGCATGCCCAACACACCACACACACACACACACCAATGCTACACACACGCACACACACACACACACACACACACACACTTGAGCCCCAATAACACATGCAGCAAGCTCACAGCTCCCAAGAGACCCCAGGCAGCCCTGAGACACAAAATACCACACTCTGCACACAAGCACCCCAGCCTCAGGACCCAATCTCCCTGGCAACCCAAGAGACCAATTCCCACTCACACCACCAGAAAATGCAATATATATATATATATATATATATATATATATATATGCAAATTTTCATGCAGATTTTTTTTAGAAATCACAGCTTAACGCGAGACATGAGACAAGACAGACTTACGGGTGAATACTTGCGAAAATGATACAGACCAGAAACAGACTGATTTGCCCATCCCTAGTCTATGTATGCAATACTGAACTAGGCAGATCAGTGATCTGACTCAGTAGAACAGTGCAATCCTATGAGGCTGCCCATAACCCTCCAAACTAGGAGGATTATGGGCATCCTATTGAAGGCGGGAGGAGCACAGAGGATAGAATATCCGCCATGCTCCCTCCACCCTCAAAAACATCTAGATGGCCGAAATCGGCCATCTAGGTGTTTCCCCCCTCCTCCCAAGGAGGAGAGGCTGAGGAATCCAGCGGAGCCTCATCCCTCTCCTCCCCACCCCCAGGAACACCCCCCCATGAGGGAACCAAGCACGGTCTTCGATGCTCAGTTTCCCTCCAGCACGGAAGAAACCGTGCCACTATGAGGTGGGGGGCGGCGCTCCAAGGCACTGTGACCTTGGAAGGGATTTACAAGATCGCAGCGCCGTCGATGTCATATCATAGGATTGCACCCTAAGGCAGTTACCTATTTCCCACTGAAAATCAAATCCCAAGTATTTGTGTGCAAAGTATATTGTGGGGGTTTGGTAGGGATGCCCTGCCTTTGTGCACTGGGGTCCCCAGTGTGGTGCACATGGGCACCAATATGCCTGCAGACACATCTCGCAGTGCCCACCAGGCTCCCTGTCCCTCCTGCTTTTAATTCTATTTCTGAAGATTTTTTAATCTTTTAAAAAAAAACAAAACTGGGAGGCTGGCATGTACCAAAGCCAAGTGCTGCCTTTCAGCACCAACTTCATTTGGGTTCAGAAGAGTGGCTTTGTGTTTTGGAGCTCCCACTTCTGCCATGGGCAAGTTCCTTTTCTTTTAGTCTTAGTAGCTGCCTTCTGGGAAATGGGTGCTCTGTGACTGGCCATGCCATTTTGGCAGCCATTTTGCGAGAGCGCCCATGACACGCTCTCAAAATTCCAAACGTGCCCTCTGACCCAAAGAGGTTGGGGACCCCTGTGTAAGTGCACTGTCTTCCCTGAGAGTTGATCCCTCATGTTGCCCAGTTGGCCTGAGCAACTGGTGCTGCACTGGTCATGCACCTGGTGACATATATTCACAACAGCATTTCATTAGGAATAACTACAAATAAAAAAGGGGGGGAACATAGCAAAACATAGATCAATTGGGGCAGGTATTGTTGTGTCTTAATGAATCAGCAAGTTATGTCATAATTTCAGAAATGGGATTGGGTGCTACTCTTTTCAATGGGTGCCTTTTGTGAATGGGCACAGAGGACACTCCTACGGACACTCCACTTGAGCTCACACACAAATGCTGATAGTCATTTATTGCATGATGGCTTCTTGAGTCAGTTTCATGAATTGAGGTATGTTTAAGGTTTTAACAGCCTGCCTCATAGCAGCTGTTTCTTCACTTGCAGCGCAATGACTGGCATGCAAGTTTCAAACTGGAACGTCGAGGAGAATGCAGATAATATATTTAGTTCTTGTCAGCAGACAGCATAAGGCACCAGTGGGTCTCGCTCCTAGAGGAGTGGTCGGCTACTTTAACTGCAATGCTTAGCTTGGCTTAATATAATTGGTTATTTAGGGCAGGTTTGTAAAAGAGCTGCCATGCCATTTTTACGTTATGCTGTACGGTAATGTAAAACTATTTGAATGGGCAAAATCAGCTAGCCTATGAGTGACAATATATCTAAAACAACAACTAGGAGGGGGGAAAGAGCAATCAGCCCATTTATACCATTTTTATTCTGGTGCTAGTTAATATCTGGAGCCTCCCCCCCCCCCCCAATACTGAATAGTGAATGCAGCTGGAATGGAAGTCAGCATTTCTAGAAGTGAATGAGCCTTCCTGACACAGGCTATAGATGGGAAACATTCCCAAGAGGATCATACAAGACACATATCTGTAGGAAATTGCAGCTGTCAGACTTTCTTTTATTGCCCTGGCAAAGTGCTGTGTCAGTTGCTACAGAAAATGTCTACCATGGAGGAGGGAAATGGCTAGTTTTGGTATATTGGATATTGAACATTTATAACTATATGTTAAATATAATTATACGTAATGTTCCATACATGCATGCACAGTTATGAAGATAAATTAGATGCCTATTCTATACTCTGGCTATGTTTTGTTCTTAGTACTAATTAATCATTTCCTTGGAGGAAAGCAGGAGAGAAATCTAAACAAAGTGTCTGTGTTCTTCATCTTTGTACCAAACTCTCTTTAGGGCTTGTTGTTAGTAGTTTTAAAACTTCAATATAAATGACTGTTCTCTCTTGAGAGCAGTTGTATCTAATTATAGGCTGTTGCAAAATGAATATTTTATGCTTCCAATGCTGTTGTCCTGTTTAATTTCTGCTTGGCTACAATGAAAAGAGTAACTCCTAATTTGTCAGTTAGGCAAAATGGCAATTCCTGTTTTTAAACAATGGTTTTGAAGAATGTCTAATTCGCAAGACAACCTGCTTCCCATCTGTTGCCTAGTTTTTATCAGTTCAAACTTGTGAGCTGACCACTATTTATGAAGTCTTAGAAGGAATATGAGGAAAGAGAGTACATTTCACAAGCCAGTGTGCTAGCAACGCTGACTCATACAAGAATAACTCCTGCCCAATATATGTCCCTTTGGGCAGAATGAGATGTTACAAGTGGCACAGGGATGCTTCTGGTCTGTATCACTTTCCCCCTTTGGCTTGTAACGTCTCTGCAAGCTGTCTACACATTGCCTGTTGCCCCCTCACACGCTTCCCATCCTTGGCCATCAGTGGTGAGCAATAACATCATGTCACATGTGGTGTTAAGCTAGTACAGCCTTCCCCAACTTGGTGCCCTCCAAATGTTTTGGACTACAACTCCCGGCATTCCTGACCATCGGCCATGGTGGCTGGGGCTGAAGTCGAAACATCTGGAGGGCACCAGGTTGGGGTAGGCTATTCCCTATTATGAGGGAAATGGGGGTAGAATGGCAAGGCGCTATTACAGCTCTGTGACTTACATAACATCTGGTTCCACTCTGAGGCTAAATCCAATGTAGACTTCCTGGGAGTAATCCTCACTGAACATAGCTTGATATACTTCCGAGTAAATATGCATAGCATTGTGCTGTGAGTCACTATGATATAATGACTGCAGTGTTGGATTTGCATTCAAAATTCCTGCCCAAGAATCAAGATCACTGGATGGACCCAGGCAAATCTCTATCTCCCATTCTAATTTTACCTCACAGGATTGTTGGTGAAAATAAAAACCCAATTACCTATTTATTAGATTTATATCCTGCTTTATCCCATGGGTTCAGATCAGCTTACAGCGGTTTCTTTTCAGAATCCAAACAACTTCTGTCCCTAAGGGGATCACAATCTAAGTAAGTAAATGCTTTGGGGAATAAAAGAGGCCAAATGAAACTGGAAGGAAGGAAGAATAATACACACAAAGAAGGAAAGTCTCAAACTTGATGCTCAGAAATAGGAATTTACTGTGGTGCATAATATGTCCAATATGTTTTGTCTAGTTATCTTTGTCAGTGGCAAGAAAAACTTACACAATCTTATTTCACCATCTTGCCATAGCAATTCACTTAGAACATGTTGTAACAATGGAGCTCTGCATGCAATACAGATAGATCTTTACTCCTAGGTCCAGGAGCATCAGCACTGACTATCAATGGCTTCTGTTGGAAAAGGTTCTATGGAGTGATGGATGGACACCCAAGATCAAGACCAGGTGTTCTGGTAATTATATCTCTTGGGGTCTATGACTGCCTATCTGCTCCTCCTTGAACCCCTGCCCTCTCTCTCTCTCTCTCTCTGTTTTTCCTCTGCTTTGATTTTCCTCCCTTCCTCCTCTTCTGGTGTGTTCCCCCCCCCCCCCCCCCCTCACTTCTCCTCCTTCCTGCTGCCTTCCTACCCCCCTTAGCACTTTTGGCCATTTACCTATGCTTGCAGATGACCATCCCCCTTCTACAGCTGGCTACACGCACAGCTCTAGCTGGCTGTCAGGCTGGTGGGCCAATGAGGATCAGTCACAGTGCCTGTAGGTGATATCACACACTTGTGGCATCCCCAACTCAGCCCACACTGTGACTTGGAGAGGTGGGAATGGCTCACAACAGCGGATCAGAACTTAGCTACCTACCATATTTCACACTTATTCAGATGTTGCAACACAGTTCTCAGAAGTTTAAACATATCAAAAAACACATTAAGGGAATAGGGTGGCCTATAAATATGTTGATTATTTATTTTCCACTTTTATATGAGGAGTTATTTGGTGCTGCTTTTTATGTTCTAGCTGTTTTCTTTAAGCATAAAGCTAGTAATTTTATATCAGTTCATTTAGTTGATATAATTCATGACACTCACAAAGCTGTAAAGCTTGAAGTGAAGAGTATGATTTCATGGTTAGAAAAGCTACATAATGCCAATAGTCTTCAATGTCATGAATCACATTTCCATTACAAGTACAAAAAACTTTAACAAATCAATAGACCTCAATTGTTTTTAATAACCAGGTATTTTTTCATATTTTAAAAGGTCACTTCCTAAAAAAATATTCATGTCACTCTGGCGATATTGTTGAGGAAAAAGAATGGATGTGTGTTTGTGACTGCATACCTGATCAATGTGCATTTGATGTGTGTATAAATATTGATGATAAGAGACTGTGCAAATCAGAGTTTCTTTCCCTTTGGACTGATGTTATGGGGTCTATTTTTCTCCATAAATCCAAGATCCTTTTTCAGCCTTTCCCAGAATTAGGTTAGAGGTCAAGCATGCAAACCATTTGGGATCTGAATTGCTCTGGTACTTAAACAAGACAAAATGTTGCTTGGATGTATTCAATGACAGTAATTGGACATCAAGGACTACTGGATTCTGAAAATTTAGCTATGGCAGTATGTATGAAGCCCTGCTCCTCAGTCTTGGTACTATCACAGTGGGTTTGGTGGTGCATATCATGCATGTGGGGGTGGCTTCTGGGATATGTAACAGGAGAAATCATGGCTTGATTGGAAACAACTTACTCAAGAACTAATATTAAAATTTATGTGCTGGGTAGGCCCAGCAATATTTCAGCTGATGAGTTGTTTGATTATGATCAAAAGGGGGTTCAGATTATTGCCCCATGCATTGAAAGAATACAGGAGCAGTGT